>QRFI01000010.1:1200000-1800000 GCA_025389085.1 Sclerotinia subarctica | reverse complement strand
CATCTCTTCTCCCATCCTCTTACCCCTTCCTAGCAGCTCCAAACCCCTAAGAGAAGAAAGAAGCGTAGATAATACGCCCAAAAATAAGACTTAGAATGGAGAACAAAGCAACGAAAGTTCCTCCACGGAAAGGGAGTCAGAATTTTAGGACGCAAGTCAATGATGTGCGTAATTCACTCTTTGCGATTTCTGTTTTTTTTTTGGCCAGGGGGGGTCTCTTTTCTTGATTTTGATTTCCTGATTCTTGGGTTTATGGATGGATGTATGAGGTGTGAGGTTTTTATTAACAGAAACCAAAGACAATTAATAGAAATATCATGAGTAGACGACGGATTTAGCAGGAGATTAGTTGAGAAGTGTACAATTACTTGGGGATGAGATCTAGAGTGCTAGAGATTTTAAGATTTACCGACGAAGAGAGATCGGCTAATGATAGGATCGTCTGATTTGATATTGGATCAGTAGGAGAAGAGAGAAAACTTAGAGGGATGAAGAGATGGGGAGAAATATTTAGATTTTGATTAGTTATGGTACGCAGCGAATATTTGATTCAAATTGAATTCGTAATTCTAAGATTTAAACTATCCTAATAATATCAAAAGTTAAAAAAAACAGATCCCAAAACGATGTCCGAAAGTCATGATCGTCCTTCCACCTGCATGTTCTCTTACCATGGCCTTAATTCGCAGTAAAATTTCTTTGTAAAATTTCCAAAACAATGATGATTATGTTCAGTACAACACAGTTTAGCAAGGTTACTTCTGTCCCTAACCCTGAGATGTACCTGAGGATATTCGATGAAATAAATCTTCGCTTCAGAATACCATCCCACATATTCCTTGATTCATTCTTCCTCTTGTGCTCGAGAAAGAGACTATAGCATTCCGCTGAACGAGGCAGCAACTTTTCAAGATACTCAGACACGGTATAGTGGTTTTCAGGTTCAATTTCTATCACATGATCCCAACCACCATTTGTGATCTTAGCTGATAGATCAGCGCCATACTCAAGAAGCAATTTAAAGATTTCTGTCCCAGCGTCAAATATCGCAGCCCGCGTTGGATTATGGCGAATAATTTCATTATCTGGCTGGAACAATTTAAGTATAAAGGTGGCCCAGATGGTGTCCCGGATGGTGTCCCGGTAACCGCCAAAATATCCATCCAGCTGCTCCTGGGTTTGAATCCAATTTGGGTCAGCTCCGGTTTCTAGAAGTAATCGGATCACCGAGATCAAAATATCTGCTGCAGCAGACGGTGAATCAAAAGTCGTAGGATATATTGCTGGCTCAAACAAAGCATAATGAAGTAGGGGACGGCGCCAAAAAAGGTTGTTCACCATAGCTGGAGTTTTCAGAAGTTGCTGCCGAACATAATCATCAGTTCCAGTTCGAACGGCGGGGACCAAAGCTGCGCCTCCTTTAAAATGATCATTATCGTCACGGAAGCGCCCTTTTTCATAGAAATAAGATCGAAAAGCTGATATTCGCTCGAGCTCTTTAATCAGTGCTGACACTAATACTGCATCACAGCTAATTTCTGTTCGTCGGAATTGTATTAGACAGAAAATTATCGGCTCACTAGAATTGAAGAAAAAATCGTCAAGTAAGACCTTCGTTTGCATCACGAATGAGCGGCACAGTGACAAACGAGGATTGTACGAAAATTTTATCCAACCATGCAAAAGCGTTTGGTTTCTGGGCTCTAAAAAGAAATCTTTAACCGTTCTGTGCAGGAAAGAGACACCGGGATTGCTGGCCTTCCATTGCACTGTCTCAGAAATCTGCAGGAAATCACGGCAACGAGCCTTTACTCGTATCTTCAAAGTCTCAAGCTCCTTTTTCATATGATCAGTTGTCCATGGAATGGATTCTTCCGCAATTGCATAATTCGGATTTTTCTGTTCTTCCTCCAGAAAGGAAAAAGTAAAGAGAGGCAATGGTTCGCTAGCTGCTAGGCACATTTGAAGGATCTGCGAGGCTTGGGGTCGGTAACACTCGTCGATACTATTTAATATTAGTTTAAAGAACTTATTCGGCCCGGGTGGTATATTTTCTAGCCTAGCTTCGAGTTCAGAAATTGTATCTTTATGTGTCAATCCTTTAAGTATCTCCCGGACAGCGAGGAACACCCAGAGAATAACACCTTCAGATCTTTCGGATATTTGGGCGATGAGGTCGTTATAACGTCTGTCTATTTGCGCGTTCCGGAAACCAGGATGTTCAGTTATCAAGTCACGAGTGTAGCGTTCAATATCTTCTCGGGTGAAATATTGCAAACTTAATGATTGGCCTGCGATGGGTTTGAGGAAGATTTCTATTTCTGTCCAAGGGCGACTCGAGACAATAAGTTTCACATCCGAAGATGTTGCAAATGCTTTCAAGAGACGTGCAATTTCTGATGGATCTCCCATGTATTCATCTACACCGTCAATGAAAAAAACAAACTTGCCCGGCCATACTTGATTTTTTGTGAGCTGTTGAACGCGTCTAGAAGCTCGGCTGGTGACCAAGAGCCATCCATGTTGATGCCTGCGTGGTTTGGCGACACCCATCTATCTGGGAACAGTTTTGGCAATACTGAAGGACAGTTTCCCAAATTTCGTATAGAAGAGATCGTAGAAGTCCTTGTTGAGATTTTTCCATTTCATTCCCAGCACTCCAAAAATAGTAATTGCCTGTGAAAAGAGGTTTAGTGCCGGCCCAATCTGTGAGAGCGTTTTTGACAACGTCATGGCCCACTAGATACTTCATGAGCGCAGATTTTCCAGAGCCAGCATTCCCATTGATCCAGTATATGTCACCGCCTTCACGGAGCCAATCAATGAATCCCGTTAGATGAGGGTTAAATATCCACTCGAAAGTGCCAATGTGTGCCTCAACAATATTAGACTGCCTTTGACTCATCCCCTCATATCTCAATGTTTTAAGGATTGCACGCTCGGTAAAGAATGTGCTTCCTTGTTCAATAGTTCTCGATAATTGATTCCATCCTCTATCATTGCTTTGTTGATGTTTGCAAATATCTTGAAATATAGCGAGCAAGTCGTCTTTCAAGCCCAATAAACTCTGTCCCGTGTTCGTTTCCATACGACCCTGACAGCGTTGCAGTTCCATTAACGCGGCGCTCATCGCAGAATGTCGGTCACTGAACGTGATATAAATTAGCTTTCACTAGAATGACAGATGTGTATCTAATTGTGAAGATTTAATCATACTTCAAAAGAGCTAAAAGTCTGAGCAGCAGTTGACTTCGAAAACCATCTAGCCGTTTCGACATATCAGAAATATAAGTTTCCTTCCATAAGCTACGTATTGATTGACGAGCGCTTGCCCACAACGTGTGTGATGCCTTGATTTTCAAGCCATCAAGGTCATGCAAGAGCTTGTCTGATAATTCTTCACATTCTGAAGCAAGGCTCATGAGCGCCAGCTCATCGTTGCTGTAGCCATGCTTCTCTTGATGGGGGTTTCGTGCCTTCAAATCATTGCTGATAGCACTTAGATCCGAGAAAATCGTGGAGAGCTCGAGATTGCTGGTCAAGGCTCCGCTAGAGGAGTGATGTAGCTCTGCAGCACTAGAGATGACTTCTGAACTACAATCCACGAATTGAATGATAGACGCCGCAAGACTGAAAGCTGAAATAGGATCAAGCATTTGGCAAGAGAAATTATTCTTTCATTGAGTTGGAGCAATGGAGAACATCAGGACGCAACTCGAGCCTGATTGATATTGTTCTATTATGCTATGGTGTGGTGATACAGCCAGTTGACCATAGCCTCGAAAGCACCTTCACACATGCAACTTACCATGGCTGTCAGACCTTGGATATATATTGGACCTATCATCGAGGCCATCTTCGGAACTATTGCTCAATCCAAACGCGAAAGCCGAAGCCATGCAGAGGACGATGAGTGTCACCAAAAAAAGAGGAGTGACATGATCGCATATCTTTTGATGGAACATTTGATATTCCCGAATTCAAGTGTGCTTGAGTGGCATCAAATGACATTCATTATCTTCCAGTCTTTGTATTGATTTTTCGAGAATGTATAGAAACCACTGTTGAGCCTATTTATAGCTAAGTAGTTGAGGTCGAAGCCTTAGTATTGGAAAGGTCCGTGCATGGTGATCTCAGCCTTGCTGCAAGGCTTGCAGTACCACCTCTCCACGTGGGAACGGGGAAATCATCGGCCTTCATATAATCTGTCAAGTAGAAGCTCCATGAACCTTAACATCAACCAATATGAAGTATGTCCACAACACGCTTGACCTTTCTCTATCCCACCCTTTTTCGTGCAATTCGAGCTAGCGAACCTATTGCTCCAAGAGTACGAATACAATCCAGGCGAGCATCTCGCCCACAACGACCGAGACAATTTGGCACAACGCAGAAAAGGCAGGATGTCTTTGTGCAAAGACATGGAAAAGCTGTAGAGCCTTTCCTGAAAGAGGGAGAGAATGAAAGCAATGTGAGAGTTTTTATACCGGAAAAAGAAGTCGAGGAAGAAGAAGAGGAGGAGAATACGAAGGGCACGAAAGTGGGGAGGGAGTCACAGAAAGGCAGCAAACCAAAAGGCGATGATGGGATGGCAGAAAGGGGGCCTTCATCTGCATCGCCATTATCAGAAGAAACGCAAGCTCCTTCAACAATAGCTGGCGATCCTGGAGTTACGGCGAGATCTACTACAGATCAAGGACCGGAACAATTGACACCCCGCCAACAAGCTGCTACGAATACGGGGAAGATGGCACCGCTGGAAACGGTATTACACATGCCACCACCTGAGTCTGCGGAAGCTCAAAATTCATTAAAACCACCACATCTACAGACACCACCTTATGTTCATCATTTCGACACATATGCTTTAGTTCAGCAGGTTCAGCACGGGGGATTTACAAAAGATCAGAGCATTACTTCTATGAAGGCAGTGAGAGAACTGTTGGCGCTTAACTTGGATGTTGCGAAAGAGGGTTTAGTTAGCAAGAGTGATGTAGAAAACGTTAGTAATATATTTGCCTATCTTTGCAAATTTACTGACACTTAATCCATAGGAAACCTACCTATTCCGCGCTGCATGCTCAGAATTGAAAGCCGAAATACAAAATAATCGTAAAGCAAACGAGGAGAAGATGCGCCGAGAACGGACATTACTGCAACATGAAGTTGACATATTGAATCAAAAGCTCACTCAAGAGCTACTCACCCTCAAAGATGATTTGAAAGGGATGTTCGATGATCGCAAAATGACTGTACGACAAGAACAACGTACAATGGAAACTGGAGTACGCACCCCCTATCTCTTCACCTTCACAACTTCTAACAGAACCACAGATCCAAGAACTAAACTACAAAATCACCGTCATGCTAAACAGCGACGCGAAATCCGAAATAGAAGGACTCCGATGGGTCCTCACACGAAGATCAGTTATGGGGATATTATTCATGGCATTCATGGTATTGACGAGTTTAAGATACGCAAGCTACAAAGCTCACGAGCACGAGGAAAAAAGAAGAAAAGAAGCAGAAATCCATGCGAAACATGAGGAACATATTCAGGATTTACCATCCCAAGGAGCGGCGGAAATATTAGCTGCTAATTAGATGGATGTGGGTGGATTGTTGGTGTTTGAGATACCTTGTATATGTTGCTGCTGCGCTGCATTTTTGGATTTGTTCATGAATTGTATGAGTATACCCTACATGTAAATATAAATTTATACTTATTATCTATATAACATTTCCCTGCTTCAGTACTATTACATAGTATCTAGTATCCAATATCCATTTGCCTAATCTTTCCAATCCCCCGATGAATCTTCACCTACCCACAAACCAACCGTCCTTCATCACCATACGCAGGCAAATTCCAAATTCCAGATTCCAAACACAATGCTGGCTAATCACCAGGTGAAGAGAATATCCAAGATGGTAATTTTAAGATAGGTAGATGAAATCATAAATCACAAAATCACAAAATCACAGTCAGGTGGGGGGTCATTTCTGACAATATTGGTGGTGCTATGATCGATGGATTTATTCATTCATAGGGGAAGGGAAGTTTTGAGCTTGAGTTTGTTGATGGTGATGCTGGTTAACGTTGTGGAATAAAAAATAATTATTGATCCAAGAGCATGACAACTCCGAGAAAGTAAATTGTGATTCGCATACTAGAATATCTATTTTGAATAACAAGAGAAGTTGTTTGTGATCGGTAATTCATTATTATTAGATATATTATACTCTATATACATGAACATTCTGCAGATATTGATCAACATTTGGGGTTGTGTTTCTCGTTTTGGAAGCAATGACAGTGCCGGATTTCACCTCCCTCTTCGTTCAACTCGTTGACATTAATATCTAATTATGAATCTATATCAAGTTTCTAGCTTAGCTTACCCCGCAGTGAAAATTCCTTCTCCTGGAAAAAAAGGCTAGAACTCCGACCCAGAAAATGCAGTTCCCCCTGCTAAGACCACATTCAATGCTTTCCGAAATACCTCCCTAATTTCTTCACGCATTCGAGAGGAATACCTTTTCATGAACGACGAAGATGCGCATTGATAGGTATCGTCACCTGCATATCATGCTAGAGTGAATAAAAAAATCTTAGATTTGAGGAGTAAAATGGTTAAGTGATTGTTGAACATTACGGCTCTGGTATTGGGTTATTGGAAGTAGCGAGGGGAATGAAGGGTGATACTAACGGAATATTACCATACGCTGCATCTCATCCATGCATTTCTCATCTACACCACGTACGCCTGTGGCCCATCCTAACCACAAGTCTCGTGCGACAATATCTCTTTCGATACTTTAGTCAGCATGAATGACGAACTATATTCATGCATTCCTTGGATCCGACTAGAACAGTGAAGATGAACATTGGTATCATACACTTGAAAATGGAAGTATGTATTGAACGATTTTCTTCAAGTGACACAAGGCACTTGACGAGTTCAGCCTCATCATCGAAATCATCGCCATTCTCCTCCCGATTTCGGATATGTGGTTCTGCGTTCTAATTCTGGCTTCCGAGGAGACAGAGTTGATGATTGACGACGATGCTCAAGTGTAGCGATGGCCGTATTGGATGTTTTCCAAGAACTAGATGTCGAGTCTGATCTTCTTTGATTTGGTAATGGATCCCGTTCATCATTAGGCGACTTCTGGACTGGATAGCGAGTGGACCGAGAAGAGCTAGATGGCACATAGGACCAACTCCTTTTTGGAGACTTAGATGGTACTATTGTGACTCCCTGGTAAGGAGTTCTTGAACTCTGGGATATCGGCCTCGACTCAGAAGGGCGTGATGGACCAGTTGGATGATTTGCATCTGGTAATTGTTGGGGTTGTTGAGTTCCAGGCCTTCGATATTGGTCTGTATCACGATTACTTTGAATGGGAGGGGGACTTCTAGCTCTTGAGTAGCGGACGTTTGGGTGATCTTGGCTGCTGTAAGAACGGTTAATTGGCTGCCGGTAATAGCTTGTGTTTCTTTTCAGGATGCTTTTTGGAGATGTGGGTGGTTGGGCTCGATTAGTATTGTAACTCTTGGAGACTTGCGGTGCTTGAGCAGACGTTGTAGAGCTGTGGTACTGCTCATTGTGGTATTTTGGAGATCTCGATGGAGCCGTGGGTTTGTCATTGAATTTGTATTCATCAATGACATTTCCTTCTGCCGGGTTTTGTCGTGACGCACGTTTATATTGTCCATCGTCATGGTACCGGATTCTCTGTTGCACTTCGGAAACTTGCGGTGCTTCTCGCCTTTGATTCCAAGGTTTGGGGTTCTCCCCAATATACATCTTTCCTAGCCTTGTCGCAGTGCTACCTGAGTCTGAACTTGCCTCTAGACTATGTGAACGGCTCCTAACCACGCGATCCACAGGAGGAGGGACGAAATTCCCAGGAAATTGCTTTATCAGCTCACCCTCCAACCATTTGACCTCGGACACAGTTGCCGTGTCGTAATTCTCCAAGATATCTTTGATCTTGGGGACAGAATCACACCAATGTGCTGCAGGCCCTTCCAACAAAACATCAATAGCCCATAAATACATGGAAATTGAGATAGTATCGGGGTTGTGGGCAGCAAGGTCGAGTTTGATCCTCCGGAGCCATCTCGAAGCCGATTGGTTTTCGCCCGTGAACTTTCCTGCCTGTTCAAATTTGGGCATGCGACGTGATGCACTCATATTTGAGGTCTGTACGTTGAGAAAGTATTAATAGATCAACAGTGGACTATATGAGAAAAATAAATCCACAGCGGAGAGGAAGTTAAAATGTAAGTTGTGGTTTAAGCAATGATGTTGATGTGGTGATGTTAGAGGTGTTGGTGGCTCATCAATGAGATGGTGACACAAACAGTTGTACAATTCACCCAAAATAGCTCAGCCTGATAGAAATCTTCACCGAGTACGGAGTAGAAATGGTATCTTCGATTTGCTTAGGTCACCACTAAAATATGGTGTAATGGAGAATGAAAAATAGCCATAATCATTTTCATAAAGGAAAAAAAAGTGGTTGCTTCAACAACGCGATTGATTATTTGTAAATGCAAAAGAGGAGAAAAACAGAAACAACGCAACTTTTCCTCTTCTCTCACACCTTCTTCGTACTTGGCCACGTGCTTGCCTAAAAAAAACATCTTTTCATGCACCACCAAGCTGATGTGGAAAAGGTGCATGCTTTTCTTGAACAGATAAGCGCTGATGTTGGAGGATGGACAATCAACCAATAAGAATTAAGCATTTCAGCCATTTTGAAACTTCAAGCACCAGTTCATCACATAGCATATCATTGGTCGCAAAGTGTTATCGCCGTAATCATCCGGCGAGGTGCATCACAAGATGGATGGATTTGATCCAATCAAGCCGGTGAGTGATGAACCGAATGATCCGTAAATATCGAATGATGACTGTTCCTTATTCCTGATTGTTTCAAGAGATTTGACATGGCCAGCCCAATTCAACGGACAAACATATTATATACATTGGGCAACCATTAGGCAAATGAGATGTAAACAGCTGGTAGGCGAGACTTGAGACTTCAAAGAACACTCACCATGCAAGTCAAAAGAAGCCGCAGGTGTTGTCAGGTTGACCAAGTGGGGCAGAAATGACTAGATGAAGATACTGGGTAGTTGGTGAAAGGCGATAAGTTATGTGACAGTAGATTTTGAAAAATAACCAACAAACTGCCACAGATCTGATGTAAAATCAAAAGACGATGTAGATTCAGAAGGAAGGAGAGACAGGAAGCTCGAGTTTAATATGTACGAAATGGAGGAAATATCACGTGATCAATCACCAAACCACGCCCACGCACTAAGCTCGATCAAGTACTTTGTATTCCAAAGAAGCAACGCAAGCTGCATCTGACATACATACTCGGTACATTTTGGTATTCAATAATTAGTAATTAAGATCCAAGATGATCATGTCAAAACCATCAACAAAAGATACAATATACCATTACTCTCTTCATGTTTTCGTTGGCAGCCCAGATCAATTGGAGCAAATATCAACTCCCCCTCCCTCCGCTGACATACTAAACCCGTTCAATAGCAACTGACCTGGCGGAATTCAGCCTTGTATCACATTGGAGACTTGACATCGGAGATTGAATCAGAATCACCAAATCACGATAGATTTGGAATCAACTGTGGCGACTCAGACCTACAGACTCTAATCATGGCTGATGAATCTCAAGATGCAACCTTGACATCATTCTGGCACCGTTCTATAGGTAGGATCTCATCCAAAAAGATCAAATTTATGCCAAATGTCACGAAACCAAAGACTAGTAAGTTAATTGATTCTTCTCTTAGTTCTGATATCTGATACGCAATCATACATTTATTCTCCTCCTAGGGGCAATATGGAATCAACTGCTCTATTTCCCCTTTTTACCCAACACTAATTCAGGGTGATAGCCAAAGATGATGATGGCGAAAGAAAATCAGCGACAGCTCAAAAACAACATAGAAGAGCCCAAGTTCGAAGAGCACAAATGTTGATTCTTCCCTTGACGTGATACTTAATACCAGTGCTAATTCCTCTTCAGAGAACATCGACAACGGAAACAGAACTACGTCAAGCATCTTGAAGAAGATTTAATACGTCTTCGTGAAATGATTGCTGCAACAGAAAACGAAAGTTCGACCTTGATGAAAGAAAATGGGGCCATAAAATCTACTTTATCAGCTTCAGGCGTGAAGTGCCTTTCGAGTGTACCGTCGCAAAATCAAAAATTACCTGGAAACAAACCTACCATTTTTCTACCTCCACAGGAATCCGATTCACTCAGTAATCTTACCATCACTGATTCAACACAAAAGAAGAGGCCCAATATTCCACCTGTCAACTATGAGACAGAAAATGATAGACTGTCCAGCTATATCAGTGATATGTTAAATTCTCAAAACAATACTCCCATCACAAACTACTTTTCCAACAGCCGAGATGTACTCTACTCGATTCCAATTGGCCTACGCTTCAGTGTTCAATTCGACGAGTTTATAAACGCTTCTTGTATTCAACTCAGCGAGTCATCTAATAGTTCTTTCAGTAGACCTGGGGCAATTAATTTGTCCAAACCTCTACCACCACTTCCTGGTCAAGTTCCCGCACCTCAAATTACCACCAGGAAACCATCACCCGATCTATCAATTGTAGCGATGAACTTCATTCTTGCGTAAGTCATTCTCCTTTACACGCAGAGTGTATGTTGATTCTAACCTCATAGACTCGAACACCCTTGCCGTACCCATTTTCACCATATTTCAAATCCCGCTTCCCCTTTTGACCCCACCGGTAGCCCTTCCGGTCACGAACTCATGGCCTCAACTCAAATCTTCTCTCAAGCACCATCTGAAGCATTTAATGACTCTAGTCCCGAATCTTCGTGGTTTTCTTCATCTATTTCTTTAGCTCAGCTATATGCTATGTCTCGATCCCTACCTACTTCTGACTTTGAGATTACTCCTGTTCAGGCATGGTTCATGATAGCGGAGAAATATCATAATGAAATTGAAAGGGTTTTTGAAGCGAGGAAGATAAATGATATGAAGAAAGGATTGGGTAATCTATCACGATGTTATCAGTTTGGAGCCGTGATGGATGTTGACAGCTTCTGGGGGGTCGTGGATGAGATTATGGCGCAAGATGGAAGTTGATGATTTGACTCGATGTAGTTTGGTGTAGCTGTCAAACTTGGATGACGAGTGAAATATTTGACTCTTGGGTCCTTTTCTCAGTTTCATATGAGTGGTCCTGCCAATACTTCTGTGAGTATGAAGTTCTTGGCAGAAGGATGTATTGGTTTTATTGATTCGGTGGGACGGCTAATATGGTTTCAGTGAACCATATTAAGTGAGCGATAGTTTTCAGCTCGTGATGCGATAATTGTCGAATCGTTGAATATCTCATCGAATGACGAATGCGATAAATTTAATCGAGAAAATTCATCACAGTTTACTCATATGCAACATTCACATCTGAAACTCCCATCAAAAAACGCAAACATGATACATTGAATCCAGACTCAGCCAATTTCATTCATGACAACATAAACATAAGTTGCAAGCAGATTTCAAAGGTTGATGCATTCTTTATTCTGAAAACATCGCCACTCGCCTATTCCTAGCGAAAACGCCCCTTTCATTCATTCTTCATTCCCATATCATATGTTTCACTTGCACGCATCAACTAATCTACATTCTTCACATTCTCAAAAAGGTTCTAATCCTCAATTCTTCACTTATCTTATCAGTTAATCTATCCATTCATCAACCCATTCACTCATCACTCATCACTCATCACCCATTACCAATTAAACCTCCCTCTTCCGCAAAACTCAAAGGTCGTCTGATTTTATATTAAATACTAACAATGGCTACCACACACAACGGCACAGAAGATATCCATGCAGATCATGGCGTAAAACCAAGTATAGGAGGCACTTTACTCCGACTCCTTCAGCTCATCATCGCATTAGCAATATTAGGAATGGCTGCTTTTGTCGTCGCAAATGCCGCATACTCAGGTGCTATATTGGCGACTTTTGTCGTATGTCTTCCTTTCATGCTGTCTCTCCTTTTTATTTATCTCCTCCCTTCCCATCCCATCTACTAACCAACCCATACAAAAAAACAGGCAAGCCTAACAACCCTCATCCTCCTCTACACACTCATCTCCTCGCACCGCCTCACAAACATCTACAATAGCTGGGCAATTGCACTCCTAGATCTTATTCTTATTATTCTCTGGGTAGCTACTTGGATCACGGCCGCGGTGCAAATTCGTAGATATAGATTCCGTTTTGGGTATTATGGGTGCGGATGGTTTTTTTGTAGGAGGGATTTGTTGGAGTGGGAGGTTAGTGATGAGATGGGTGGGGTGCTGCAGAAGAGGGATACCTATTGGAGGACTTGGAGGTCGGTTTTTATTGCTGTTGCGGTTTTGGCGGCGGTGGAATTGTGAGTTTTTTTGCATTTCCTTTTAATTTCCTTTCTCTCTCTCTCTCTCTTTCTCTTTCCTTCCCTCACCTCCTAACTGCCCCTCCCCCTCTCTTAACCTCCCACAACACCCCCCTCTCCTTTCAATTCCACTTCCAATTTCCCAAAAAGTCACACATTCCCCACATCTAACATTCACTAACACCATAAACCCCAGCGTCCTCTTCGTAATAAGTTTCCTCTACACCCTATCCCGCATCCTCAATCATCGGGAAAGACATCATCACGGGGCCGGCGCTGCAGGTGTAGGCGCAGGTACAGGTGCAGCTGCAGGGACACAGAAAAATGCCGCGGATATGGAGATGCAAAATCAGGGTCAAGCGGGGCGGACGGGGAATACAGGGAATACTGGCGCGGGCTATCCGGGTCAGATGGGTACGGGGTATACGGGTCAAACAGGTGCTGGGCAGACGGGGTATGGTACCGGTGCTGGTACTGGTGCTACGGGTGGTGTGACGGGTGCACCGGGTGGCACGACGAATCCTGTTTAGATCCCTACTTCGTAGCTAGTTACCTACCTAGCTACCTACCAATTATCTAGGTAATTAATTACCAAGCCCAGTGGGTAATTATTGGATTTTGAGAATTCAGAGAGATGGTAAAGGATATACGGGGGGATCTTTTTGGAGAATCAATGGGGAGATATGAAAGGAGATGGATATATTAGGATACACGATTTTTCGAAGTAGGGAGGTAGAATAACAGTTAATTGGTATAAGAAGGAGTTAGTTATATGGGAATGGGAATGGGAATGCGCTGTCGTGTTATCTTTTTATCTATTTATTTATATGTTTGGTTTTAAGTTACTAGGTAGTTAGTTTATGATTGGTTCTTGTTTGTTTGCTTAGGAATATAATATGATATAACTAAATTCCCAGGAGGTAATTTTTTTTGTGATGTAAAGTTAGGTATATTTAAATCTATATATTGTTATCTTTTTGGATTTGGGGAGGTATATGAAATGAATAAAGTGAATTGAAGAGAGCAGAAGAGGACGGAATATAAGATTGGTAAACCTTACTGTAATTATGGTTCCTTGGGTGAAATAGGTGTGAAATGAATTATATGAGGTTTTATTCTAGCTTTGATTTCAATTTTGATGTTTGATATTTGATTTTTGATTTTTGATATTTTGTGACATGAAGAGGTATCCAAGTTGTTGGATAAAGTTACCTGATGATACTCGATACTCGACACCTTAATATCAGAGGGAGCAAAACGCGAGCAAAAGTGAAAGGATTGGATATTCAAATATTGACCGATGTAATCTTTTTAGGATTGTGTGTAAATAAATAAAGAAAGAAATCTTCATCCTCATCCTGATCCCCATTACGAAAATAAAAGCCAAAAATCTATTATTCTTTTCAATATCCATCTCAAAGTCCACCATTAAGAACTCATAAATTCGTAAACCCGTAAACTCGTAAACCCTCAATTTTCCAGCTAGAATCCAGTCATCTAGGTTTTTATCTTCATTCTCTCACTCATTCTCCCATTCCCCCATTCATTCACCAACCCCAGCACATAAACTAAAACCCCACCTCCCAGAATGCACAATAACTCGACAAGTACTCCAGAAACGTTTTAATTGCCATACGCCGGTAGTATATCCAGAGAACCACTTGTTTCCATCGCGGGGTCTGTTCTCAACGAGTACTTTCAGTTGTTTGCGGGCGTGAGGTATTTGAACAATTTAGAAAGATTTTTCTTGGTTGGTGTGGAATTTGAGTCTGGGGGACGAGATTTCTGTATTGATGCGCTGAGGTTGGATCTGGAATGTGGCTGTAGATGTGTCTATCAACGCGACAATATGAGGCCGTGGCATGGGTTGTGATGTTTGTTCCGAATTTGATATTTGATGGACTTTCGCAAATGGGGGTGGTACAGTGATGATTATTCGAGTCTGGGGTTCACAAGGAGGTTTCTAAGGATGAAATATGAGATTGGGGATTGAATTTAATGATATTCTTGACATTTTCTCGACTACAACTCTTCCATGGCTTTAGAGCTATAAAATCAAAATCATATGAGGGTGGTATTTAGAGATTAGCTATGAGTTTTGATGACATTTTAGTAACTCTCTCTTGGGGGTTTATTCGAGTCAGTGGACTTGGATTATGGGTAAGTGCTTCGGGGTGAAAATACCACATACTCGACTTTCACAGAATGACTGGTCGATGACTAGACCATGACTGAATATTGAACTTTATGACTGAAATTGAAAATGAAATGACTGGAAAGTAAAATGGTTACATGATACAAGTACATGTATCTTTGCTCGCAAAAACCATAGACACAACAACGCATTTCAACAACTAGTGTACCAACTTCAGAAACTAGAGTCGTCAAGATGAATACTATTAATCAACAACCATCCCAAAACAAAACCATGACCAGCGAATCTCAAGAAACAATCACCCAAGAGCCCGTGAGTCGAAAATGAAGCCTTCTCTTCTCATAATATCAACACTCTAATATATAGCGTTCCGTAGGTTTCGACACCTAACATGAGTACCGGGTCCAGGGGCGGGGGGAGCGAAGAATATGCTTGTTTGGAAGTATGTGCAGATATTTGTTGCTGTGCCGCATGTTGCCCTTGGCGTGGTCAGCTTGGTGCTGGTAGTGGAAATGATCGTGGTGCTGATTGTGGTGGTTGCTAGTTGTCGTTGGTGGAAGGAGTTTGCGATGGCTGTGATTGTAGCGGTTGCTAGTCGTCGTTAATGGGAAGGACTTTGGAATTAGATCTTAACCTCTTAGCAGGCTCTTAGATGCACTGTACCAACACAAACTCAATATTATACTCGTTGCTTTTAAATATCAGTCCAATTCAGCTGGCCGGCTTATTGTCTGGATGTTACAGTAAAACAATTGTAGCGGCCATAATACGTCTCGGGAAATAATAATGAAATATGAAGTCCGTTCCCGTCCCCGTCCCAGATCCTATTCCAAACTTTATTCTATTCAAGCCATCCATCGCAAGGAAGGGAGTTATGAGATTCATCTCCTTCTCCGGGATTTCCCCATATTCGGGGTTTCCGAATGCATTGAAACCCAGAAGAGCTGAGTTGATAGATATCAAGATGACTGACTGACTGCTCGATGCTCACTATTAGGATTTGCGCGATTTAATAAAGGATTGGGATTGAAATGTCACGTTGTGTAACACCACTCCATGATTGAGATGACAGGAATATACTCCGTAAACTTACGAGAAGGATGAACACAACCTCAAGACTCAAGTGGTGTGAGATTGTGAGATTCTAAGCTTCGCCAAAATCTGAGGTTCCACTTCCCACCATTGGTCCCTGCTAATAAACTGTGGCGTAGCAGATAATGCATGAATGAAGCTTATGAAAGGCACAAAACAATAATCTGGATCTTCCAGCCAGCCAGCCAGCCAACCAGCCAGCCAGCCAACCAGCCAACCAGCCAATCAGCCCAAACAAATGAAAAACCTGGTAAACACTACTCGGTCATCGCCAGCCTCGTTTGCAGGGAATAGAAGATTTTCTCAATTTTTTGGTGAAACATGCAAGCAAAAGTTGGCTGATCTATAGGTTACGAGACTTACATGTGTGATGAACTGTACCTCGTACAGACGAAGCGCGCGGAACATACCACGCAGGTACCAAACAAGTAGGTACATGAGGGTAGAATGCTACTCTAGAGTCTGGATGGTTTGATTTGCGACGAATTGGGATGATTTTGTTGCAGATATACGTGGCTGAATCGGTTATTAACATTCACCGGTTCTTCATCGAGTGATGGTTGGCTAATATTCTTTTCATACGAGCCCACCCGGTTTGGAACCTTGTTCTGCTTTGCCAACAAAATATCTTGAAGTCGTCTCCACTATGCACTTTCACGTCATAGAAACCAATGGATTTCTGCACGGTCCTTGAATAGCAACTGTTTGCTTGATCTGAGAGGATTCAAAAAGGCGAGAAATTCCCCCTCCGATCTTCTTCTTATCCATATTCAAGACTTCACATACTTTACACTTTCGACCAAAAGACCAAAAGACCTCTTACCTTTACCAAAAACTACCTCAAAAAGTCAGTATAACTGTATCCAACCTGACTTGATCTCGTTATTAACACACCATCTCTCGATTAGACATCCATCAAAATGCCTTTCGAACAACCAGTCGTCGAGCAACAAATCCAATCCGAGGCTCCAATGAGCTCCGAGAACGTCGGTATCGAGATGCAACAACCTGTACGAGCCCCTCCCCAACATCTCACAATACACACACAGTATACTAATCCTTTCTCTACAGAAACCCGCTGCAGCCATGGGAACCGAGACCAACCTCCGTGGAGGAGAATCCGCCGGATGTGAATGCTGCGGTTGCGGATGCGGAGAATCCTGCTGTTAAAAACAGTAGCTACCTAGCTAGCATGATGAACACGGCGTGAATGGGAAACTTAAATGATGGGAGAAAGGATGGCTCGCGATGGATGGATGGGATTGATTCGAACTCTGCATATCGAGATTCGAACGAATATATGGATGGATGGGTTTATGATTATATTATGATGACAATTGCAATACATACTGGGGAGAATAATTAATTTCTCAAATCAGTACATTAAATACAACACAATTCTTTTCTTTGAATGTGTGAATGAATGAATGAATGAATACATGGCTTCATGGTTTTTCATGTTCAAATCGATATCGTAGTACTATGGATTAACCACCGCCAAGTTTCATCTCCACGTTTCCTTATCTTGGCTTTGAGATAGACGGCTTGGGTTCCTCGAATTCAAGCTTTTCTATTATTCAAGCTTTTTGCTTTCCGTAGTTGCCGTAGTGATTATGTGATAAGGCATGAGTACAGTAATAGATTTATACTAGTCTTATAATTGGCCCGCATGAGCATTGCGAGCTGAGATAATTAATTAATTACACATATACTTACTATACTAGGTAGGTGATTAGCGCGGAGTTCTAAAAATGGAAGATGATCTGATCCTAGAGTTCTAACTTCTCAGTGAGGAGAGAACGGGAAAATAGAAAGTTAAACAGGTTATTCATTATACATCATTATACATTATACATTACACAGCTCGACTTGAGATCAGCATCCTGTACGGAGTACATACTAGACACGGCATTTATGACTTCATCCTTCTGCGTTCATATGTCTAGTATGAGTACATACCTCCCTCGGTAGATGAATATCAATCAATACCTAGGTACTCAGCACTAGATATATAAACCATACCACTCATTAACATGTCATTATAATCGAGATTCGATTGGGTACCTTCAAATTACAGTACGGTACTGTACAGTAGGTACTGTACATACATATATTTCAGGAATCAGGATCCTCCCACCCGCTAAAGACGTCAAGTCAAGCTTTCGACAAGCCTCTAATGTTTATCGCCAATTCCTTGGCAGATGGATAGATATTCGAGTAGATGATTGTCACTACCTACTAATTGATAGTACAGCACAGTACAGTAGTATGTTTCTTGGAAGCTTATCATGACGTTTGCTCATACTCATCGTCGGATTCATACTTGTTGCGCTGTTGCATTGTCGTCGTTCCGCACTTGACTTTTATTAGATACCTCAGTATAGCTAGGTAGGGAGGGAGGTTATCTCCGGGAGCCGAGTAATAGTAGGTAGAGTAGGTAGATACCCAGGCCAACTGAGTATCCTTCATGATAACATAATCGATTCCTCATATTCCAAACAAGAGTAAGTACCGTACCTACTGTAAGATTTTCACAGAATGACCCCCTTCTTTTCTTTTCTTTCCTTCCCTTTTCCTTCTCTTTGCACTGCGTGTACCAGTCAGTACCTTCCCAATCATAAAATCTACTCAAGCAAATAAAGTATTTTGCACAACCAAACTCCGTACCCCGTATCATCTCAAAAGATTCCTCTTCTTCGCATTTGCCAAACGCCCGAGCGGACGAATATCATCCCGATTCTGTCTAAGATCTTCGGTACGGTACCGCCCGTAACTTTGTTGTAATTATACTCCGTACGGAGTATGTAACTCCTCAAGCAGAATCCAAAAACCTCTGCTAGATAAGTAGTTATACTAATTAATAGGTAATTATCACAATCAACAAGTCTAGATCTACACGAACCGTCTAGTTCTAATATCCATCCACTCGAAGTAGTACCGAAAACCAGGAGTACGGATTTCTCGACATGATACAACAATCTTACTCGTACCTTCGACTTCCTACCGTGATTCGAAAATGTGTTTAATTCTTCTTTGTATTTATAACATTAACAGCTGGAGCTTGCAGAGTATACTCTTTTATATTCGTAAAAACGCTTTTATATGTAGTCGTACTTACCGGTGTTCAGAAAGAACTTGACCACTGAGCGAGACAAATCTTCACACTAATCAATCTCTAGACTCAAATCTAGATCTAGATCTCTTTCGAATTCAGGAATCAGCGTTAAATTCGTTAAGGTTAACGTTCCGGGCTTGGTATACTAAAGGATTATATACTGGAGGAGCCCCGCATTTGTATTGCAGAGGACCAGCTTTCTCACCAGGTGTTGAAAGGAAAGGAAAGGAAGTAAAGGGCGTTTTATCTTTTATTCCTACTTGTGGCCATTTTCTCGGCTTGATGCTTTTGATTACCCAGCGTATACAGAGATATAAATATCGATGTCGAGATGCTTACATGCATATGGAAAGAAAACATAGATCTAATCCCCGATGACGATGCAGTGGAACGATGTTGATGAGTCAAAAATGAGAAGTAAAAAGTATCATATAATTGAATCTCTCATTCGGAGGTTCGAGTAAAGTTTTCTTTCATTCTATTCAGATTAATATTATCTATCCATCCTTCTCCAAAGCTACGCTATCCTCTTGCAACTAAATGGTACGGGATCTTGCCAGCAAATCCGCAAAGCTCAGAAGTAGTACTACGGATAGCAGACAGGATAAATGGTAGATTATTTAGTTGGATCAGAATATTCTGGCTTTTCTTTTTTTCCTGTGCTTGTGTAATTGTTTTCTGTTGGAGTTGAGTTTGATATTGAAAATACAGAAGGCGCGTCGATGTCAGAAGATGTTGATGACGGCAGTACTAGTATTTAGGTATTACTGAACTTTTTAACTATGTTTCATCGTCTCCAGTAGAGGCTATAATGAGATGTGAAGTTAGAGTGTTAAATGCTCCCCTTGCTAGCCATGGGACTGGCAATGTTCTGTTTAGATAGAGAAAATTGACGGCATGGCAGAGAGAATTTAGAAGAGTAGATTATCTGTGAATTCTGATGTTGAAAGCGCATTATAGTTAAGAGCGATATCGTATTAGTTTTACGAGCTTCACCCTTCTGCTCCATATGATGCTCATATAAAGTGCTTCCAAAGCGTGCAGATTGGTTACAGGGCAATTTTTCGACACTTTCAAAAGATGCCGGTTTTCGTGGAGCTGCGGGAATCTGAAGAGATAACAAGCTCATATTCGCCCATTCCTTTGCAATTGGTAAACCAGCTGTATGATTGTTGAGATTTCACTTTTATTGTATCCGTATTCTGTACCCTAGATTAATCAACGTTGAAGCCATCCCAGGTCCTTGATTCTCTCGAAAGGTCGATGAAAGTTTATTGTGCTTCATGATCTTGTCCCTGATACCCTTCAATTTTCCATTTATCTCGACATGCGAATAGGCTTGTATACAGTATTCATGTACCTATGTGTTCGGGCGCGAGTCCTGTGTGAATGATATTGCTATGCAAAGATTGAGCTTCTAATCGTTCTTGTTAACTCCCATCTCAGTCTCCAATATACAGCTCCATGTACGATAAAGTTTCTCCTTGAGCCCTTGTGTTATCCTTCACTGAAAGCAGCCGATCAGCAGAAAACAGCGAGCGTGTAGTATGAATTTTTCTTTTCATGGTATCGACATCTATACCGCCAACGTTAACACCTGTTCCAAGTACATTCGCATTGTGTGCAAACTGATACTTTTTTTTCACTGGCATCGTCGATATTATTCCGAGCTGCTGAAATGAAATGAAATGTGGCATCCTTCGTCGTTTAGAGCAAGCGAAAGATGGTGATGTCATAAAAAGCATTCGTGTCGAATCATAAATTTTCTCGACGATGAACTGCCTCAAAAGCTCCAAATGTATCGGTGCTCACTGGCTCTTCATAATTGCCAGGCCGTCCAAGGATTTAATCTCACCGACCCGTCAGTATTTCAAGCCAGTTGGTATGAGTGGAACGATCTTTAGTGAATCTCCGCTCTCAGGAGCGGATACGGGGTTTCAGAGACACATTTTATGTCTGCCTGTTTGTCTTCGGGGCGGATGAAGTGGATAAACATTTTCCGAAGATGTTTCCGAAGTAGTGATTTTTGTTCGCGGGCTGGTCTCTGGAAAAATGTGACGAATCAGTATATTTAGAATGCTCGACGTATTACTTACAATAGCTTATTGTTGCGTGAATCTTCAAACCTCTTCCGCTCGCTCCCTTTCAACTCAAGAATGGTGTTTGTCGCATGCAAGAAATTTGGCAGGGCATTTGCATATAGTAGCCCATAATTCTAGCACCGTCAGGTCAAGATCATATATATATCCAGAGCAGATTCATATGGACGAAAAGTAAGACTTATTACAAGAGAGTATCAAAGATAACCTCGAGAGATCTCCGCGCCAATACAGTAATTTCCAGTATCTATGTAGAAGACTACAACAATAAAGTCATTCTACCCACGGAAAACATGCCAATATACAATTATACCATCCAATCGAGAGACTCCCAGGTGGCACGTCATGGACTCCAAAGATGGTTCGGATAAACCATTGGAGACTGTTCTCGGCATCTCAGAGCGAACTTGGTGATTGTACATATGCAAAATGCCTAGGAGAATTGGTCTTGCACTCTTCAGAGCCCGAGAACCTGATTATCGATTTGTCGAGATTACTGAAATCTAAGGTAGGTCTTACTTCGGGAGGACCAGTGAACATCAAGGTAAAGACCAAGATCACCTGAGGCATGTATGATTGATTATTATACCCCTCTTCCGGCAACTCAAAAGCTAAGATCAGATCAATTCTACTTCACAAATGAATGTCATCACTCGAAAGCACAACGAAGCAATACATTAGAGAAATTTATTTAATTTGTTTGATTTTATAATTCATATTATCTCATAGCATAGCAGCAGCCTGAACCATTAAAGCCAGCCGCATACCAAAATCCCTTTCCATTCCCATCCATCCCATTAATACTACTACTACAACCAATCTCACGCCTATGCCTTATTGGCACCAGCGGCACCACTAGACTTCGCTCTCTCACCATAAGCCTTAGTAGCATAATCACCACCGATAACAATCAAATCCTCAGGTCGGTAATCGTGTTTACCGGACAAGTAGCTCTCGAGAATAGCTTTGGTACCATCGGCATATCTCTTTTGAGCATCCAAGGAAGTACCCGACATGTGGGGAACCATGGCGTTTCCACCACCGAAGGGGTTCTTTGCGTAGCGGAGTGGGTGGTCTTTTGGTGCTGGTTGTGGGAACCAGACGTCTCCTCCATAACCGCGGAGGTGGCCGGATTTGAGGGCATCAGCAACATCTTCCTTGACAACGATGGCTCCACGGGCAGTGTTGATCAACCAGGATCCTAAGGGGAATGTTAATTATTTGTTTATATAAGTAGAACGAGAAGTAGGAAAACATACCCTTCTTCATCTTGGAAATCAACTCCTTGTTGAAAAGACCACGGGTCTTCTCGTGGAGAGGGCAGTTGATAGTAACAACATCACACTGAGCCAACATCTCCTCCAAATCAGTAACACGTCTACATCCAATCTCCTTCTCAATCTCTGGCTTAAGAGGTTGGTAGTCGAAGTACAACAACTCCTTGCAGTCGAAAGGCTTCAATCTTCTCAAGACACGCTCACCAATTCTTCCAACAGCAACGGTACCAACGACCTTACCCTCAAGATCGAACTCGTTCTTGGCAGCAGCGGCAACATCCCATTCTCCAGCTTGGATTTGTTCATGTGCGGGGACAAAGTTGCGAACGAGAACCAAGATGGTCATGACGACGTGCTCGGCGACAGATACGACGTTGGATCCAGTTACTTCAGCAACGGTGATACCACCGTTGGTCTTGTTGGCAGCATTGAGATCGACGTGATCTGATCCAATACCGGCTGTGATGGCAATCTTGAGGTTCTTGGCCTTGGCAAGACGTTCGGCAGTGAGGTAACCTGGGTGGAAACTGAGGAACATTGTTAGCTTCTGCGGATTTGTATAGAGAATTAAGAGTAGCATACGGAGTAGTGATGATAATCTCTGCATCTACCAAGTGCTTGTCGAACTCGGAATTTTCTCCCTCCTTGTCGGAGGTGGTGATGAGCTCATGTCCTTGATCCTCAAGCCATTTGCGGATACCGAGCTCGTTCTCAGTTGTGCCAAGAAGCTCTGGGACCTAGTTGTAACTTTGTTAGTCAATTGTTCTTAGTACAGATGCTCAATGGAGTGTAGTTGATAAACTACCCCGCCATTGAGCTGAGGGGTAAAGTAAATAAAACATACCTCTTCTGCGTGCTTCTTTCCGTCGTACAGGACAAGGAGTACCTTAACCTTTTCACGTTTATCACCCGTTAGCATTCTGATATTTTTAAAAGTTTGATTGAGCGTCTGCGAGCGAAAAGCAGTTGATCGCGTCGTCAATGTGGGTGTTGGTCTCGCAAAAGCAGAAGCTGTGAAGATTGAACGGGCACAAGGAGACGGTCTTGATGCCAAACGAAGGAGGGAGCGAGTGAGTAGTACCATCTTGAATTATTGTTCTACTGGTGTGTAGTTTGAAAAGTGTTTATTGATTGTAGAATGAAGAGACAGAGTATTTATCTGTTTCGTAGATGTTATGTTAGATGCTGTATTTGGAAGGTGCGGGGTTCGGAATTGATGAACCTATGTTGGCGGATGTCATCAGCAACATGTACATCAAGCATGTAACATAATGAAACAGGGGGCTGAATAAGTACTAGAATAGTTTCATGGATTCAAAGCCTATTGATCTTTCGATCATATGAGGTTGTCCAACTACCTAATATTGTGCTTTGGAGAGTTAGAAGCTTACCTTTGCTGTGGATGTCTGATGAAAGAAGACGAGGATGATGAGTATGAATGCAGACAAGAAAGCTTGGGAGCAGCTCTTCAATATATAATATTCAATACGCCTCGATGCTCAAGGATTTTAGTATTTCCATCATTTCCCCTCTTTTACCAACAATATTAGGTCAAACTATCCACAAATGAAAAGTGGTCAACTCGGAGGGCTTCATCACATCTCCACTTAGACACAACAACCAACGAGGTAACTGGTAAGAAGCCCATGAGACTCGGAAAAGGCGAAGGAATCGGATCTGCCTTGTTTGGCTATGATAATTTTGGTCCACGTCTCCGAGTTGTGATGTTTTGATATTGAATCGGTATTCGGATTGTTAACACAGGGTGTTTTCTCGTGGAGTGATATCGAATAATTGACGGTGTTAGGTTATAATATGGCAGGTGCAATTCTAGTGGGGATTCATACAGCTTCACCAGTACGATTATGATAAATCGACCCCTCTTCTTCACTATAGTCTGATGAGAGCTATGATGATAGAGCTACTCATAGGCCCAGTAACAAAAAGACCCACCTAGAACTCATCCCAATGGCAACTCTCTACGGAGTTTTCAGATGAACCTCAAACGACTGGTAATTCTCACCCACCTCTCCAACCTCTTGTAACACATATGCAAAGCTTCCCGTGATATCGCTGCATATCATACCGAATGTAAACTGTCCATACACTCGAGCTATCACTTCCTACCAAACATCCCTTGCTGCAGGATTGCGGGGTAATATTTTGTGTTACACCATCTCTCATCCAATAGCGCGCCGGACATCTCTCGGTATCCCGCTAGCGACCACTCGGTATCTAACCGAGTGCACCGCTTATACTCTCCGAGCTTCCCCTTCATTCTACACACGTAGCGAAATTCGGCATCTCTATATGGGTGCATCATACCAACATCGAAAAATCTCCGTGCAACATGCAACATCCTCCAAATATGGCTTTACCGCCCTTCAAACCCGCTTTCAATCAATACACCTTAAGCTTTCCGCGGGGTACAGGTCCTGAATAGATGTGCATCCGTAGCTAGTCCTAGTTCTGTAGAATAACACCAGTAAACGTGCGATGGGTAAGTCGTGCGGCCATAAAGTATAAAACTCCAAACGCTAAAGCAGTGTTAAGGAAGAAAGGGAAACTTTGAAAATGGGATAGCTTGACCAATGAGAACGATTATCCCTTAGCGTTCGGAGTTTTATACTTTCTGGCCGCACGAGAGATCCAATATGCTTTCTGGAAATAGTCGAGATCGAAGGGCATGCGTAAGGCCAGAGTATGGTGCGGCTTGAGCAATGGATCGGCGGCCGTTCGTCCCACTATCATTGACGTGTTATCTCAGGGGTCAATGAAATATGATCCTAACTGTCAATCTTTCATTCAATACATCTACTTCACGAATATTCCGATGGATTGACATCAACTCCTGGCTTTCCCACCTTTCATACTCTCTACAGGATAACTATCCGGTCTCGGATCTCAGTCCGGAGGCAAATGCTTTTCATACTTCAAAGAATCAAGTGGATTTGAAAGCAAAATCAAGAGAATGTATGTGTAAAGGCAACGTGGTTAAGTATTATCTATCTATCTCTAGGTAGTCTACCTATGTCTTTAGGCAGTGCGACCAACGCATCTATGACTAGCTATGCTTTACCTAAAAGGCATCCTCGGCCGTGCGTCTTGCGCATCAGACCTCTCAATAACTACTTGCTTCCATAGCAATGCGCGCAGCGCATCTACTACTATCTATACTCTGTTTAAAGAATTCCTCAGTCGTGCGGCTAGCGCTTTAAACCTCTCGATACCTAACTGCATCCTATTAAGGCGTCCAGCGCGTCTAATATTTAACACCTGCCACTTCCTCCTGTACACTCGATTTCAATCGTCGGGCTTAGTGTTCCTTAGTTTGACGCTTTTTGTGTGGTGGCTTACCAGATTGCTGACTTGAGGAAGCAAGGGTGCGACGAGAGGGGTCCGAGCGGTGCGTACTCGAATCTGTATCACGTTTACTACCACCCGATCCTGAAGCCCTGTCCTTTTTGCCCTTTGATGGCCCCTCGATGTACCAGTGTTGGTTTGCTGGGTTGGGATCTTCTTTATATAAAAAACTCTCGATGAGCCATTCCCAACGGAATCGCTTATCAGCCAAAGCGTCACGGTTTTGGAATCCATAATGATTCACAATGTACTCTGGTACATTGCGAAGAACTTTCTTTGGAGAAAGATCACCGGTATATGCCCAGGCTAGTACCCGGTCAAATGCTTTTCCACGATTGGGATTCCCTCTGTCGGCGAGAATAGAAAGCAAGTCTGACACTTGCTGATAAGTGAAGCCGTTGCCTGGCCGTCTTTGGCTTATTCCTTCGAATCCTTGTGGTCTCCCGGCGATGTTGAGAATTTCCACTATGTCATTCAGACTGTTGACAGTCTTGTGATGTTTTGTTTCTTCGCTGAACTTCGTGAATCCTGGTCTCTTAACCGTTCCCCGATGAACCGTAGTAATGTATGCTAGTCGATAGAAATCCACATGATCAAACAGGAGACAGACTTGTTCTTCCTTTCCATTCCTCCAGACACCTTCCCACAAGTCAGCCACACAACCTTCATTGCAATTCTTCCCCGTGAAGGTGGGGGAGTAACCCGAGTGCCAAGGTGAATCAGGCCAGGTTCCGTAAGGTCCTTCTCCATCCCTATATGGAATTGCCTTTGCTCCTGGTATTTCAGTCTGTAGCTGTTCCATTCCAACCGGTGTCCCTACGGTTCCCGGGCGAATAGAACCCTGGCGATCAAGTGCGTAATAGCCTTGGTGTTGCCCATGAGCCTGATCGTCTACAAAACTACGAGCTGCAGATTGAGCTGTAGCATATTTAATAGCATCGGCACCGTAACCATGAGCATGAGCATAAAGTTGAACTTCACGGGGATCTACGATTGATTTTGTACGAAGATCGCTTGAATGCATGGTATGTATACCCGAAGAATACTCTGGCAAATTTGTGTTCCCCGCGGCATAAACCGGTTGAGGTTGGAAAATATTTGCGGCATAGGAAGGATGTTCTCTGGGTTCTTCCGTATTTCTCACTGATGGATGATTGGTTTGTGCCCCAGCAGACTGAGACTGCGCTGATGTGCTATATGAACAATAACTTCCTGATGCAACAGACGGCACAGGATTCCTTGGGCTCGAGGATCTTGGATAAAGGCGCCTTTCCTCATCTATCTGTTCTGTTGTCCATCCACTCTGTATAAGTTGTTCCCGCGTATATTGTGCCGAACTCTCAGCCATAGTTCTTAAAAGCAAGTTTAGGCACCGAAAATAGTCTTCTGTGCTGGATCTGACCGACGATAATGTCAGTCATCAAAGTTGATAGATGCGCACTATCTTTGATAACCGATCCAGCAGCCCAATAGCAGAAGCGTATTCGCGCTGAGGTACCCTTAGATACGTTGTTAGACGGCAGGGTAGTGTGGCGCCGGTGAGTGGACTTAGGAAAGCCTGATATGAAAGGATGATGAAGATATTTTCTCAAGTTGCAGGCTCTTGGTGTACTTTGATGTATTGTGAGAGTGTGTATGTTTTGTTGTTTCCAAAGTCGGAACAAGAGGGGTAAAGCGCCTCTACTTATCCCTCCTCGGAGCTCCAAGCAAGGGTGTTCTGACTCCAAACATTCATTTAAGTCTACTAATAGGCTCTGAATAGACTGTTTGTATTGATGTCATACGGGAGTGACTGGAAGGATACCAAAAATAGTCACATGAATATGACTCTGAATACCTTAGTGGGAGTCGGGGGCATTTCATCACAATAACCCTAGTATGTAGACCCTTCTATATAGGGATGGACGAAATATATTATTATTATATTATCATAATATTATATTCTGACATTACTAATAAAATAAATATTATATAAATAAAAGTTTTTTTTAAATGATAAATTTAAATTTTTAAATTTTTATTTAATTCTATTTAATCTTATATATAATTTAATATATATACATTATATAATCGCATATATATAGTATTGGTTCGTATATATGGTTTAGGAACATTGTATAATAAAAACACTGTTTTTCAAAACCACCGACCTCCACTAAGGTATATAAATATAACTGTGAATCGATAGGTATGAGAGTGGTGAATATGAATTTGGGTGAATGTGACTGTGAATCGACAGATTTGAGAGTGGTGAATATGAGTCCGAATGAACATAGACATGAATGATTAAACATTCCGCGATGACCAAAAATCATCATTACTGGCTTGGCGTGTTAAGATATAATGAGTCCATATAGATACACATGAATGATCATATCCTTAAAATAATTGAAAAGACTCATCAGTTACTCATTTCTAGGGTATTTTGACTCAATGGGGACAAATATGACTGGAATTGTCATCTGAATTGCTGAAAGGAGTCATTAATGATTAGGATATGACTCGGTGATAATATATCTCCATGAAAAGGATGTCGGAAATTACTGAGAGAGTCATTTTTGGCTCGATTCACCCAGTGATGTTAGGAAACGTTAACATCAAAATTGTTGAAAGGAGTCACTCGCTTACCGAGTCCTGAGGTATTTCGACTCAATGAGGATGGATATGAGTGGAAATATCTGCAAAATGGCTGGGCTTCGGTCATTTGTAATCTATTCGCCTTTTACAGAGAACATATATAGGGGAAATATGTTGAGGTGAATGGATTTTGTTCGGTATAAGTGATGTTGTTGCTTCACGTGAAGAAACATGAGTCCCATAATCAAGTGATAGATGCATGGCTTTAAAAGTTCAACTTAGGTTTGGGGAGTGGATCTTCATTGCTCTACTCTAATTCCGACATTGGATCTTTGTTGTTCTGTTGCGGTTGTGACGATTAACCTTCAAAGTTCAAAGTAAGTTGGATAATTAACTTTCATTGTTCAACTCTAATCACAACAATCAACATCTGTTGTTCACTCTTATTTCAACAATTAACCCCAAAAGTTCAAAGTCAATCTGGACAATTGACCCTTGATGTCCAAATCTGGTTTCAACAATTGAAATTGCTAAAGGCGAGAAGCGTGAAGCGGGAGAGCGTTATGTATTTCATACATTTCATACAGTCACGATATCGAATGGAGTATTCACTATCAAATGTCCAGATTGAGGATATAAATAGATAGATAGATGTATCGGATACATCGAATCCTAAAGTGCCCATGCATGAATGACTGGATGGATGGATGTATGTATGAATGAATGAAAAAGAAAGATAGTTATTGCTTTGCTATCAGACAGACAGACAGGTAAATATTATACTCTAGTACCTAATATTTAGATAATCTAGGTAATCGCACAGTGAAGTTAGATTAAGCCTCAGTTTAAGCTTACTAGGTAACCTTTAGCTAATTCACATCTAAGCAGCCCTCCTCTCCTCCCCAACATCTTCCCTCCCAAGGTCCCCCACTGCCATACCTAAGCACCACCCTTCCTATTTCTCCTCATCATCCTCTTTTTCTGGATAATTTGTGCTTTTCTCCTCTGTTTTCCATCATCGTCATTTCCTTCAGTTGCATTTGCACCATTTGTCGATGAATTCCTTGGTTTCTTACTATCTTTTTGTGAGGGTAGGTCGTCATCAGCTTTGCGCTTATTGGTGCTCCTGTGTTATGTATTAGTATGAGGTGTGATGTGGAATTGTGGTTTGAAATGGTGCGTATTAAGGGTAGAGTGGAAGAGGGAAAGAGGTAAATTGGTGGGCATACTTAAGAGCGACTCTATCGAAACTTTTCTCCTTTTCAAATCTCTTCCCATTTTTCCCAGCACCTTTAATACCTTTTCCACCTTTCCTCATTGATTTCATATCTTGATCTCTACCAGCCAGTTTTTTTGAACTAACGATTTCACCTTTGGCGATTTTGTCCGAAACTTCTTTCGAACGATTACGCGCCTTTTCTTCCTGTTCTTTTCGTCTCGAGACGACTTGTGCATTTTCGATAGCGAATTCGACGATCATTCTTTGTGTTTTTCCTTGAGAGTTTTTGAGTGCGTGGCCGTTCAACCATCGAAGACCCATGAGTGCCCATCTGTGACTTGAGTATTCGACGAAACCGTATCCTCTTGATTTTCCCGCTCCGCTTTCCTCACTAACTTTCTTACCTTCTCTACCCTCGAATACTACTTTAGCTTGTCGGACGATACCCTTTCCTTTGGCTTTTCTTTGTTTCTCTGCTTCACGCATCTCCTCGCCCCCTCGTGCTAATTCTTCCTTTGAAAGTTGTTGGCGTTTTCCTGCTTTCACATCTGTGGCAAATCCTACAGCGGCTTCACGGGCTAAAGCCTTGAGTGCCTTGGAATCGATGTTGCGGGGTATATTACGGATGGCCAGACGGGTGAGACTTAGATGTAGAGTGGGGTTGCCTTGGATAAGTTTTTTTCTTTGCATGGCGCTATCTTCGCGCATTTTAACCTCAGAAGGTGGAAGTAAATCGTAGAGAGGTGTACCTTTAGCCACGGTACCTTCTTGAAGAAGGTAAAGCTTTCGTTTATCTTTGTCGCGGTTATCACGGAAATGTGATCCTTCCTCGGTAAGCTTCACTGCTTGGTCCTTCTCAACGGCCTTGGATATCTGAAGAAGTCGTCCATCGATGGTATATGCACCTGTTGAGTCTGCGTTTTCGGGCTCCAAGAGGGAGTGTTTAATTTGTAGAGTATCACCCTTCTTGATTGCGTTGGCGCCTGTGGGTTGATACTTGGGGCAGTTTCGGAAACAAGAATCGGCATCTTCGACATTGTAGAAACAAACGAAGCCAGTACCCTTAGGACGATCGGTTGCCTTATCCATGACCACTCGAGCATATCTAATAGGGCCAAATTGTTCAAAATGTTCCTTCAAGGTTGCATCAAGAGTTGTAAAGGGGAGGTTGCGAATAAAGAGTGTCGAGGAATTATCGGTGATGAAATTCTTTTTGGGCTTTTCCTCCTCAACCTCTTCCTCGTCATTTATATCTTCAAAATCATCCACTTCCTCATTGTCATCGTCTTCATCGTCTTCATCGTCTTCATCGTCTTCATCGTCTTCATCGTCTTCATCGTCTTCATCGTCAATGTCATCCTCATCATCTTCAACTGCTTCAGGATCACTTTCATCCTCCGATTCTAATTGATCTCCAAAGTTTTTCATAAAGTTGGCAACATCATCGTCCACATCGTCATCGTCTGCCTTATCTTTCGATTCTTCGAGCTCTTCCCCCGGAGTTTCCGCATCACTCATATCTGCACCCTCAGTCTTTTTCTTTTCCCAGACATCCTTCTCAACAGCCCAATCTACAGCTAATTGTCTGCCATCAATCTCACGTCCGTTGACTGCAGCCAATGCCTTTTCCGCATTTTTCTTGCCTCGCATAACAATAAATCCAAACCCGGCCTCCTTCCCCTTGACTTTCGGCAATGTAGCATATTTAACTTTTCCAAAACCCATGAACAGTTTAGCCAATTCATCAGGAGTTTTGACGCTCCATGGCAGATTTCGGATGATAAGTTTGGGAGGTGCTTTTGATTCGGCCAATTTCTCTTGTCGAGCCTTTTTAACAGCAGCAGCTTCAGCAGCAATTGCACTCTTCTTCTTCACTGGCAACCCCTCTTCTCCACTTTTCGCGGGCGTATCTCTGGAACGTGGTTGAGCGATCTCAATTTTCATTTTGCGACCTTGAAATGATTGGCCATTGAATTCGTCCAGGGCCCTCTGAGCATCTTCCGCATCTGCAAAGGTGACGAATCCATATCCCTTTGATTGTTTCGTGACCGGATCGAGTACAACTGTAGCGTGTTTTAAGGGATAGTTGTCGGAAAACAGTTCAGTCAATGCTGAGGTTGTAGCTGTTGCAGGTAAAGAACGAACAAACAATGAACGGCGGGCGGATGCATTTGTTTCTTTTCTGAGTTTTTTCGAGGTATGCCCTTGGGTTTCTTCAGATACTGCCTCGACGACAGAATCATCATTGAATGGTCTTTTTCTTCCTTCAGACATGATTGTATTGTTCAATACTCCAATACTTGTTGTTTCTGTTTCTTTCCTAACTCAAATATCAAGAATTAATACTTGCACAGGGAATTTTCTCCATATCAAAAAATTATTTCCTATCAGTATCAGACCCAGCGATCTCCGCGAGCGCTAGTCTATATATAGACTAGTGCACATGTGCTTGGTCAATTGAACTAATAAAGTTGCGGCTTACTGGAACAACACAAAATTAAAGAATCTGGAATCATACCGAAGTGTTTGTTAGTGTTAATACTGACTCCAACGAAAGTCCGTTTCTGTGTGTCATTTATCTTACGATTCTGGAGATATTGTTAAATATTATTACATTATGTAATGTTCATTCAACCTTCAGAGCTTCCCCAATAAATATAAAAACCAGAAGAGCAGAGCAGGGAAGAAAATGCAAATGAAAAGGATGACCTCGGCCTAGCTTACACGTGACCAGGCGCTAAATCTTCACATCAGCCAATTCCATTTGACAAAGCGGCGCCTCCCAATCTCATTGACCTCACATTAATATTCTGCTAGACTAAGCAGAAACACAACACCATCAACGACATAACGAATAGGGCGTTGATATACCAAAAACGATATCGCATCAACAATAACATTCAAACGACCTACATGAAATAAGAGCACAGGTCGATTTAGCGCTGCCGTCGGCGGTGTAGGTGCATTTCTGCGACAATCGTTTCTCGATCCACCTTCTCCTTCGTTCCCTCCTACCTTTCTTCGAACCTCGAGAATACGGTTGAAAACAACCTTTTCCATCCTCGGCACTCGCTCAATACTCTGTACAATACACCTCGCCTTTTTCATTTTTAAATAAACTCGAAGCGCATTCTGATACCTGTACACATACCCGTCCGTATACAATCCTTTCAATAACATTTTCAGCACGGCCAAAACCACGACAATCAGATTTTCTACCAACCGTACCTAATTACCTTCCGTCTTCCCTACAACGCCGAGTACTTCAAAACTCACCCTCATGATCGAAATGCCTTCTGATCTTCCACAAACACCACAAAGCCCGTCCAATACCCCAGGCTCCACCGATATATCCTCGAAAAATACAGTTTCGCCACGGATAAATACGTCGCTTCCAACACCCGCTCACAGCATCAACGGCAGCATGTCAACTATTAATTCTGCCATTGAGGCATCCCAATCGGAAGATCCCACGAACAAGCGCAAGAGAGATGTTGAAGATCTTGGCGATCGAGACCAGAAGAAAGTTCATGTCGAGGACAGCAGACCTAGTATTGACGATCTCCATCAGGATGTCGGTAAAAAATACCTTCTCTGCAGAACTCGTAAGGATTCCTTCTTTCTAGTTGATCTAACCTTTTGGTGGCTACAATCTCAAGCACATAACTTGAATCATATGTCTTGTCCACCATGTATATGAAACATTTTGTTAACATGAAATGATGTACAGTTCATAAGCCTCAGCACTTGAATATCAAACAAGATCTATATGGTCGGTTTGGTCTGCAGGAAATCGCTGCCAGTCTTGCTCGAGTCACTCCAGATGGAAAGAAGAACACAGTTCGAAAAACTTACAAAGGATACATAAAATCTTTAGGTATTGCTGGACAGTTTGATGCAGTGAAGGGCCCTGAGCCAGACCAACCCGGATCACTCTATTCTTTGATCAATCCTGGGGGACCCACCTCGATTAGGGAAGCATGGGATCAAATTGAAGTACAAGGAAGAGAAATTGATAAAGGCATCCCGGACGAGTTACGATCGAGTCTCAGCAAAGCTGTAATCATGACTAGAGGTACTATTCCAAAAGACCGATGGAATCATTCTGTTATTGGAGAAATGGGTAATCAAATTGTCAACGATCCTTTGAAAGTCGTTCCCGCGAAGGCAAAGGCTCCGATTTCGCAAGGCACTATGGGTGTTCCAAAGCAGAGTAGAGGAGCGGCAGATATCGCACGTCCAAAGAGAACTGTCAAGAAGCGATCGTATGGTGATGCCAGTTACGAAGGCTATGGCGAAGGTTACATCGATGACGAAGGTGGATATTCCACTGGCGATGGTGATGACAGAGCCGGTGGTCGAAAGCGACCTAAGAAGGTGGGTAGTGTGCTATATCTATCAAACGTGCAAGCTAACAAGGGAAAGACTCCAACATCTCACGGGTTTCAAGGACCGATGCGTCAAAGTTACGGACCTGGAATGGTTGGTGCTTGAACTTGAGAGAAAAACGTCTTCGCCCCTTCAAATTTGTTGGCCCAGCAAAGAAAAAGCTCCGCGTATTTTTGGCTCGTTGACTCGTTGCTTATGGATTTACACGCTGTTTATACCAACATTACAGGTCATTCCCGATAAGAGGTTGAATGACCCAGCTGCTCTTGAGAATGAGCACCCAGAGCACGATGTTGTTTTAGAAAAATGGCACACAGCGCAAGCCAGAACTTTCCCGTGTATGTATGATAGAGAATAGCGATGCTTTCCCTACGAGAAGGCTGCATTTGATGATGGCACGCTTTCTGGGACATTTTGCCTCGAAAGGTTTCCGATGACTACTGGGAAAAACTGGTAATAGCAATGCACGGTATAGTATTGGGCATCACGTATTTACGGACCCAGAGATCAAAATAATGAAAAAATGATCAAAGTTCATGTCCTTTTGAGTGAGTGAGTGATTAATTGATGGTGTGGTTTTTAGTATACAACGGATGGTTTTAAATGAGGCTTGCTGACCTACTTGTTCTATCTACTTGCCCCTACTCATGTTTGAGCCACTGGTAGTAGAAAGAAATTCATCCCCTCAAAATTCCACGATCTGTCAATCAATGCTATGATGTTTGATTCTGGATGAATAAATACAAAATTATGCATTCCATTAGGTATTTATTTATTATCTATTTTCCCAATAGAATAATTTATGACTTCATCCATGTTGATCTGTTGCCGCACTTGCTAGGGTCCTTGAATACCTAGTGGTGACAATTATACGCTAGTTACCGAGAACACATTTCTGAAGCTGTGACATAAATTCGTCATAACGATCCGACCACCTTTACTTTGTACATATTACATTTAATTCTTCACATTCTCTCAATTCTCTCAATTCTTTCAATTGATTTGCCATCATGGGATTCTACAAGTACTCTGCTCTTGCTCTTCTTGCTCTTCGTGCTGTCGGCGTTTTCGCTGCGCCAGAAAGTGTAAGTTCAAAAGTTTCTCATAGTTGTTGACAGCTGTCAAAAGCTACCTTAGCCACTCGAAGCTCAAGAGTACTAATTTAAATTCTTCAACAGACTGAAGATCATCGTCAAGAAGCTGCCGCAGAAGGTTTCGAAACTCCTCCAACCAATCTTGCCGTCTCCGTTTCTGCCTCATTCCCTCAATCCGAAATCTTTGGTGTTAAACTCGTCAATGGCCATGCTTCGCAAGCTATCATTTCCATCAAGAACGATGAGCCTGAATCTGTGCAACTAGCTGTTATCGGAGGCGCGTTGTCTACTCTTCAAATACTTCCGGAAGGAACTCATCCAAGTGCTGCTATTGTGCGCAACTTGACCTCGACAAGATATGATGTTGAGATTGAGGCAGGTGAACAGCAGATTTTGCCTTATGCATTTACTACCGACTTGAACCCCCAGGATTTGCGATTGAACATCATTGCGGTCGTGGCTAGTCCAAAAGGAGGTGTTTATCAAATTCAGGCTTATAATGAGACTGTTACTGTTGTTGAAGCTGCTACTAGCATCTTTGATCCTCAAATGTAGGTGTTCATTTCGCGACACCATTTTCAACAATACATCTAAACTGACATGTTTTTAGCATCTTCTTGTATCTCGTCCTCCTCGCAGCGACTGCCGCTACCCTGTTTTTCGTCTACAAGACATGGATCGAATCTCTATTCCCACAAACTCGCAAAGGTGGTAAAGGTGGTGAACGTGCTAAGCGTTCATCTGGAGGAAGCAAGAAGGCTGTCGACGTTAAGGATCAAGTTTCTGTTATTGGTGCTGATGGACCAGCTGTTACAACTCAATCTTTGGCACAACAAGCTTATGATGAGAGCTGGATTCCTGACCATCACATCAACCGTCCATCCGCAAGACGTGTTAAGAGCGGCGGCTCTAAGATCAAGACTAAGATTGTATCTGAATGAATCTTCAAGCGATATCAATTGCACATGATTGGATGATGAAACGTAGGAAAGGAATAACAAGTTAGGATCTGGTTCTTTTCAAGCTCACTTTCGAGGATTGATCGATGTCTTTTTTTTTAGCTTGAACAGGGGGACACTGCATTTGTATAATACAACAAAATCGTATGGCTATTTCTGAGTCGGAACATAGTGCTGAATCAAAATCAATTTAGGATGTACAAATCACATAAAGGAACAAATTGCCGTTTTAGTGAGATATTTCCTTGGGAGAGGTATTTACTGTCCTAATAATTACTATTCCGGATCGAGAAAAGAATCGCGAGAGATTCATCTAGGTGTGGTATGCGCCCATCATTTCTGGGATAAGTATCTCATTCCTCATTATCCAATCAGTGATTTTGTTTTGAATTAGGGATGTACTTGTGTGCATGTCTGCAAAATACATAGGTAATGATATCCATATATTCTTTTGAACTACTTTCCACTTGAATTTCTTCACTCAACAGATTAAAAATCCCCCTCTTTAAAAAATGTCTTCAGCCTTTCTCTGCAGACAGCTGCAACGTCATCTAAGTGGTTGTTGGGGGGTGTCACAGGTGTCACATCCGAATGCGGGGAAAGATACCAAGAGAGGGGAAGATAAGGGATTGACTTCTTTGGATTCTGGGGCTATAAATGAGGGATAGGGAAGAAGTGAAAGATATCTTTTCTTTGGTATTCTTATTTCTGTTGAGCGAAAGAAAGATATTCTTGGAGTGCGGAAAGGAGATTGAAAGGATGCGTAAAATGGATAAAATGGGTAACATTAGGAAAACGAAATATGCAGATAGATCTATACCGAAGATCTCGCTGCATGATTTTGAGGAGAGGATGGGGGTTATCACTGAGGAGTTAGTAGTTCTTCTTTTTGGATTTACTTGTTGGTTTAGGGTTGGGGTGAGAAGGCGTGGAATGGAGTTTGGGTTGAGGTGTTTGATGGTGATGGTTATGTTATGGTTACTGATTTATATTCAATAGACTTATGCACGCCGCTGAAACCGATGGATTTTTCGTCTTGATTAATCATGGTATTGATCTATCTACTATTTCTCACATGTATGTATTCCCTTTCCTCCTCTCCATCCTTCATATCCCACAATCTCCACTCCACTTCTAACCACCCACATCCTCCTTCTAGGTTCACCACCTCTGAAAAATTCTTCTCCCTCCCCACCCGAACTAAATCTCTAATCCCCTTCTCCCCCATCCACAACATCGGCTGGGAAACCAATTCCCAAGTCCGACCCTCCACAGGCGTCGCCGATCAAAAAGAATCCTACCAATTACAATTCAATCCCACCATGAGCGATTACTGGCTCCCCGAATCCCTGCTCCCTACAGGTTTTCAAGACGAAGTTCGAGGATTCATGAGCGCGTGCCAGGAATTAAGTGTGAAACTTATGCGATGTTTTGAGCGGGGTTTGGGGGTTGAGGAGGGCATGTTTGTACGTGCGCATGATATTGGGAGGAGGGAGAGTCAGACGGTTTTGAGACTTTTGCATTATTTTGCTGTGGGTGGGGAGGTTGTCCATGGGAAGGATGGGGATGGGGATGGGAATGGGAATGCGGAGTGGATCCGAGCGGGGCCGCATGTGGATTGGAGTTTTTTAACGTTACTTTTTCAGAGGGAGGGGCAGGCGGGTTTGGAAATTTGTCCCGGGAAAGAGGTGCAGAGTGAATTTGGGTGGGAAGATCGTTGGACGAAGGTCCTGCCGAGGGATGGAGAGGTCGTGGTTAATATTGGAGATTGTGCGATGTGGTGGAGTGGGGGAAGATGCAGGAGTACATGGCATAGGGTTGTTACTCCTCGCGCGAAAGGTCAAAGGGATGGGGAGAATAGAGCGGGGAGAAATGACGCAGAGGATGATGAGGATAGCGAAAGTGATGGTTACGGAGATGAAGCTTGGGGTGATAGGTATAGTATTGCTTTTTTTAATAATCCGTGTGAAGATGTGATTATTAGGGGGAAGGATGAGAAAGGGGGGGATATAGAGATTACGGGGAAGGGGTTTACGGAGAGGGCGATGGAGAGGAATTTTAGTGGGGTGAGGAGGAAGTTGAGGGAGAGGGAGTTGGAGTTGGAGAGGGAGAGGGAGAGGGAGATGGGGAAAGTAGAGGGGATTGGGAGGGAGGAGTGAGAGTAGGGTTATAAGTTTTCTTTTTATAAGGGTGGAGAGGGAGGATTCTATTTTTTAATAAGTTTTAAATAAAACTTGGTTTTTTTTCATAGATTGATGGTAAATATCTAAAATATAAATATATAGTTATCACAAGAATAAGAATGAGAATAAGAATACTAGTTACCTACTTGTAATAAATGGTTAAAAGTTGGATATTATTTTACCTTTGGACTTTAAGTAGTTGAAGTTGTTGATGTTTTGAAGTTTGTATTCGAGTAGCTTACTTACTTTGTGAAGTTAGGTACCGAGGGTTTGGTTCTGATGGGTTCGGTTTGTGGGGATTATAGTGATATGATATTGATATGATATAAAACAAGTTTTCTTTAGTAAATGGAAGGGATATAAGATCTTATTCTTATGATTTACAGGTACATATGTACATTCCCAAAAGCCATGAAAATAATAATAATAATAAATATTAAGATCTTACAATTCATCGCTTTCGCAATCTTACCTAGACACACCCATATACCCATGAGATCTTATATATATATATATATATATTATACTGTATCTTAGGTAAGATAAGATTATAAATGAAGTCGGTTCAGTGAGCTGAGATCTAGTGAGTAATGAGCGATAATAATAATTATAATACCTACCTAGTATATATGTAACAAGCTGACTTTACTCCACTGACGATGATGATTTCAAGGATAGAAATCCTGCCTAAGTACTCGGTACCGCGCTATAGTAGTATCATTCATTCATTCATTGATTGATGGATGGATATAATAGATCTATCAGAAGACGCACCCTGCGCCTCAGAGAACTTCATATTTTGTGAGATGATGAGATAGATAGATGAACCTGGGGGATGTTGATGATGTGATAGAATAGAATAGAACATAGTCTGCCCCCACGGCAGTGGCCCTCGGAGAGCCAGCGGAGCGTCATTTATTTTATTTTATTTTGGTTATGTTATGCTATGTATGGTATGTGATGGATCAATTAATTGTTGCAAGGTTATATAGTGATGTAATGTGGCAACAGATAGATACATGGACTTGTTTACAAGGACTCGATGAAGTGGGCGCAGACGGACTGATGTGTATGTTTTTCCTTGAAGATAATAGCTCGTATTCATGTTGAGCCGCTTTTTAGTGACCTTTGCTAGGTGTGAGTAAGGGTATAAGGATAGGGTAGGCGTAGGGTAGTGTGCACGCGATGATGGATGGAAGGATTCCCCGCTAGGAAAGCACGTTTTGGGCTTGGGGGTCTGGAATTTGGTGTTTGAGGTATTAGAGACGTATCAAGGTGATGGAATCTTTCCGTGACTGAAAATGAGAGAGTGGTGTACGTAGTATGTAGGTTACATAGCAAGGGGATCGATTTGTCTTACTGGATGGAGTGGGAAGTGTAAAATACAACCAAAAATTGATGGCTCGAATCGGATCACATCAAATCAGATCAATTCACATAAATTCACATCAATTCACATCGAGTCAAATCACATCAATTCAAATTACATCACAAAGATCGGAGGATAAGAATAAACTTGAAATCCCTTACTGCCACCTCATGTTCCCTTCCCTTGATCCAAACACGAAGAAACAGCATCGCAGGCAAGAAATAAGTGTGCGAAGTGTGCCAAATGTGCCAAATGTGCCTTGTTATTACCGACAAACCATCAATTCCACTTCTGGGTGCTGACTGTGTGGAAACGAGACAATAAATTTTATCGGGAATCCTCTGGGCGGGTAGGGCTGGCTGGCTATGTTTCCACCACAACACCCAGCATCAAAATGGGAATATGATCGAACACGGACTGAACATTCCGCTATGTAGTTTTGGACCTGTGGGTCGGTCTACTTTATTAGACTCATAATGATCATGTCTCTGCTTTGACATCTTCTTTGGGATCCCATATGTCGAGGCACAGCAATTCTTCAATTCATGTAAGCTGACCTCCCCCACTCTAATGACTACAGGATAAGGTTACATAGTTTGTCTACGACTGACTTATCTTCTTCCGTCACAAAACGGTTAAACGGCTTGAACGATTGACATGATAGGCATCGATATCCTTCGGTGTCTGGTTCTGTTCACAGTTGATCCTACGCCGTACATCTCGTATATCGCTCAATACCCTCAAATGTGTACGTACTAGGGAGGGCGAGAGGGGGTAGGGAGTAGGTACGGAAGTACATGGGATGAAAATGTGCCGTGATTGATGTGCAGCAGCGGCGTTCAATCACCCCGACTAACCACAATGGCACAATAGCACAATAGCACAATAGCACAATGGCACGCTTCAAAAAAGACGCCAAAACTTCTAAAGTGGTGACAATGAGCTTCATCACATCGTTAGCTGCATGTTGCACAAGCCACTAGGCTCAATTCCTCCAATACCTCCAATTCCGTTGATTTCCTTTCCGAGATATGAGGGTGTGTTACCATCACAAATCACCGGTGGCTTTTATTCATCATTTTCTCGGATGGGAAAAAATGGAGGGGGAAATCGAAGAAAAAGACGGTGGAAAACGGATTTACTATTTCGTAATGATCCTCAAACACATCTCGTCAATGTGATTATGGCACATACAAGAAAGAGTAATGGCAGAATCAAGGGCTGACTTTTCTTACTCATTGCTTGTCCTTCATCAGCCAATCTTGCTATCTCAGTAATCAGATATCACGTCGTCTTACTGATTTTATCCTTACAGCCACGACTGATTTCATCAATTTCTTATCATACATTTCCAAAAAATGGCCCCCATACTTCAGCCAAACTAATTGATATCTGGAAATAGTTTCTTGGTATACGGTCATCAATGGAATGAAACTTCCAGCTTCAATTTTTATCTCTCTCATTTTCATTGGTCAATTTAAGAGTACTTCTTCAAAGTCGACGCAGCCTGATGAATGCTTGTCGTTCTTTCCACTTTCATTTGTTCGCCATGTACACCCCAGAAAACTGGTGTTCGGCCCAGACGAGACATGGGACCTGGTGGCTGGTATCATATCCCAATTTCACATTCCTTTCAGCTTGACGTTACTCAGCCTGGAAACCCCCTGATATACTAACGAAGTCGTTTCTTTAACGTTGCTCATATTCTTACCTTAAATATTGGCTCATTCCATGAATACTATTGTACTCTCTTTGTGTCAGTACTTGCTTTCTCAAATTCGGCATAAATTCTGTTCTCCTTGATATATCTCGAAGTTAGCATCATCACTTTGAAGATCTCAGTCAATCAAAAAGTTCCCTGCTGTACAAGTTATATCGTTTCTCCGCTTTTCAGATCCTGTATTACATTCATTCAATCCTTCACTTGGGGATTCTAGTGTGACACACTGGTGTACCGACACTTGTAAGGACTCCATCATGGCGACATCTGAACCCTTGTATCCGCCAAACACGACGAACGGCGAACACCGGCTCAACGGGTTCCACCTCAATGAGAATCTGAATGGGCATGAATCAAATGGTATTAACGGCAATGACTTAAGGAACGGTCAAGCTGAGAGTTGTAATGGGGATAGTGGATTAGGTGAATCATTGGATAACCTTGAAAATATCAATGGCCGAGAACAGCCGAGTGAGGATAGTTCAACAGATGAAGAGCATCGACACATCAACAAATCACATCGCATTGAATCATTTGGTGCTCATACTACAGCATCAGGTCAAAGAGGGCAACATGCTACGATTCGAACATATACGGATGATATCAACAGCAGAGACTTTCCTCGAATATCAAAACCGGTAGAAGTTTTGAGGAATGTTTATGATACTGTAGTAATTGGATCTGGTTATGGTGGATCAGTTGCTGCTAGTCGTATGGCAAGAGCTGGACAATCTGTTTGTCTTTTGGAGAGAGGGAAAGAAAAGTGGCCAGGAGAGTATCCTACCGGCATGGTACATGCAATTGAGGAGCTTCACGTGTCAGGAAATTTTGCTCCTGGGTTTTTACCGGGAGCAATGGTTGAAGAAGGAGATCCTACGGGCCTTTATCATCTCATATTTGGAAAAGGTCAAAATGCCTTTGTAGCCAATGGTTTAGGGGGAACAAGCCTTTTAAACGCCAATATATTTCTTGAAGCCGATGAAGATACTCTAGCCATGGATTGCTGGCCTAAGGAATTACGAGAAGGAGAGGACCTCAAAGAATATTACAAAAGAGCAGCATCTGTTTTACAACCTCAAAGTTATCCAGAAGATTGGCCTAAACTTCCCAAGTTAACGTTGCTGGAGAAGCAGGCTAGAATACTCGGCATGCATGAGAAATTTTATCGTCCACCACAAACTACTCGATTCTTCGGCGGACCAAACAGTACTGGAGTTGAAATGTATCCATCGGCTTTGACGGGTATGGACTGTACTGGTGTGAATGATGGAAGCAAAAGCAGTACTTTGGTCAACTATCTCTCAGATGCATGGAATTGGGGAGCAGAAATGTTCTGTCAATGTGAAGTGAGATATATCAAAAAGCATCCAGATCCTACAGAAGAAGGTTATCTCGTATTTTTCGCATGGCATGGAAGTAATCGCGGAGCTTTCAAAACCAACATCTACGAAGATCTCATGTGGGTACATGCAAAGAAATGCGTGTTCCTCGGCGCAGGTGCAATCGGAACAACGGAGATTCTTCTCCGTAGTAGGAGTTTAGGAATGAATATGAGTGATAGAGTTGGCAAAGGCATGAGTGGCAATGGTGATATGTTAGCTTTCGGCTACAACACCAATGAAGAAGTTAATGGAATTGGTCGTGTGTCTCCGACATACGACAATCCTATTGGACCTACCATCGCAGGTATCATTGATAACCGAGCCGGTCATGCAAATGTCTTAGATGGATATGTTATTGAAGAAGGAGCAATACCAAAAGCACTTGCTCCATTGTTTCAATTCATGCTTGAGAAGCTTCCAGGTTCCAAAGCACCACCGGATTTGTCAACTCTCGAAAAGCTAAGGCATACACTTTCAGCTACCGGGAGCCGTTTCCTAGGTCCATACTACAAAAAGGGTAGTATTGAGAGAACACAAACGTATCTTGTCATGAGTCATGATTCTAACCAAGCCATTCTTACTCTCAGGGATGATAAGCCTCTCCTTGAGTTCCTTGGTGTCGGTCGAAGCGATCATGTTAGAAAGATAAACAATATTCTCAAAGAAGCAACAGAAGCAGTTGGTGGAACTTTTGTCAATAATCCATTCTATTCAGCACTCGGTCAACAAGAAATTACTGTTCATCCTATTGGTGGTGCTTGTATGAGTTCAGACAACACCGCTCAATATGGAGCTACAAATCATTTCGGAGAACTTCTCACTGGTCGTGGCAGTGAGACATATCCGGGTCTCATAATCTCTGATGCTGCTGTTATCCCTTGCGCTCTTGGTGTTAATCCATTTGCAACAATTACCGCTCTTGCCGAACGCTCAGTTGCTCATGCTGCGAAAAGTTTCAATCTCGATATCGATTATGATACTAGCAATGGTTTATTGGATTTATTCGGTAAACCAAAACATGCTCCAATGCAATTGCAAACTTACAGCACACAAAATTCTGAGGTTGAGATGGCTACTAAGATGATTGATGAAACTGAAGATTCCAAAACAAGTGGGTTTGGTTTTACTGAAGTAATGGAAGGATTTATTCACATTGGGAAGAATATTAAGGGTGATCATAGAGAGGATTATGAAATTGCTGCCAAGACTGCTAGAGGACTTTGTGAGGCATCAAGATTTTTCTTAAGCGTTAAAGCTTATGATACACATAGGAGTAAGTAATTCGAAGTATCTTGATTCCATATCCTTACTAAAATTATCACAGTTGTTCATCGACAAGATCATTCAGCTATGTTAACGGGTACATTCGTTTGTGCTTCATTACCTGGTAGTCCTTTTATGGTTCAACGTGGAGATTTTCAATTATTTAACGTTGATCACCAAGCTCCTGGTACTCGAAATCTAACCTACGATTTCGATATGACATCAACTGATGGGAAACAATTACATTTTCATGGATATAAAATTGTTGATTCTTCCGTTGCTCTTGGTCCATTTAAATTTTGGACCGCTGCATCTACATTATACGTCACCATTACCGAGAAAGATGCAAATAAAACGGTACTTGGAAGAGGGATGATGCATATTCAACCAAAAGATTTCCTATCGCAAATCTTCACACTCAAAGCTGTTGGTCGTAATTTTTGGGCTAGACTTCAATCTACCACAAGTTTCATGACTTTCTTCGCTAGACAATCAGCTAATCTCTTCCTCGCTCCATTCACCTATCTTCAATACCCATCCGTAACATATACAGGATACATAAACGCTACACCACCCGATCAAACCATTCAAATCGTCGCCTCAGATAACGTTAAAACTTTTCTCCACGTCTGGGAACCTCAGAACACAAACATCGAAACCAAGAATCTTTTTTTCATCCCAGGTGCCTCAGTTGATCATCAAATCTTTGCACTCCCCACCATCGAAGTAAATGCCATAAATTATTTTACTCGAGCTGGTTATCGCTGTTTCGTCGTCGTCCATCGAATCTGTCAATTAATGGTCGCGGAAGATAAGTGGACTACTTTCGACGCTCGTCTCGATATCAAAGCTTCTCTCCAATGGATCCGTAAAGAACATGGTCATAAACCTATCTACACCATTGCTCATTGTATGGGTTCGGTAGCTTTCGCTTCGGGTCTATTAGATGGTACTATTCCGGCAAATTGGATCTTGGGTGTTACCTGTTCTCAAGTTTTCATGAATCCCATCTGGGCTACGTTGAATTTGGCCAAGGCGATGGCAGGTCCAATCCCCTTTGATAAATTGTATAAATTTTTCGGGGGGGACTGGTTTAGTTGTTCCAGTACGAGGGAGGATACTTGGTTTCAACAGGGGATTAATCAATTGTTGAGATTTTATCCCGATCGAAGAAGTGAGATGTGTAATAATGTTTCTTGTCATCGCTGTTCGTTGATTTTCGGTCGGTATGTATTTCTTTCCTTTTCCTTCTCCCAATATCAATGCAAATCAAAATCCAAATCGCAAAAGAAGAAAGACTAACTTTCCATCTTCCCAAAATACAGTCTCTGGAACCACAACAACCTAAACGAAGCAACCCATCGCCAAATCAATCGTTTCTTCTCCGGAGTAAATATGACATGTCTTCATCTCCTCATGCATATGGGAACAATCGGTCACGTAACAGGAAACGCTCCACTCTTCCATCCTCTTACCTCGTCGAAAAATATTAGGAGATTGAGGGGGATTCCATTTTTCTTGTTTTCGGGTAGTGATAATAAAGTATTGAATCCGGAGAGTACGACGAAGACGCTGGAGGTTTTGAGGGATGAGATGGGGGATTCTTGTGGGTGTGGGGGGAGGGATGCTCGTGGGGAAAGAGAGGGTTGTGAAAGGGGTTGCGAGGGTTTTGGCATGTTTGATATGTATGAGAGGATTGAGATTGGGGGTTATGGACATTTGGATTGTTGGATGGGGAGGGAGGCGTACAGGGATGTGTTTCCGGAGGTTAGGGAGAGGGTGGATAGGGTTACGAGGGGACGGGCGTATAGGTTTGACGGGGAGGTGGAGGTCGAGGGTAAGAAGGGTGTGTAGGTTTTGGGTGTGGGCATGGTTGGGAATTGGGAATGGGGAGTTGGGGCGTGGGAAATTGTTTAGAGATGTGTATAGGTGAATGTTTTTGTTGTTGTTTTTTTGGTTGTTTTTTTTTTATCTTTTGTTATTTTGGTAGGTAGGGAAAGAGATAGGGAAAGAGATAGGGATGAGGATGGAGATGAGGATGGATTTGTAATGATATGATAGATGTTAAGAAAAGATATCGATGATAGAATAAGAATAATAACAAGACTAAAGAGTTTAAGACTCAAAGTGAGAATAGAGTGATTTATTTGGGTACATTCAAGTTGTATTAATTAATACATTAATACTAGTTTACCTTAAAATAAATTTAGAAAATTTTAAATATCGATTTTATAATCTCAAATTCATTCATTCCACAATCTAGCCCATTTTGGAACAAGCAAGCCAAGTTAATTTCGCAATCCCTATATTGCGCTACATCCCGCCACAGATGCAGTCCAGTGGACGACGGATGATGGGAAGTATCGATAATTCTTTGGCGGTCAGATGTCTGACCTAATACTTCCTCGACTTCTAGCTTTACATCAACACCACACACACATCCCACACATCCCACACATCCCACACCTCTCAAATCAACCAATATCCTGCACATTGTCATCGTCGCGTCGCCCTCGATTTTTCAATCTGTCTCGGTCTCGAATTCTAGCGAAAAGGTTCCTCGGGCCACCCGTCAAGCCTAAGCATAATCTTACCCGGTGCGGGGTCTTCGTATCAGCTTTCTCGGGGGACTATCGCTCTGTTTCCACGAAAAGTCACCATAACGAGCTTCCTCCACTCTTTAAATTCTTTTGTTTACATTGATCAAGTTTATTTCTCTCATCATAGTAATCTTACCTCTCAATTAACTGGAAAGTTTATATACTTTAGGTAAGATGTGTTCATATCTAAAGAGGTATATATTTTCACTCACAGACACAGACGGAGAATATTGATCTGTCTTGTATATTATAATAAATGAATTGGTATATCATTACATCCCCCCAACCCCAATTACCCTCCTCCTCTCCTTCCACCTCTCGTCTACTCATCCAGACCCAACTCTTACACCAAAAATCCAAACAAAAGCCCCGTCCTCTTCCAATACTCCTTCGCTCCATTTCCCACCCGTTTCTTCTCCTGCGTCTCAAGCTTTAATCTCGATTCCACCTCATCACTCAAATCCTTGAGTATCATCCCACCAACCCCCTTCTCCGTTTCCCCGGATTGGATAGATTGTAGCGCTAAAGCTTGTTGTAAGACAAAGATATCGAATAAATATTGTTTTAGTAGATCTTTTTGTTTTTCTTCTTCTACTTCTCCATCCACTAGGGGTTGAACTTCCTTTTCTGGATCTTCTGTTTCCGCGGATTTCTCAGCATCAGATGTATTGGTGGAAGAAGCAGTTGTTCCATTACTAGCCACGTTCTCTTGCAAGATCATACTCCATTCCTCCTTAACCTGGGAATCGAGATGCATTTTCAAAGCCTTAACAGCAAAAGGACTCCAAAGATCCGCTCCAGCATCAGCCATAGCATTTGATAAACCACGAAGAAATTTAAATGTAGCAGGTGAAGGTTGAACAGGAAGTTCTGGAATTCCTTCCCATAATGCTCTTCCTGCAACTTTCTTTTTCTTGAGTGATTTTGCTAGAGACGAGATAGGCTTTTCGGAAACTGTGCTTGCAAGACTCTCGTGTAGTGATGGGACTAGTGAAATACCGAATTTATGTAGTGATGGATTTGCGGGTAGCTCTGCTCGGATATCTCGTAAAAGTCGTAATATATACATTGATATCTTTCCGATATGCTCGCTATCCTTGTATTGCTCCATAAGTATTGTGATTTTCGTATGTAACTCTTGAAAAGTTTCTTCTAAGCTTGCATCAAGATGATCTTGTAGCATCTGTGGATCTTCCTTACTGAGAAGATTTTGTCGCAACTCAAGAGTTTCGTCATCTTCGATATCTTCTAGATCATCATCCCATCTTTGTTTCTTCAATTCATCAATAATAGTACCTATTTCCTCAATGAGACGTCTCCAAGTCTGAAAACCGTTGACTACCCTTGAAACAGCATCATTACGTCCAAAGGTACGAGCAATAATGTCTTGTTTGAACATATTACCTCCATTGCTGAGTTCCGTTGCCATCATATCTGCATCCCATAGGCTTGCATGAAGATCAGTAATTCCTCCTTCCCATGTTCCTAATGTGGATTCAATTTCTGTCCCAACTAGATGAAGTTTGCCAACTCGAGTTTCCAATAACTCTACAAGTCGTTTGTTGACAACGCCTCGTAAACCATCCCGAAGTATAGAAGGATCAAACCCTCTTGCCTTTCCTCCATCCCTTATCCATACCTCAAATATCTTCGTTCGTAATTCAACTACTACCTTCAAGTCCAAGCCACCTTGAAGAGTCCTTGTGAATCCTTCCAGTAGTACCTCTGATGCTTTCTTTGCCCAACCTCTTAATGTATCAACAGCTAATGATCCCTCCAAATCATCATGTCGAACATAAGGTGTAAAGTAAAGAATTTCATCACCAAACCACCGCTCACATACATCCAATCTCAATCCCTCCAAATCTCGAATACTTTCATCTTTCAATAAAGGTTTCGTCTTCAGCGCAGCTAATGCTTGGCTAAGTCTACTCGGTACCAATGCTTGTACATCAAGTAAAGTCCTCGTATATATTTCCAAGGCCCGCAAAACACCTGATGTCTCCTGATTCGATTCCTCTTCGTCTTCGAACGCTAATGCCATTGCTTCCCCTCGGACATTTAGAAAATGTCGTAACACGTCCTTCGCACCAGAGCTCGTAGCAAGACTATATGCGCAAAGAGCCTGTACCAGATATTCTCTATCCTCACCATCCTTGGTCGAGACTAATGTCTTCTCAACCGCCCGTAACAACCGTTTCGTCAAAACCACCCTCTTCTTCTTTGCCTCCTCCACAAACTCCCTATCCCCACTATTCACACAACCCTCCAAACTCTTCGCCAACAACCGACTCAAAACCAACACTTTCGCCGCAACCACCAAACTCTTCCCTCTCCCATCCCCATCTACTCTCCCCTGCCTCCTCAAAAGTTTCCCAACTACAATCCCACACATACCCAAACTTTTCATTCTAGCCAATCCCCTCATTTCCTCCCCTTTCTTCCCATTCTTTATTTCTCCCTGTAATTTACCTAATCCAGAGACCATCCCAACCAATACATTTCTTCCACATCCTTCCCCTACTTTCCCTAACTTTTCCTCCACTTCACGGATATCCTTGCGCATTTGTAGGATTTGCTCTGCGGTCCCCAGTAATTGTCTATAACTACCTCCGACCGATGTACGGAGCTGTGCATTTTTCTCATCAAGTTCGTTGGTAAGATCGCGGTGGAATTGCCTGATTTGAGGGAGAGGATGTTTGAATGCTTCTGCGGAAGTGAAGCATGTTATTGTGGAGAGAGATGTGGATGCCATTTTGGCGTGGGAGTTGTAGGATTGTTAGAGCTTGTGGATATTCATATATTGCGAATTGGTATATTTTAGGAAGTCATAGAATTGGATACCATCTTCATATCATTATCGAAGTTCTAGACTTTGTATGTTGTTGTATTTCAAGGCTGTGAATGAAGCACACTTGTTCTCGTCGCGCAGTCCGTGCATCAGCCTTCCTGCAAGGCTGACAGACTAAGCCTTACCTCGAATTTCATTTTCCTCCATTATCATCAATTCCTAACTTGAATCACGCACCAAAATGATATTTCCACAAAACTTCAATTCGTTCTAACATAAAAGGCTTCTTCAAATCTCCAAAGAAAACACAATTCAAACCTCCAATCTCTCCGCCTCCGGCTTCCAAAAAATGAACACACCCACCCCCAACCCGCACCACACAACCCTCCTCACCCTCCACCAAATCCTCCACCTGACCCACCACCGCAACAAAAACCAACACCGCCTCTCAAAATGGTACAAATCATTCAATATCCTCCGTCGACAAATTACCCGTCTGCTTGCTCTCGTTCCCGAATATGTGATTGAATCATCACGTGGAAAGTCAAAAGTGAAAGTTAAAGGAAAAGCGAAGGAAAGGAAGGAGCGTGAAGAGAGGGAGTTGCAGGATTTGGTTGGATTTATGCGGAAGGAGGTGGTGGGGGGATGTTATTTGTGAGTCGTTTAGTTTTAGTTTTGGTTTTCGTTGTTTGGGGGATTATATGGGGCAGGAACGGGAGAAAGGGCGGAAAGGGGAGATTGCTAATAAATGTGAAAAATAGGGCATTTAGTCAACTAATAGCTGATAATCAGTATGCAACATTGGGGTTAATGTTGATGGGATGTCTGGCACGTTTATACAAGACACTCGAATCTTTAAGAGTCTTGACTGCAGAAGAAATTGCTGAGAAAACCGGAACGGTAAAAGAGGAGGTAAAAGTCAATGAGCCAGAAATAGGAGAGGATTTAGGTGAGAAGATCGTGAGGGATGCTCCAGCTTCGGGAGTGGTCGAAGGTACTAAGAAGGAGGACCAGGAAGAGGAAGAGGATAGTGGAGTTAAGAAGTCAAAAGTAAAGAAGAGGAAACAGGAGGGTGAAGCATTGGAACGAAAATCTTCCAACTTATCTTCATTAGATTCGACGCCGGCGAAACCGCCAAAGAAAAAGAGGAAAAAGAAAGGTGGAGATGCATTTGATGATTTGTTTGATAGTTTGATGTAAATTAAGAATTAATGGTTAATTTGACACTCCCCTAAGCAAGCGATCATGCAAGCGAGTTATTTTGTGCGTGCTGGTGAGCACTTTGTATTTTATACCATGTATCAGCAGCGACATTAAGTAAAACGAATACGTGATGAATCTATGACCGCTTTATTCTTGACCAACTAAATGCCATATTCTGTTTTACAATCTACCTCAAACCTCTTTTCCCCCTGTCCAAACGAACGTAATTCCTTCTTAATCCCCTCCTCTCTATCTTCACTCTCCCCAACCCTTCATACTTTCCCTTACCCAATCACCCTCCCCAACCACCACAACCCACCACCAACCAACAAATCCCCCCCCAAATGCATGCCCACACTCCAAGCCATAGTGTACAAAAACTTCGGACTAAAAACCGTCCAAATAAAAAGATGAGTTCTAAGAACCGTACACGCCATCATCGTCGCTGTCAAACTACTCGCGAAAAATATCGTTAAGAGAGATATGTGATTTCCCCATACATTTTTCCTCATTACTCCATCTTTCTTCAAGTATTTTAATAGCAGGAGGTTACTAGCCGAAGTGAAGTAGAGAGGACCGGCCCAGTTAGAGGCAAAAATTAAGAGGCCGACAGCGAATACGTTGTAGGAATCGACGCCGTTGTAGGCGGAGGAGAGATCGATGGAGGAAATTGCGTTTGAGTTTCCCAGGGCGAAGAAGAAGGTTTGCTGGAGGAGGAGGGTTGTAGTGGCTATTTCTACGAGGGAGACATTGAGGGTTGATAGGAGAGTAAATTGAAGTTCGAAGATTAGGATGAGGGGAATGTTGGTTGCTCGTGTTTGGGTGATTAGGAAGAGGACTATTAGGTCGTGAATCGTGCGCATGGGGACTGGTGTTTTGTTAGTGATGAAAGACTTTCAGAGGGGGCTTGGGGAAGAGTTCACCATTTGCACGTTTGGTTGGTGGACCGAAACTAGATAGTATAGTATATAGTAGACAAGTTGCAATGCCGATGAATACCAACCTTGCCCGGAGAACAAGTGGAATACCAGTATCACTATCGGCCATAGTTTTTGCTAGGCCTGCCAGAAGTTCTGGTGAATCTTCATTTGTAAAGGCAAGTTTGAATGTGATTGCTGCGGTGGCTAAAAGTGTAGAAATTGCACCAGCGACGATCTGTGGAAGACGGGAGAATCCTCTGTTGGCGAGTGATTGAAGATTCCATAGATAAGTAACCCCTACAAATATCCAGAGCGTTAATCGGTGTTGGGAGAAGAATGTTCGAGCAATATCAGGATCACCAGCAAATTTCTGGCCGGTTTGATTCCATCGTCTAGCAATCCTAGTAGCGACCAGAATCAATAAAGAGCTAATGGCCAGCAACCAAAGTTCGCGAGATTGACGACGTATACTAGGAGATCGTTAGTTTTGACTTGAGATTTAAGATAGAATCATACTTCTTGATCGATAAGAGGAATAACCATCCTGTAGTCGTCCAATACCAGAAATGCTGTTCCTCTTCAACATAACTACTAGCAAACATCATGATGCCGTAGTTCAAGCAAGTAGCTATGAACGGAATGCACGACTTAAGATGGTTTGCTACAAATGGCCCTGCAGCCACTGCTGCCATGACAAAGGCCAAAGCTGCAATGATCTGGCCAGCAACCAATTTCTTGAGATCATAATTGCTGGCAGTACCACTCATTAGGTCTTGAGCTTCCTTCAACCACTAAAATTTTGTTAGATTCTGAACACGGGTGGGAAAGATAACATACTTTTGTGACGGCTGCAACCCATGCATCATAATCTTGCTCGTTAGCCTTGAGACCAGCTACAACTTGAGTAATCCTTCTCCATTGACATGCCAAGTCATCAACACTACTTGATAGTTCGTGGCACTTCTCGGAGGGACCGTCGTTCTCAAATGATGGAAATGTTGCAGTAACTACGCTGAGAATTTGTCTTGCATTTCGCAGTAAGATTTGAACACGGTCATTTCCTAGTAGAATTTAGTGATGAAGTTCGATTGAATATTGGGATATCATACTTTCGGGCCAGAATGGTAAGAAGTCATCAATGAAAGCTCCCAAGTTGTTTCTAGGTACAGGAAACCCAAGTAGAGCTCCAAGTGTAGGGGCAATGTCAGATTGTTCAACCGTTTTGTAATATTGGAATTCCTCTTCAAATGGAGCAGGTACTTCAAAATGCTGGCGCTCATACACAAGCCCCTTAAATCTTGGCGACATAAAGACAAGAGCTGGGGAGGTTTCTCCTGGAGCAGAGCCACCATGATTACCAGCATCATTCATACCATGATCGCCACATAGAACTAAGAGAGTCGAGCTTAGGTAGTCTTTCGCTTCCATGTTTTCATAGATCAGCTGGACAATACCATCCATTTCTTGTTGTTTAGGAATCATATTCGGGCTAAAGAAGGAATCAGTATCCTGTGTAATTATCTCTCAGCAAATGATTCCAACCTTCGTGGACCTGCCTTATGTCCGATATGATCAAGTCCCAGATAATGAAGAACCATAGTATTCCAGTCATCATTCATCAACTCTTCCGGAACATGTCTCGTCACGTTATTATCCACTTCAGTAAAATCCTATTAGAAATTGGTATTCAGCTACACTCATTCTATGTACAGTTTCAACCACTCGACGACTGACCGAAACAAAAAAGCTTGAAGTTCCATCTGCTCTATCAAAAGTTTCTGGAAATAGCTTCAACCAAGTGTCATCTCCATACATGACCATCTTTCCTCCCCCTTTTGCTTTCATTTGTGCTAGCCATGTATCTTGAGTCGCCAAAGACGAAGATGTATCTGATTCTGCGAAATTGAGAATTACGTCGAGGAAAGAAGGTATAGAACCAGTTGTTATAGCTTTTATTCTTGGCATAGTAATGGTAGGGGAAGTCGCATGAGCTGTAAAGGGAAGTGCAGCGCCATTGGAGATGAGACTATAGAAAGAGTTAGTGGAGGTTAAACAAGCTGGCAGATATACAATTGACCTCTGAGTAAATTTGAATCCAGAATTATTTGAAAATACAAAGTCGCTGTTGGAGTTAGCTTTGATCTCAGACTCTGCTTGAAGGCATCTCTACCTCCTCAGCGCATCAACAACCATGAAGATGACCTTATCAAATGGAGCCTCTGGAGGTTCTCCAAAATCCAGAGACTCATACTGTGCTAATCCAGAGAGAAATGGCTTATAAGGAAAGAAGCCACTGGCAAATATCAATATAGCAATTGGGATGAGAATATTTGCTGCCAAGAGCAAAGAGTTTCGTGTCCTGGAGACCATTTTGCGCCTTCTAGTCTTGACCCATTGATCGTTTGCGTTGAATCAGTTTTATGTTAGCTCGAGAAGGGGAGAATCCTGTAATCCGAACTATTCTCTGCCATTTGTATAGTAGTCCGAAGAATCTTTCAGAAGTTGGAATTGAGAGAAGCTAGGTGTCAGGTTTGCGAACGCGTTTGGCATGCTGATAAGAAATCCTTATCGGTCAGTGACATGGATGAGATATTTTTGTGCAATGCATATTTGAGGGGAAAGTTTAGGTCTTTTCCAATTCGAGGTCGGCGGAAAGCCTACAGCTGTTAAATTCTTGATATATTCTCTGAAATCTCGAAGTCCTTTAAACTACTCCTCATTTTTGTATGCCAGAGGATTTAATCTAACCCTCACCATGAACTCCATGCCCCCAAAACCCGATTGTCCGATGCGCCTATAGATTACCATCTTTTTTCGACCTGCAACATCTCACCCCCCTTAGTAGATCTTTTGCTTTCTACCTCCTCCTACTTTCTTTCCATTCTTATATGTAGTGAAAGTCATTTGCGATTTGCGACTGCTAACTTTTCTCTTCGAAATACGGTTCTTTGACTTTGAGCCGACCTTGCTAATAGCATCTACCTCCATCTCTGCAGTTTCATATGTTAGTTAAAGAAAGATTCGAGTAGGCGCTGGAGATATAAAATTTTTAATTACCTTCGGATGACTTTTCTTGAGCTGCGGCGGCATTGTTCGTAGTGTCTTTTGCAGATGCTGAATAGATTATTAGAGAACAAATTCCCTCAAAAGAATGATCCATTCCATACCCTCTACGTCCTTTGCTTCCTTCCCTTCCATATCAACATCTTCAGTCTTCGCTGATGGCTTTGGTTGGGAAATCAATTCCATAAGTTTCGCATTCAATCTCTCAGCTCTTGCATTTTCAACCGGACCAAATACTTTGGCTTTCAAGGCGGAATTATTTGCCTTGATGGAACTTGAGCGCGCACCCTTAGCCATTGTTGGAATTGAAATGAAGGAATGAAGTATGTATGTATGATCAAGAAATAGAGTGTAGGATATTCCAGGGTATGGTATGGTATTACAGAATAATATAAAAACTTGTGGAAAATTGATGCAAACTTCTTTTTACTGCGCAATGAAATTGATTTTGATATATTTCCATCTACTCAATCTTTTATCTTAGCGGCAAACCCAATTAATTCGACCAAAATTCACCGCCTACCTAGTTTGATTTCGGGAACGACTCGGAGGTAGAACAATTTCACATTCAACCTTCAAGAAAGCCAAAAAGCAAATAATATTTGAAAAGAGAAAAAACAAAGGCCATTTCGTTTCTCCCGTCAATATCGTAAGGAATACCTGCTCTTATTACTCTTTACAAATTTCATCACTTCACCATTTCTAGGAAGTTTCCATAGTTCAAGCTGATTGATTTAGCTTGTTCCTCATCCACCGATAGGAAATGGCCTCGATGGGGGGTGGTGGTTTCCTTGATCCAGAGCCATATGTGCGAAAGGTGAAAAATGGTGGAATGCTCAACTCGACATTGAAGATCATATGTTTCGCTGAGGATATGAGAACACAAGGAGTGAAGGCAGAGTTACAGTCAAGAATTGTCGATAGTAGGTTGTTTGCATCTTTAAGAAGTTGATGATCGCGAATTCGCGCAGCCTCATGCACAGTCTACCGGCGCTTCCATTATGCGATAGCTTGCAGTACTAGAGATCGAAGCTAATCTTTCTCTTTCTATAAAGGAATCAGATTCTACGCGAATGCGCAGGATGAACCCAAATTCAACCGCTTGAGACGAATCATAGATGATCCGGGCACAGTAACGACTGGAGTTAACCCACCACGTTCATATCAAAACTCAGCTTCACCAGCAGCAAATTCAATACCTAACGGCGGCGCAACAAATTATCCCACACCAAGAGCAAGCATGCCGTCATATAACAGGCCAATGGGTTATGCAATGAGTACGTGAGACATTGGTTATAGGGTTATGCGCCTGATCTAATTATTCATAGAGCTCGAGTTTAAACCAAGTCCATTCTACGATATCATGGAGCAGATTGGAGAGATCAAAACTTGTGATGGTTGGTATTTGGTCGGGAGTTTTCGAATGTTATGCTAATCATTATCAAATAGCCATGAACCAACATCGTCACACCGTGAACATACCGGTCAAGGTCCAAAACCATCCTATATTGTCTAGAGTCATGAACGACCCAACCTTAAAAGTAATGGTATTCTGTGCGGGCGAAGGTAATGGAAGACAGGATATTGCTTTTCCTCATCAATCTGAGATCAAAGTGAACACAGCAGAGATTAAGGCAAACCTACGAGGATTGAAAAACAAACCTGGATCAACTCGACCCGTGGATATTACCAAGGAACTAAAGTTAAAAGTTCCTGGATATCAAAACGCAGTCGAGATGACCTATGCGTTGACAACAAAGGCAGGTCTCAATGGAGCTTTCGTCGCGTCTGAGGTTAATATCCACCATGCACGATCCTACCATGTATTTCTATAGGATTTACAATGTGCTGTTGACTTTGGTACCGTAAATTTGCAATGCTAACGTTGATTATAGAAATTCTACTTGGTTATATATGTGGTCAAGCTAGTTCCCGTCAAAGAATTGGTTAAGAGATTGGAGGTTGGCAAAAAGATTACCAGGGAATCAGTCGTCAATGACAGTAAGATATCATCCTCTCAATATTCCATGACCCTGTCCTAATTTTTGTAAGTGATTCATAAGTCAAGAGATGCCGATATCGTAACCACTGCTTCGGTTCTATCATTGAAGTGCCCATTATCGACTTTACGAATTGATTTACCTTGTCGATCAATATCGTGCAGACATAATCAATGTTTCGATGCAACTTCTTATCTTCAGCTACAAGAACAAGGGCCAACTTGGTCATGTCCAATATGCAACAGTTCTGCGCCTTTCGAGACATTAGTTGTTGATGAGTAAGTACAAGACTTTCTGCACGCATTATAAGATTTGCTGACATATTTCAAGGTATGTAAAGAACATATTACAAAGTACATCAAAATCTGTGGATCAAGTCACAGTAGAACCAGAGGGACAGTGGAAACTCTACAACAGGCCAGACACCATATCATCACGACCAGGTGTAGCCGCAAGCGATTTCTCCGATGATGACGATGACTTGATCGAACTCTCCCCTAGTGGAAGAAAAGCCAGTACACCAATTACCAGAACTGGTACTGGCACCTTAAATAGTACTGGAGTTCAAGCACAAAGTGCTCGCGACTCCTTATCAGCAGCACCATCTAGTCGATCTAATCCATTGGCATCATCAACAGGTGCTAAGAGACAGATTTCGGAAGTTATTGATTTATGCAGTAGTGATGACGAAGAAGAATCACCTGCAAGACCTCCGCCAAAAAAACAGTTTACCTCTGGATCTTCTGGTCTGAATGGGGCAGCTCCTGCTTTTAGGCCGAGCTTCTAAAATCGCTAATTGCAAAAGTGGGATAGCTAGGGAACATGGTGTGCCAATCTGATTTCTTATTGACATCCATGTTTTCTTTTCAAATTTGTGCTACCGGGCTGCCTAACTGGTTGTACGACATTTCTTTTTATTTCGTGAACAAGGCTGTGATGTGACGAGTTGGGCGTTTTGGAGCTATTATGGCACAGTCTGAATCAATTTGTTTTGATCTGCTCCTGGCTGGGATGGGTAGGAGGGATATCTAATTATCTGCTTGATTAGTAAGGAAAGGAATGGAAGGTTACTCGGAATGCATTGTGGCGAATGGAGTTTGTGTCAGAATGGCCTTGGGAAGATCAAGATGAGAATATAATTTTACCGGTTGCTGACTGGCTATTTGGTGCCTTCTGGAATGGAATTTATGGGATGTGGGATTTGAGCTTGGGCTATAGGCTGCTAGTTGTGAGTTGTGAGCTAGAGAAAAGAAGTGCGTTATCCGCATATCTCTAAGGAGGAATGCAATAAATCAAATATTGAAATATCTTTGGGGAAGAATGATTCCATGTATGTGATGATGCTGTGATTCGACATACGAGCAGTGTGTGTAATGGTGAATACAATACAGAGACGGGAAGGGTATCGAACCTAGACATTTAATTCAAGTGGTAGTTCCACATGTTGCTGTACAAATGTATTACTCTTCATTTCTGCATCTATATCTATATAGATGAGGGAAAGGAGGAGTTAGAGGATCAACAGTACAATTTGCATTGAGATGAATGCTTTATTATTATGGGATCTTTTTTATAATATATGATTTTTAATGGACGCGACTCAAGGCAATGAGATGATCTCATCTATTCATGTGCAGAGTTTAAGTTAAACTCGAGTTTTGAAGGGTTTTTATAACATTGGTTTTGCTCTTTTGGTTTTTGGGGTGTAGATGGTGTAGATGGTGGGTGAGTGGTGGATGAGTGGTAGTATGAAACTATTTCAAACCATCAATGAAGCGAAGTAGTTCATGAAGTGGTTTAGGGAAAAGGTGGGTTTTCCCAGTTTGAAAAATATATATATGAAATGTGTGTAGATTTTGTTTTGGATATGGATTATTATTTTAGGTTAGGGGGAAATATTATTAAATGGTTAAATGGATCCTACTCGAGTATAGATATTAATATTCTAATAAGCCGAAGATCTCATACTTGTGATTAAGAAATAGGAGTGGTACTTTTGAGTTTTCCAATGCGCCTGATTACTCTGCTGTAGTATGTCGTATCTTCTCCCCTCTTTCCTATTTCTTATCTCGTCTTCGCAAATCCACTGGTTCTTCTCAACACCAATTCGTATGGACTCTGTAAAGCCCAAATCCCGTAATAAATGAAACCGATCCGGGTATTCTCAATTCTGTTTCCTCAAAATTTTATTCCTTTATCTTTCTCTTTATCTTTAATTCATTTTATCTTATTTTTTTCTCCGATCCTTATCCTTATCTTTATCTCTTTATCTTTCATCTTTCCCTTTATCCTTTATCTTCATCTTTATTCCTTTATCTTTTAACCTATCGTCTTTCCTCCTTCTCTCTCTGACTCTTTGGGCGTGGAAAAGAAATCGGCCGGCCCGTTACCCGTTTGTGCGCTCTCTGGGTAGGTTATGATGAATTTGGGGAAGTGCAGGGAGGAGAATGGCTTTTTGAGGTTTTGCCAGAAGGTTTGGAGGGTTCGGGACATGGTTTTGGTTGTTGGATGGGGGTGGAGATGGGGTTGGAAGCTGAAATGGAGGTGGGCTTGGAGGGGGTGTTGATGATTGATCTTGAGTGTCGGTTTGGGTTATGGGAATGGATTGGAGTAAGGTGTATGGTATGATGTGGTGAGGTGAAGTGAGGCGTGGCGTGGCGTGGCGTGATGAGGTATGGTGTGATGAGAATAGACTGATGACTGAATGAATATTCCGACTTAATTTGGACTAAAGTTGTCGACTACTAGATATACATCATCACGATAAAACATAAATATAAAAGAGAAATTGAAATATATAAATAATCGTCTATCACCTATCCTCCATCCATCCCCTATCATCCACACAACACAAAACCAACCCCGAAACTCAAACCTCCCACCTCCATCCATCCCCAAGAAATTTCCGACCCGCAAAATCTAGAATTCTAGAATCTAGGACACAATAAGATCATCTTACCCAAAAAAAAAAAATATCTAAAAAAAAATCGTGAGATTTTCTCGCTAATCATCGGATCATGTTCGATGTGCTTGAACTTGGTAGGTACGGACGGAATACGGAGTGCGGCAGATAGTTCTACATGCCGAGATTTCTCCAAGGTTTGATTTGGTGGTTGGTGCGAGGGACTGTGCGTAGTGATTGACTCGTGAGTACCGAGATGCTTGTTTCTGGGTGGTTTCGTTGTATTTCTCGGGTTTGTGATGGTTGGTGTTTTGTTGGAAGGGAAGGGAAGGGAAGGGAGGGAGAGGGAAAGTGTCTTCGGACGAAAGGAAGTGTGGGATTGGATTCAGAAAAGATCGAGAGAGGATTGGACGTATGCAAATAGCGGGACTTGTCGGGTTGCATCATGTGATTATCGATTTATCGGAAGATTTTTGGTCTGATATCGATGTTGATGAGCACGTTAATCAGGTGGATCATTCCTTGGCAATCTATACGCGAGTTCTCATCCGTGACCCTTTTCCGGGAAGTGGAGAGTAGATGGTACTACAATGAAGTCGGCGACCTAGTAGACTAGATAGGAGACCTACAATTAGAGGGTTTGATTTTCCAACTCGTTTGAAAGATTGAAGATATCTAGAACAACAAGTATAGGATATCTTTTTATATAGTGCCTTAATATTGATTATTGATTTCGAAGGATACCTTGGTATATTAAGATTATTTATTTCTAGGGCTAGGTTAATATCGACTAGTATATATATTCTTATATATCGGGTATAGGGCGTCTTGGGCTGGATTTAATTATATCTCATCATTTGTTTTATACTTCAACAATCGTCTTCAATTGAATGACAGTAGAATTACACATCGTGCTTTATCATGGCTAAAGTATACATCTTAAAAGCTACTCGTTTGTAACATCGGCAACCTTATTGTATTGAGTAGAAATTTTCAGAGAAATTTTATACCGATCTAACAGCACCATTTTCACGTCGACCTACCAGGTATTTTATGATAGAGATTTGGAAGTTCAGAAAATGAAAACTACAATCCGTTCTGCATAGTAAAAGTGCTATTCCTGAATCTTTTATCCCCGATTGTATGGAAAGATCTGGTGTTAGGGCGACTTGACGAGAATTGTGAAATTATATTGAAAATGGAGTAAAGAGACGGGATAGACTATTCAGCTTTTTAAACCAGATTTTATGAACTCTGCTGCATATTGAAATTCACAGTAACGTTGAGAACCTTTCTCGCATCAAACCTCACATCAGCAGATTATTGAGATGCAAGTAAAATCGCCGGTATTATAGTGTCTATGTATATTTGCAACATATTTAAGCATCTATATACAGCAATTCATACCAATGCCGACTTATTATTCGAGCATGAATGCTGAAAACGTCGATGTCTGGATTATTCCTGAAAAGTAAAATGACTGACGTGAAGCTATACTGATGCGAACTTGGAGGAGGGGTGGATTTGGGATTTATGGTCAGGAAAATTTCGAGTTTGGGCCATTTTTGACGGCTGAATGTCACTCTGGAGTAGAATCCGAGTAAAGGTTAATCATTCCTGGTCGAGTGAAGGAAATGAACACCTAAAGATCATTCTGCGTTTGTACTTGGAGGGGGATTGTGCTAGTGATAGCTTGTCTCTAGAGTAGAAAGATCAGAGAACAATCTAGAGCAATAAGGTGATACCTGAGACATATACTACTAACTTCATGAACAGCTCTCCGTTCTTCGACATATCTCCTGCAATCCTCTCTTCCCTTCTCAACATCCACAAACCAAATGAGTATACTCGCAAAAGTGCATAGAGCGAATAAGAACGGAAATCCCATCCAATTATTATTGGTGTTATTGATAATGGCTTGGATGACGTATGGGCCAATAATTGATGACTGATGTAGATATTGGTCAGTTCAAATTCACGAAATGTAGGAGAAGAAGCGAGTTTTAACATACAGCTCGATTAGTAATCCCAAATAATCCAAAGAACATTCCCTCATATCCTCTAGGAGTAACCTCGCTCATCATAGTTTGTGAGTAGGCATAATACGGGGCTTGAAATAATCCAAAAACGATATTGTAGATCCAAAAATCATAAACACGGTGATAGCCTACCTTGTCGGACCATAATCCGATCACACCATAGAGCGGAATTAAAACGCTGAAGACATTGGTTACGATGAACATAGACTTAGTCCGAATGCCAAAATACTGTTGAATGTACCAAAATGCGAAAGTAGAGACTGTGGAGGTTGCAGCTTGTGATAGTCCAAGGTAGCTTAATTGAAGAAAGGAGAAAGAGATGACTTCGTTTTGGATAATGAAGATGAGCGTGATAGTTGTGTTAAAGCCATCGGCAAGCAGGAAAGATGCGAGAAGATAAGTAAAAGTTCGAGGGAGATGACGGATTTCACGAATGGAGTGGTAGACTTGTTTCAAGCCGATAGTCCAGAAAGAACTGCCTTTTGGTATAGGTGGCCCAGTGCGTGATTGTTGGAAAATAAACCAGGGAAGGCCGAGGACAAGCCAATCTGCAGTTGTTCAGCGAGAATCGTGATGATGTATTTGCTCATAGTTGCTTACATGAGTTGGTGAGGCACAAAGCAAGATTGTTGGCAAAGAGATCCCCCCGCAATGGAATCAGGACAGAAAGACTAAGTGCTAGCACAAGAACGTATCCAATACTGGCATGAACAGTAGAGATATTGCTAATATGGTTTCTTTCCATGCTTTCTATTTTATCATATTCATCTTGGCTGATCTTATTACCTTTGAGATCTTCCTCCCGAGCTTTTCGAACGTGAGGCATGTAGCGGGCTAACCTGGGGAATAATGAATAGTAGAATACCAATGTTGTCTATTTACCACCATGTTAATGCCAGGGTGTAAGTGAAGTAATGAAGATACTAACACCGTATGAGATGTATGATATGATATATAATACCATCGCTGTAGGCCACTGATCCGGCTTTCTGATAGCTATCATTCCGTATTGGAAAACCCAACCCTATATCCGTCAGTGTAACCTCCACGCCAGGAATTCGCCACATACCACGACCGTAAGAAACAAAAGAATCCATTTCCCAAAATTCGAATAGTCTGCAACGGATCCAAAGACCACAAAAATCATCGTCATAATAGTGAAGCAAATCCCATTTGCAAGTAAAACCACACTAGAAACGGATCTAGTACCGTAACCCCATGGGATTACACAACCTCCTGTGGTACAATTCCCTGTTTTGATAGGTGTAATCGCGGGATCCCACCCAGCATTATTAAGTGCAGATTGAAAAAGAGTCTGAGAATAGTTTGCAGGCCCTACTCCGTTATTGCCCTAGAAATTGACAGTTAGAATACTCAATAAGGGTGATGGAATGGCCGCTCACGTTGTAATAAAGATAGTATGACCATAGCTCTGCCCTAGTCGTTGTGGGCTGATTAGAGGATTCTTCGTCGATACCAAATAGCTTTTCATATTTATCTAGACTATCTTTGATGCGATCGGTCTTCGTATCATCGAGATTAGTTTCATCTCCGTTTGCTCTTATGGTGTGGTCGCGAGTCCGACTGATCTCAAGAGAATTCATACTCATTCTCTTTCCTGGTAATGAATCTTCCTGAAACCCATATTCGAATAGAGGAAGACATTTTGATGAGGAAAGTTCCTCGTGTCTTTAAGAAGTAGCTTCTCGTTGTACAAAATGGACTTGTCGTGTTTCACACTTTAAGCAAGAGAACACTATCACGTTGCACCCGAACTTGCTCCATTGCAATATTGTTAACGCCCTATTAGCCAAAAAGAGGCTTTGGGATAAACACGGCTTGAGAGGAAAATTGTGTTGATGTAATTATCTTCAGACCATACCGCGGGATAGATCGAGCTGGGATTGGGGAACTCCGTTCAGAGCTACATCACGTGATTGAATCTCAACTCTTATCTCTGTCCTGATTCAAACTTCCTTCCACACGTGCTCTTCAAATTTCCCATTTGGGCAGGCACTGATTTCATTTGGTGGGTTGCCAAATCCAATTTACAATGGAAGGAATTCATATTTAAATCCCTAATGAAGCTTCTCTCATCATAAAGATGCACCAAACACAACGAGTGGCGACGATGGTATCTGACAGGCAAGCAGCAGCCAATCGTTGGTCTGATGAAGAACTGAGGGATAAAGTTGGACAAGTATGTCTTAAACTCTTTGAACCCTTTTCGTATTTCATAGTGATCGATGGTGCTTTTACTGCGTCTTTCAATTCTCCAATCTCCCCGATGTCATGGGATTCGCAGACGGCCGGAGGGATGGCACAACCTCAACATGCGATGGCGCAATCGATTTATCATACTGACTTTAAGGAAAATGCAGCTTTTTATTGTTGGATTCCATGGCCATGTTACCAACGAAGATATCAAGACTCTCATCACAGTTCACAGAGTTGGAACCATCATTCTTTTTCAGAGAAATATCGCAGACGCGGCCCAACTTTTCCTATTAACTGCTTCATTACAAGAGATTGCAAAAGTTTCTGGACATGCTCAGAGTCTCTTCATTGCAACTGACCAAGAAAATGGACTAGTGACCCGTGTCAATCCACCTATTGCAACAGAACTTCCTGGTTCGATGGCTCTGGGAGCGACCAATGATCCGTCAAGTGCTTTCAGTGTTGCTGTATGCACAGCCAAAATATTGAAAGCATATGGTATCAACATGAATTACGCCCCCGTTGCAGACATAAATTCAGAACCAAAGAACCCTGTGATTGGAGTAAGATCATTCTCAGATGATCCAGAAACAGTGGGAAGATTTGTATCATCTCAAGTGGAAGGTTTACAACAAAATGGCATCCTGTCCTGCGTCAAACATTTCCCTGGCCATGGTGATACGGCCGTTGACTCCCATCATGGCCTTCCGGTTATTACTAAATCCAAAGAGGAATTAGAAGCCTGTGAGCTGGTACCATTCTGGGGCGCCGTGAAGGCTGGTGTAGATGCCATTATGACTGCTCATATATCTCTACCTCAGTTAAACAGCAACTCTAAAGTAGCCACCAAACCATTGCCAGCTAGCCTGAGTCCCGATGCAATAAGAATCTTGCGCCAGGAGATGAACTATGACGGACTGATAGTAAGTGATTGTTTAGAAATGGAAGGGGTTAGAGCAACCTATGGGACAGAGAAAGGAGCATTTATGACATTAAAGGTCATTATCACAAATATTCTTACAAAAATCAATGCTGAAACCTTATGCATTTAGGCAGGAACAGACTGTGTCATGGTGTGTCACACAATGAAAGCTCAAGTCGGTGCCATTGGAGCTGTTATAGCTGCAGTGAAATCTGGTGAGATTTCTCAGGAGGTGATTGAATCTTCAGTAAACCGAGTTATACGACTAAAGACTAAATATCCATCCACGAGTGTTTCAACGGCCGATTCTAACTCAAATGTTCAAATGCTTAACGAAGAATCATCAAAAGTTGCGTCAGAAGTTTACGCCAAGAGCACAACTGTTGTCCACACTGAGCCGGGATATCTTCCAATCCCAAGAAATTCCATGAAAGTTTTATTGTTGTTCGCATCAGAGGCACATCTAGGTGGTGGTGCTATTGTCAGTGGTGAGGATAGGGCAGCTCGATCCCCACTGCTCACCTCGTATATTGAGACTCTCAAGCCTTACTGTGAATCTATCATTGACATACAGTTCAACGAGGAATATTTATTGGGTCCAGGTCACAGGGACATGATTCATTTTGCGGGGGCTGATATGATAATTCTTGCGACCAGAAATGCAACCTTCAGTCCCTATCAAAAAGCTATGGGACGATTTCTAGGCAAGTCTCTTGTTCCGAGCAAGAAGTTCATCACAATCGCAACTTGTGATCCGTACGATTTTCTTGAAGATAGGAGTGGCATAAAAAATTACATCGCAATATATGAGCCTACCGTATCAGCTTTTAGAGCAGCGGTGGAGGTAATATTTGGCGTTCGACCGGCTCGAGGACTACTTCCTGTATCTTTACCAAGCGCTCGGCATACTACTCATCCGTTTGAGGAGACCGTGGATGATCGAGTGAGGCGCTGGCTGATATGAGCAGGGATAGAAACAATGCATCAACGCTTTAGATTAGCTGGTCAGCATCACGGATTTATGGTTTTAATCATCACCTTCGGGTCAACAGATGAGCTAGGCCTTGATCTGCTCTTCCTCTGCAATTATTTGAGAGCTTTTTGCATTATCAACACTCAAGCCATCAGGACCTCAAACGGGATTGCGGATTAGAGAAATTAATCAAGTCTACTCTGTTTGCTAGGGTGCTTGAGTACAGGAAGAAACGGGGCATTGAAGGATTGTGCATCGACTGAGTTGGGATTCGTGGCCTCCATGAGACATCAGGCCTTGAGTCTTAAGAAAGTATGAATTACGTGGATAGTGCCAACATGTCGCAGCATCACAAATATATCGCGGAAGGGCGTTCTCCGAGCTTGATGAGGAATTCTACACTATGGCAAATGACTGAGGAGCAAGAGACTGACTGCAGTGACGATCTCAAGATTTCCCCACAATTGGGTAAAGTGCAGCTTGATCTTGAGGTACACAACAGAGAACGGAAGATCTTTTTACCTGAGCCTAAGTGGAATGAACTGACTATGTATGGGGCTTGTTGGGGAAGTATACGACATGACAGAGGCTTTTAGTGGTCAATATTCTGTAATTTGATGCTTCTACTCGTCGTCGGAATGATTTCTTCTGACATAAAAGTAGCATCTTGTGTTGCCTTGAGATGGCTATGGAACGAACATACCCTTGAATATTTTCTTTGTTGCTGGATCCACTTTGCCGAATCTTCCGTTCATTCACTTCAGTCCATTGGATGACCGCTGATGTTACCTGTATTTTTAATACCCTGCTGCTAAACCACACCTTCCGGAGAAGTTAGCTCTTCAATCTTGAAGGATAATTTATCCTTCTCCAATAAAGCTTTACTTGGCGATCTGATGACCACGTTCTGTTACATTGTAAAAAACTGGGGAATCCCTGCCCTCAAACAGATTTCTAATTGGAAGAAAAGCTACATGGGAAGCTGTACTCCATAAATATTTTTTCGGTCGGTACAAGTGAACACCGGACCAGCAAATAGATCAAACCCCTGTGCTTTATTAGAAAGTCTTTCAATCTACACAAATTGAGCCGTGGACGCAATGTTTATCCTGCAACTCCCGTCTTCGATGACTGTCTAAAATCATGAACCTCTTTCCAAATAGGGGGATGATTAGATAGATTTTTCGGAAGGGTTATTTCATTTTGTTTCAAAATAATACACTGTAAAGTGTAATAGCGCGAAAAAGCGAACTTCGATGCCGAAACAAAACTTTAATTTCTCGGCTAAATAGTTCAATGACGACTACCAGCCACTAGCATGTTCACAGAAAGGGGGGAACGCGGAGAAATTTTTATGTATCGCTATTCTGTGTAGGATGTTCCTGAGTTCAAGTATTGCGTGTTTTTTAATTAAAGTTCTTGGCAGACCCCCTCGGTAGAAGTTTGCTATGACATGTTCTGACATGTGTGGGGCCCCGGAATGAAAAATAAAGCTTATTTCTCAAAATTTCTCCACCGGGTCAGCCATCGTGGCTTTTCAACATTGTCTCGTTTCACGGTCCGCTTGTCCGATCGTGTTGCTGGTATTAGGTTCAAGATACCGTTAATCCAGCGGAACTTTCGAGCCGGTGGTCTACGAGGTTAGAGGGTTGATATGTACGTTGAGAAAGTGGACCATGCCGGAGGGACACTTGAGCAGTATGGAGGGAACGCGAAAGAAGTATAAAGTGAAGGCTGTCTCTTCCTGCAAGTTCTCTTCAGTTCAACTACAATTTGCACGAATACAGGAACTGAGCAAGGAATCAATATGGCGTCCAAAATCGCCCTCGCGTCATTTTTCGCGGCCGCTTATGGCCAACAGATCGGTACCTACACTTCAGAGAATCATCCTTCTCTTACTTGGCAGTCTTGTACTGCTAAAGGATCATGTACTACAGAAAGCGGAAGTATAGTTCTCGATGGAAACTGGAGATGGACTCATAGTACGACCAGTTCGACAAACTGCTACACAGGAAACACCTGGGATGCAACACTGTGCCCAGATGATGCCACCTGTGCACAGAACTGTGCACTTGATGGTGCAGACTATTCTGGAACCTACGGTATCACAACCAGTGGTGATTCTTTGAGACTCAATTTTGTTACTCAAACAGCGAACAAGAATATCGGATCTCGTGTTTACCTCTTGGCCGACAACACTCACTACAAGACATTCAATCTTTTGAACCAAGAGTTTACATTCGATGTTGATGTCTCCAATCTACCTTGCGGATTGAACGGTGCTGTTTACTTCGCCAACCTACCCGCTGATGGCGGCATATCCTCGACCAACAAAGCCGGTGCCCAGTACGGTACAGGATATTGTGACGCACAATGTCCTCGTGACGGAAAATTCATTAATGGCAAAGTAAGTTCAAGTACACATTCCAAAGGGGTTGATGGTAATCTGACGGATCGCTTAGGCAAACGTTGATGGTTGGGTACCCTCATCCAACAACCCCAACACTGGTGTTGGTAATTACGGCTCATGCTGTGCTGAAATGGATATCTGGGAAGCAAACTCAATCTCCACTGCTGTTACTCCTCACTCTTGTGATACCGTGACACAAACCGTCTGCACCGGAGATAATTGTGGTGGCACCTACTCGACAACACGATATGCTGGTACTTGTGATCCAGATGGATGTGATTTCAACCCCTACCGCATGGGTAACGAGAACTTCTATGGTCCAGGAAAGACCGTTGACACCAACTCCGTTTTCACCATCGTTACTCAGGTGAGTTTTTGTCTATCAATAGTTAATTTACTATATCCATTTTAATTTTACTTTACAAGATTTAAGCTAACATCACAACCAGTTCCTCACCACCGATGGCACCTCTTCCGGTACCCTCAACGAAATCAAACGTTTCTACGTACAAAATGGCAACGTTATCCCTAACTCCGAGTCGACCATCTCCGGCGTAAGCGGAAACTCCATCACAACCCCCTTCTGCACTGCCCAAAAGACTGCTTTTGGTGACCCAACCTCCTTTTCCGACCACGGCGGTCTTGCTTCCATGTCTGCTGCTTTAGAAGCCGGTATGGTTCTCGTGTTGTCGCTCTGGGATGATTACTATGCCAATATGCTTTGGCTTGACTCTACTTATCCTACTACAAAGACCGGCGCTGGTGGCCCAAGAGGTACTTGTTCTACAAGCAGTGGAGTTCCCGCCAGCGTGGAGGCTAGCACTCCAAATGCTTATGTGGTTTACAGCAACATTAAGGTTGGTGCTATCAACTCTACCTTTGGTTAAGCGTTGTAAGAAATGGAAAAGAAGTGGTGCGTATGGATGGATGGTGAAATCATTGTGGATCGATGGATGGCCTGACAAATTGATGGACTGATGAATGAATGAACGAAGAAATGGATCAATGCGAAACGCTCTTTATGTTCTTGTCTGGTTGAGGGTGATGCTGGAAAGTTAAAAAAGACCCGTTCGTTTGAGGGGGTTGTACATATGAACTATACTTTGTACATACATTATCCGCTGAATAAAAGCTACATATACATATATATATCTCTCTCTCTCTTCAATGAGTACTCACCTCTAGATTTTGTAGGCTCCGCAGAAATAACCCGCAACCCGCAGGTACCGGTGGGGTATCCGCCTCGTGGGTTACCCGTTTCGCAGCCTAAGATTTTGTTATGCTTGTGAGGATCATTTTCTGAAACTTCTAAGCATGTCCAATCTAAGATCTTAATCCTGTGATTTTGGTATGGTAGGTATAAATAATAGTATTGTGTTACAAGCATCTGTCTGTAGGCTTAATACCCTGTAATAGATATGCAACAATAGAATTTTGTAAGGGGTATAGATGGAGGGTTATTGGTTGGTTGGTTGGTTCACTAGCTAATTTACTAGTTGGTTAATTGGCGAAATGTAGTGACTATTGAAAGTAGATGCAGGGGAGACGTACAAATGCAGATGCAAATAAAAACGAAAATGGAAAATGAAGAACAGAAAATGAAAATGGAATTAGTTGTGCTAGTTATTTTATGTAATTCTACACTATCATTTCGTCCCATCTTCATTAGTTACTCTGTACCTTGAAATGTTGCGGTTAACTGGGGAGTAGCAATAGGAGGCTGAGTATCTAGGTGATGGGAATTTAGATCGCGGATCTGCTGTTGGAATTACGGATATCTAGAGATTTGTAGCTTAGTATTTGAATCCAATTAGTGAATGGATTACACACACGTTGATATATAATTGAAAAAACAGGTGCTGTAGTATGTATATCGAGCGTAATTCCACTTTCTCATAAAGAGTGCTAGATCGCTAGTTTGGGGTGGTCAAAATATAAACTCGGTGATATATTCTAGTATTCATATGTCTACACGTCCAGCTCACAGATTCGTACAAGTCTAGTACCCCCTTTTCGGACCACCTTTTTATATCAAAAATCGTGATTTTTACTTATTAATAACTTTACAATTACTCAATAAAATTCTATGAAATTTGAATTATAAATTCATTTTATAAATAATAATAGATTCTAAAATTTTCAGATTTTTTGTAATTTTATTGGTTGAAATATATATAAATAGTTAAAATTACGAATTTCAATTTTCAATTATCCAATCAATAAAATCATAAAAATTAAAAATTGTAATTTCAATTTTTAATTATCCAATCAATAAAATCATAAAAAAATTGAAATTTTCAGAACTGATTATTAATCATATAATAAATCTGTAATTCAAATTTCAATAAATTCTATTCATTAATTGTAAAGTTATTAATAGGTAAAAATCACAATTTTTGGTGTAAAAGGTGGTCGAAAGTAGGGTATTAGACTTATCCAAACTGTCTAAACTTCACTCGTACAGAACGCTTTACAAAATTCAAAGTTCTGATTGTGAGTCTGAATCGTTTAACGATGAGAAATCTGTCTTTTCCTATTCGAAAGTTCTTTCTTTTTTGGAAATTGATTCGGAAATTTACGACTAGGCTTAATGGACATGATCTGAAGGAGAATATTGAGGTAGCTAATCAGCCAGTAAATATCTGTACTGAAAAATCAAAACCTGGATATATCATCTACCTGCTTACAGCTATATACGATAGCTCATGTGAAATTTCCTCCAAAACACCTCGAATAGAAAGTTTTTCAAGTTTGGGCCATTGTTCTTCCGGAAATGCTGGATGAATATGTGATAGGAAGTAAGTATTCATTTATCTCCCCGTCTGCTTTGTTGATAGAAGCCTACTAAAGCGTCCCAGTGCAAACTCGACTTCTATTTCTTCCTCAAAAACAAAAGTTGTGAGTGTGGGAGCCACGGTTTTGACAAAAGTCGCGATTTCAGTATATCGTGCCTTTCCTCTCACGTCTGACTACCTGTGATCTCGTTGAGATCTTGTAGGATGATGACTAAATCCCCCCTCTAACCTTGTGCAATTATGAGTTAGTCATAAGATCTACGAAAGAATCTTACAATCCACCCAATAATATCAACACAAGAATTATACTCAAAGGTACTTATTCATCTATCTATCCATCTACTTACAATCTCATAATATTCTATCCTACCCTTCCTCATCAGAACGAAAACCCAACCCAACCCAACCCAATCCAAACTATTAATATCCCATGTATGTATACCCCTCTCATTAATTTAATCTATAAAAACGCCATATCTATGTAAGACCTTATGCATCATGATACATACATATCTACATCTTCTAGACCACCTAAACCATGTACACCTAAAAATGATAAAATATGTAAAAACGTAAAACTCCTTCCCCCAGCATCAAATCGTTTATCCTGTATGAAGTCAATTCTAGGATTAATTAGAACCCGAGCTTCGTCCTTCAGTAGCCTCTCTTGGTGTTGGCGTTACTGCAGTGTATTTGGTTGCTCTCGCCATCATTTTTGGAAAGTAGTTCGCGATAAGTTGTTCGCTATTTAATATATTGTTAGCATTCATTTATTTTGATACATCCATCTCCTTTTTCCCCCTTCATTTCGTCTCCAGACGAGCGAGTACCTCCCAACAAGAAAATAAGGATAAGGAAGAGGAATACTTACGTATAGAAACTATGATCCGAATTGTGCGCACTAACCAAATTATGAGCCAACTCATGCGCAAGCACTACCCACCAATAAGCGCCCGCCTCAACCTTTTCCTCTCCACCCTTCAATTCCAGCTTCTTGAGATGCAACTGTTCAAAGAATCTAAAATTACAAAAGATACTTCCCTTACTATTAAAAGCAATCGTATTCCCATGGTCATCATAAAAGATATGGATAGCTTTTCTGGGCAAGTTATATATATCCGCTGCTTCATGAAGCAAAGTTGCGAAGACGTTGAGGGAAGAGACATTGCCAGCTAAGAAATCCGTTAATTTAGGGCCTTTAGGATTGACCCTATCATTGGATGTGAAGACGCGTGTGCCATTAGAAGTATCGGCAAAGTATGTGAGGTTTTGGCCAGAAGCGGAATCACAATATTCGGCTTGTTCCTTAACCTGATTTGCAGAGGGAGGTGAGAAGAGATCAGAGGAGTCATGGGCTCTAGATGCTTGAATGGCATTGAGAAGATTTTGTTTGATGGCTCCGTTAGAGGTGACACTTTCTGTCTGTGGCTTCTGCCCCGCAGTCTCGCTATAAGGTGGTGGCGCATCTTCGGATAATGGTGTCCGTGTGGTAGGGGATCTTGGTGATTCATCATCACTGTTGTCGAGACCCAATCGACGTGTAAGATTTGCAAATAATCCACGATTCTTCTCTTTCTTGACCTGGGGTGGTGATGGAGAATCAGAACCAAATGCGCCCGGCATTGCAACATGAGAGTCACGACGGGTTTCCTCCCGTGCAGCTGCCGAAGCCACAGCAGCCTGTTGATTGCGGTCTTGTTGCCATTGATTTTCTTGCTCTTTGATCTGTTCTTGCTCTATGGCAAGCTGTCGCTTGCGTTCCTCTTCTGCAATTCGTGCTTCAGCTGCCTTGGCTCTAAGAATTCTTTCCACATTATAACCACGAGAACGTAATTGCATCAAGGATAGAGTGAGGAAGGACTCAAATGTCAGGTGAGACTGTTGCTGCGGGCGAGCTAGCAAGTGCTTACACATAGCCTGACTGATTTGATATGGATCGTATGTGTTAGTAACCAAGAGTTGCAATCCTTCATGTCGGCCTTGAACACAAGCAGCAGTTCTCTTCTCTGTATTCGACAAATTATGACCTCTCAAAGACCGCCTAACTTGTATCCCACTAACAGTTGATACCGTCAAATTCTTCTCCAGCCATCGACTATCCCGCCTCACATTCTCCCGAGGTGATTCATGCAAGAAGAGTTTTGATCTCTCAAGAATATGCTTCCGGAGTTTGGCGGAATCTCCTTGGTACGAAACCGCCTCACCAACGCGGAGATCTTCTTGTACAATTTCACTAAGATTGGCAGACCCAAGTGCAAGATAGAATTCTTCCAATTTATCCTCCAGAGGTGCACAGATCAGACTCTCTTTAAAGAGACGATAGCTATTGTAATCATCAACAACAACAATCTTATTAGGTTGCTCCAAATGCCATTGTTTGAGCGGGGCATCTTCTAGTTCTTCCACTTCAGATTCTTGCTCATCCAAGAGACTGGTTGACTTTGGCCTTTCCTTTGCAGCCAAGATTTCCTTAGATCCAAGAAGGAATTTAGAAAGCTTCATTTGCCTGAAAAGAGGCTTATCTTTTTTCAACATGGGTAAATCAACTGCAAGAGACCTAAGAAGGTTCAGGTACTTTTCAGGACTCTGCATGATTCCAAGAAGACGAGCAGGTTCCTGACAAACTAAAGCAGCAAGTTCCAACTTAGTAGGCTCATTCTTAGACCCACATTTCAAAAGGAAGGCATTGGCCTCGGTTCCAAAATCAACAAAGTCAAAAATGTCGCTATATTCCGAAGAACTTCCCAAGTAACATTGTCGGGGTGTGAGATACTTGATCTTGCCAGAATTCTGTACCATCTCATTATAAAGCCCTTTCGGCGTTTCTCCGTGATCCGGCACAGGGACAATAGCAGAATCCCCAAGTTTGATGCAACTATGGAGACCAAGTTCACCAAGTCTACTCGAAAAGTAACCGAAAAGGGTGAGGGCCTCACGCCGACTTTTTGGTGGATTTTGGATGAGTCGATTGACGCATTCTGTTATCGAGGGATTGACTACAACACCGAATTTATTGGCATGAATTCGAAGGTCATTTCGTAAGATATAGAAACCAAGAACGGAGCTCTTTTCATTCGTGAAGCACTCCAGAGGTGCAACTCTTAGTTTCTCATCACCTTCAATTGGGAGAATTGCCTTGATAGTAGCACTGACATCAAAAGACGCATAACCGTTAGTGTGATGGTTCGCTATAAAGTAAACCATAGCCTTGTCTCGGAGAATAAAATCAGTTGATGACATCAAATCAATAAGTTCGGGGACGGCAGGGAAGGATCTCAACCCCAGCATGGCCAAGAAACGGCCTTCATTTGATCTAGAATTGAAATGTGCCCCTGGCCATTGGATTATTGGTAGGCCCAGGTTTCTGAGATCATCTTTAGGCTCGAAGAGTTCACGAACTTTATACATCCGAGCAGTGCCTTGTGATGATTCTTGACCTGGGGGTCCTGCCTCAGCGGGGCATATTTGTGATTCTCTCAATCTCTTGAGATCTTCTAGCGGAATATCATCCTTCACTGATGCTAGATACTTGATCAGGTCCATGTGACGACTGCTCTTGGAGACCTCGCCCTCTTTAGCTTGTGTGTTGGGTGCGAGAAGTCGACTGAAAATTGTCTCCAAATCTACTGTCTTTCGTACTCCAATAGCTGCAAGAAATTTTTCTTTGACACCTGGACAGTTTGTAAGAGTAGGAAGATCCTCAAAAAGCTTTACACTCTCGAAGAAAGCTTCACCAGGTTTCTTCATACCGCACTTAGTTGGAATTACGGTCAAGGACGAAAGTAGTGATATGACACTCGCTTTCGAGTTGGCACTCATACCTTCCCATGACTTTGAAATAATATGAAGAACCTTAGCCGCGAACTGTGGAGTCGTAGTTATGTTTTGCGCAGGCCCATTTCTATCTCTTGTTTCTATCAAATAACGTAACCACGGCACAATTTCAAGAGGCTCCCATCCGAGTGCTTGGAGCTCGTTTGGTTGACATTCTCGAGTAAATTCAAAAGGAATTGTCGTTGGAGGAACTGGAGCCTCGGGAGGTATCCTGGCAACATTCAAATAATTGGTGATGCTGCCCAGCGCGATGATTCCACCCTGGTTACTATCATCCCCAAGTGTAGCTACTGCAACGTCGAACAAAGAGAGAACAGTCTGGGTATCAATCTCACGCAGCACAGCCTTACGACCTGCCCATTTAAGAAACTGGATCAGTTGCTCCCTAGTAAGTGCCTTTGCTTCAAGCTCCTGCTTGACATCACCAATCGTAATTTCAGTGATAAGCTCAAAGTCCTTCAACTTTTGCACGAACTCAGACTTGACGAGTGCATCTGGAACCACGGGGATTCCCTCAACAAAGCCACTCAAATCTTCCGTAGCCAGCCGGACCTTTGTCGTGGGGAGAACACTCCTAGTGCTATAGACTTCAATGGATGCCTGTTTATACGCTGTCCAGAATGCTTCTTCGATGACCTGTGCAACTTGAGAACTTGGAGTAGAATCTCCGAACGTAAACGTTTTTAGAATATGTGCAGCTTCAGGCATAAACTGTTCAATCTCACGCTTCGTAACTTTATTTCCATTTCCATTGGATTGAGTAGCACGTTTAACCTTGTCGGCAAGATCAGACATTTCATTGGAAAATGCTAACCTTGCCATGATTCCGGCAACTCTGAGCATCTCAAGATTCCATGTTCGTACATACCGTGCATTTAAATCAATAGATTCTCGCTCTACCGTCGGAATAACTGATGGAGCTGACAGATGCATACCCGCTCCAGTGGTTTGATGAGTCGGGAAACCAATGAATACTCGTCCACCAGGTTTCTTTCCCGGAAGAACGGATGCAAAGACATCGATATTCTTCGAAACTAGACTATCGTTTGCAGATGCTTCGGTTTCATCATAAGAAGATGTAAGGATAGCTAATTTGGTTGTCTTGGGAGGTGGTTTCTTGGTTGCTCGTTCCAACTCGGCTGCAAAACTTGGCTGAACGTAAGTCTTGATCATTGCCGTAGTCACACGTAAAAAGACATTAGTAGTTGTCAAAGCTGTTAAATCTTCTAGTAGCACTTCTTGCATGGCCTTTTCCTCTTGCAATGCTTTTGCTTTTTGTTGAGCCTGGCTATTATTTGAAGTAAGTCTAGAGAAGAAGGTACGGAGAGAAGGTATATCAGAACTTCCGTAACTATTATCATAAGAGGGCTTTGATGTGGATGGCTTGGAAGGTTTCCAGCCTACAACACTCATGAAAGTTGCATCCATCTGCACGCTTTCTCTCTCAAGACTTTGAACTTTCATGAGCCCTTCTTTCGACCTTGTTTCAACATCCCTTGCGATAGGTACATTGTAGCTTGGTGCTGATTTCTTCTTCAATGAAATAATCTTGTAATCATCAACATATAATTCAATATTCTGTAAAGCGACAAACGTCAAACTTGTCGCCAAAAATTGTGCTATAGAGAGAAGATTTGGCATTGGCGTCGTATTGTTTCGGTAGTCAAGGACGAAGCTGGTATTTGGATTCGCTTCACTAGGAGGTAGTTGTATCTTCTTGGTAAATAAGGAGTTCCCCTTCCAGTAAAAAGCCATAGCCTGATCTCCTGAACTGACAAAAGGATCCTCGCAATCGGCGAAAACACTATAGAAGCCTACACCGAATGCTCCAATCTTCGTTTCGTCAGGATTACCCTCAGCTATTCTCTTCAACCTCGACCAATCATTGACTCCAAATGCTTGCCCATTGTTGGTGACTAACAACCTCTTCAGTGTATGATTTAACAGAACATGTTTCAATATTTCTGACTGATTTGTGGTATTCGGTGTCGGGATCTGTATCGAGGGTAAAGTCTCGAATTTGATGGTAACGGTTGTCGCCTGCGCGTCCGCAGCATTTTGAATTAATTCTCGCAAGGTCGTCCACTCTCCAGAGTATCTAGCTAGGACTTTATCTATCAAAGCTCTTGTATTAACCGTAACAGCCTCCTCATCATCCCCATTATTCAGCGCAGCTGCTCGTAGTTTCGTAAAATCCATGGTCACAGTAGCCTCTGCGTTGTTTCCCAGTATGTCGATTTGCCTCCGCTGGAAAGATGTGACGAGGCTCTGGGTGTCTCAAGGTATGTCAGACAAACAAATAATCTGATTGTATTTTGTGGACCATGTTTGAGTTTGGAGGAACAGATGACTTTACATATGAGTATACTGTCTATGATTAGGAGTACCGGTGGTGCCTATGATGCGGAGTATGAAGTGTAATCGAAAGTCGGTGGTTGATCAGGAGCTTAGGGAAGGCTAGACAGAAGGCTGAGACACGCTATGTTACTGTAGCTACTCTAGCAGATTCTAGAACACGAAAGGTTTAGATCTAGTGGATCAAATGCCGTCTCAAATGATCACAAGGGAATGATTTGACCGAGAATAACGCTGAGCAAGCAAAAAAGTCAAATTTGTTTAAAAAGAATGAATATGATTAATCATCGGCCGTAACTGATAAACCCGATCAACCTGATAAATGATATGGAATATGGATGATGGCTCTTGTCAGAAAGTATCAAACTCCGAAAGTTAAGGAGTAGTCTGGTTTATTGGCCGAGATGGTTTACTTTTAAGCTTATCCTTTCTTATAGATACTTAATACTGATCTTGTACTTTCTGGCAGCACGAGTACTGCTCGAGTACAATAAGAATTAAACTCAACTCATTCGGTACCCTCAGGTATTCATATCCATTAGAAGTACTATGAAATATTCGAAACAACTTTATATCATTCGTCCCCTCGTAGATGATGTATACTTCAAGAGGCTAATCCAGCCAAGGGTATACTTTTATACACGCAACGCCATTCCAATAACCCCCTATGTACAAGCAAATGCAATGAATTAACGCCTTCGCTCCGGCATTCTTTCTTCTCGACCACGTATCTCAGGAGAGCGACTTCTTCGAGGTAATCGATCTCGTTGGTTGTTGTTTCTAAAGTCTCCATCGTCCCTCCTTGACCGATGTCTTCGATCTGGACTTCTACTGCGATATCTGCGGTGTCGCACTTTTGGACTTCGACTTCTTTCCCTTCTTCGAGGGCTCTCATCACGTCGGCGCCTATGATGTTCCCTGTCTCCACTTCTTGATCGATGTCGATGCTTTCTGTGTCTGCGTTCCCTTTCATGGTCCCTACTTCGGCTTCTGTGTCTTCGCCTATCTTTATCCTTTGATCTCCCTTCCCTATTCCCTCCGGCTTCCCTCGGCCTTTCATCATTGCGATCATTCCTCATTAGTCCACTCCTCTGCTCTAAAGGCTCGGCCTTTACCTGCAGCATCTCTTGTCCATCAGTATTGCCCACAAAATCGCCGAATCCGGTACCCTTTCCCATCCCTTCAACATCATCATTTCCCTCTTCAGATTCCTTAATAACTCTTTTCAATTCTCCAACCTCCACATTATTCGCTCCTGTAGCTTCACCTCGTTGCGCGACTGGTAATCCTAAAGCTCTTGCTATGGCATCTTCCTCAGCCTCTTTTATTTTTCGAATCTCTTCCTTCCTTTCCCGTGCCTGTTTCTCCTCTGCGGTTTCGCTACCGGTCGTATTGACGTCTCCTTTTGCGTACCAGTTTAAATCTCTTCCTTTTTGCCAGCGACCGACTGGGGCCATAAGAGAGTGACCAAGATAATTTTCTCGGTGCTGTGTAAATGCTATGTTAATAAAATGACGTCAATTGGATTGCTGAGTGACTGCTTAAGATCTTACTTGAGAACTTTGAACTTCCTCCCAGCTAAAGTTCACACCTCCACGAGAACCAGATTTGCGTATAGTAGATAAAAGATCCATCGTGAATGGCTTGTTCTGGACTCTTTTGCAGATTGCAGTGGTGTACCGGCATATTTCAGTAGGCTGGAGGTTATCTAAGCCTCTCTCGCTTCGTAGTGTAGTTCTACTCGGTACCTATGTATGATTACTCATCAAAAAGATAAAAGCTCAGCTTCAGCCTTATTCGTCGCAAAGCAAACAAAGTCTTCCGATATGATATGTGATATAAAACCTTACACTACCTAAGTACAGTTGGAGTTGGAATATGGGACATTCTAATGAGAGCGAGGGCTGTGTTAGCCAAATAGCCGCCGCAACTCTCATCTAAAGCTGTCGTCACCGAAAAGAACCGGCCTGAAAACAGCCATATTTGCACAGCCCAGCACTCTACATATGACCCCTGGAATTCTTCATTCTACGGCATGACATGATTTAAAAGGGTGTTGTCCGTTAAGTGAAAAGGTGAAATGAGTAGAATGTAAAAATATCGTTTTAAATTATATGAAATTAGTATATAATTAAAGCTTTCATTTTTGGTATTCTTACCGTCTGAATTATTTTAATTTAATCAATTTATTAATTGATAAAGAAATTTAAAAAATCAAATTTGAAATAACTAGTAATATTTTTTATATTTTTAATTTAATATATAGTTTATAAAGTGAGTGTGGTTCATGATACTATCCCCTTTTTAGCTAAGCGTCGTCCTCGATCGTTTATAATTATCCGGTCCCCGTGATATCCAAGGTTTATACCTCTTTCTTCTTTCTTTCCAATATGCCACCTCAATGTACCAAAAAACGAACAGCGCAATTAGAACTTGGAAATCGTATTGAACGAACAGGAAGCGAAATGGTTGCTTGTACTCGATGTGAAAAGGCCAATCGCTGTTGTGTTGCTTTGGAGTTGGGTGCAAATAGTGGTAGATGTGCCGAATGTTGTCATCAGGGAAAGACTTGTGATGTGAAGTTAAAGAATATTATACTATCTCTTTCCGATTGGTCCTTTATTGATCGTCAACAACAAAAGCTTTGCGAAGAGGAGGAAGAGGCTATGGCTAAAATTCTGCGACTTCGGAAACAATAATGCTTCTTGGATGAGCGTGAACGGAAATTAATTGTGGCTGAATTAAATTCTCTGGATGAGCTCGATACTCTAGAAAAGAAAGAAAGACAAGAAAAGAAAAAAGAAAGAGAAATTACTACAATTTCAATATTTATCATTTCTTTCGATCTTTTTGATCAATTTGATTCTGAACTTCCTACAATTAATTCCGACTTCCTCGAATCCTTCTTTCTATATTCGATGAATTCTCTAATTATATAAGCCATATTGAATTCTCCTTCCTTTTGGGTAAATCCAGATTTTGTTGGCGAAACTTCTCAAATTTCTCAAAATGTTTGAATTCTTTCTCTAATTCCTATATATTCTCGGAGTCCAGGTAATTTTCCTATTTCATCAAATATTTGATTCTGTTTCTAATATATTTGCAATTTAGTATTTTCTTCATTTTATACTTGGTATTTTGATTAATAGATATAATTTCGATTTCAGAAGTTTTGGATGCTTTTAATAATAATAGTTCAAACAAGGATATATAAAATATTAAATGGATGTTCATATTTCTTGATAATGCTAATTTATAATTCAAGGGTCCTTTAATTTTCTTGATTTTGAATGGTCCCAATTTCTTATGGTCCAATTTTGCACTTGGTCTTTTTGTCTCAATATTTTTTCGGAGTAGATAGACTTTATCCCCCTCCTTTAGTGTTGGCTTTTGACTATGCTTTTTGTTATAGTAATAAGTGTTCTTTTCAGCAACGAACTTGAGTTCTGCTGCCAATTCCCTATAAACTTCCTTGAGTTTCTTTGTTTGTATTATAGCGAATTGGTTCTTTATTTTTGGAATGTTTGGTTTCTGGTATACAACTAATTTGTATCCAAAGTTGGTATAATTTGGGGAGACTTAGATAGTTTCTGAAACAGAGCTATTATATATGAATTGTATTAGGAGTAGTAATCTTATTCAATCATTTTGTTGGTAATTCATATAATAGCGAAGATATACTTCGATAATCTAGTTTATTTGTTCGTTTCCTTTATTTATTTGTAAATAGAATACTATAAATATTTTCCTTTTTATATTTAGTAATGTTATTAAGACAATCCAGAATTTCGATGTGAAAAGTTTATCCCTATTAGATAATATTTCCTTTAGTAATCTATATATTGTAATAATTTTTTTTAGAAATATAGCTATTAAGATTTCTGTAGTTAAGGTGATTTTGTATAATATTAATATTATATACTTGATCAATTGATTTATAATGATTAGGAGGTAATCATATTCTACTCTTATTGTTAGATCCCTAGATTTTGATAGTGGTCCTATGAAGTCTTATGATATTGATTTCCATAATGTTGATGATATCTTAGTTGTATATATTTGTCCATAAGGGGTATGGCGAGAAGCCTTGTTCCTGATACAGATATCATATTCGATGACCACTTTTTTGATTATGGTTCGGAGTCCCAGATTCTAGTATTGTCTTTTAATTCTCAAGTATATTCTTTGTATTCCTTAGTGATTATAAACTAGTAATATATACTGTTCTTCGATGAATTCGGTGGCAATACTATTTGGTAGCCAAATTTTCCTTGCGACCTGTATCAATCCATCTACCATTATTGATGGCTTAGGTCATTTAATATTTTCTTTATTTAATTATATATCTATAAATTTGTTTTTCTAGATTTTTATTGATTTATTTTCTAAAATAGTAATTTCTATTAGGTTTGGAATAAGGTCTTTATTTGAAAGAGATTTCAAGATTGCTGTTTTTTGATAGATCTTATCATTTTTATATCCTGGTGGCCTGTTTAATACATCAATCTTTATATTGTCTTTGCCTTTGATATATTTGATTATTAAGTCGAAACCAGCTAATTCCTTAATTTATCGAATTAATCTTCGATTATCCAGAATCTTAATTGTAATAAAGGTTTGTAGGTTTATATAATCAATATAAATGATTATTGGGAATTTAGCCTCTTAAAGGTAAATCCTCCAATGTTTTAACGTTTTGATTATAGCCATAAGTTCTTTCTCATAAATATTATAATTTTGCTCTATTTTATTCATCTTATTGAAATAATAAGCAATTGGGTATAGTTTCCTATTATTATTTCTTTGAAGATGAACTCCTGTTATACAAATATCGGAAGCGTTTGTTTCAATGATGCTTTCTCGATCATTATAATAATTGTAGAGTATAGGTTCCTTAGTAAATCTATCCTTAATTTTCTGGAAAACTTGCTCTGTTTTTTCGTTCTATATAAATCCTATATCTTTTTTTATCATTTCTGTAAGTAGTTCTATTATTTTGGAAAAATCCTTGATGAATATTCAACAAAAATTGGCGAATCTTAGTATAACTTGTATATCTTTGATGTTTCTAGATTATTCCCAATTTTTTACTTTCTTGGTTTTCTTTAGGTCAATACTTATCTGACCTGATTCGATTATATATCTTAGAAAGATTACCTTTTTGATTCTGAACTTATATTTTGATAGTTTGAGTCGTGAATCAATCTTCCTAAATACTTCGAATATTTTAAGAATATATCCTTTATACTCTTTTTCCTTTTGAAAGAAGATAAGGATATTATTTAAATAACAGATTATAAATAAGCTAAACTTCTTGAGTATTTCGTTGTTCTATTATTAACAAATAATTGATGTATTTATTAATCCAAATAATATAATAGTATATTTTTATAATCCAGAAGGTAATATGAAAGCAATCTTCCATTTATACCCTTCTTTGATTCGTATAAAATTGAAGGCATTTCTCTGATCCAATTTGATATAAATTATTGCCTTGCTTAATCTATCCCTTAATTCTTGGATTTTGGGTATTAGGTACATATCCCTGATAATCCTATTGTTCATTTGCTGGTAGTATTTGTAAAATTGATTATTCGGATCTCCTTTTTTGAATGCTAATAGTATAGTGATTACATAAAGAAACTTAGATTTCCTAATACATCCTTTCTTTTCAATTTTAGATCAATACTCTTTTTATATTCTTATTATATTAGGGTTATATAGCCTCAATTTCTTAGTTGAAGATGTGAATCCTTTTTTGAAATTGATCTTATGATTCCAAGGCTTATATTCTAGTAGGGCTCTCAAGTCCTGTGGGTCTTCGAACAACTTGGCGAATTTTCTGTACTGCACTGGAATCTTTTTTGTATCGATCTCGCTAATCAGTGAAGGATCTGTGACTACTATAATACAATATCTGATCTCTCTGAAAGTCTATTTCTTTGGATTATATAATTATTTGCTTTTGTATCTATAATGATCGAATATAAGGGTATTCTTTACCCAATCAATATTTAGATTATATTTTCTGATCTATAAGATTCCTAAAACTATTATATATCTGCTTAATAGTACTAAGTCCAATTTGACTTGTTCTATATACCCTTTTGACATAATCATTTTTAGAGTATTAATTTGTCTTTATACTTATCCATCTACTCCAGCCTTTTTTCCTCCTAACAATATTAATTAATATAAATGTTCTTTAGGCTCAATAAAGATTCCGTTTTCTTTAGCGAAATTAGGATTTATAAATATTCCTATAATTCCTAAATCGATCAAAATTTTAACTTTCTATTTTCCAAGATTGATTCCTATAATTAATTGTCCAATCCCAATTGTATCATTAAATTTTAGTAATAATGATTTGGTGATCTGTTCTTTGATGAAGAGATTTATGTAACGATACAGTACTGGAGGCAGCGGCTGCCTGAGGTTTCGTCGATTGGTAGTTGTAGGTTAAGGCTTTATTAATAGGGTTCACTTGGAAGTAAAGTCGTTACTAGATCAAGTAGAATATAGGTAAACTAATTGATAACTAAGTTGAATATGAAGCTCCTAAACTACGAAACTACTCTGACTATATACTAATGAATGTAATTTGGATAGCTTGGATAGACCAGTCTATCCAGTCTATCCAGTCTATCCATCACGTGATCCACCATTAGCCTCAGGACACTAATCCTGGGACGATTCCAATCCTGGGATTGTAGAGATCCTAGGATAATAATCCTGGGACAGATATTATCCTGGGATAATAATCCTGGGACAGATATTATCCTGGGATAATAGTCCTAGGACAAATATTATCTTGGGATAATAATCCTGGGACAAATCATATCCTAAAACACTTGTCCTAGGACCAAATAATTGCTTAGCCTATTCTTCCTGGGACATCATTTGTCCTAGGACAATATTTGTCCTAGGATTCCTTATCGATAAGGATCCTTTCGAAGAAAGCGGCTCAAACACCGATACTTAGATTTATTTTATAAAAATGAATGTGATTCGTGACAATTTAATCATTTATATTGATGTTTGTTTATATTCAATAATCTATAGGGTGTAGCTACTAACAATTCTATTAGTCCTATCTGAAAGTCTCAGCAATAATCCTCGGCCTATTAATGTTTATAATAATAATTAATTCTATGTCAGATCCTGCGATATTCTATTTGTAATAGGATCTCTTATACATCCCTGATTTCTAGGTTATAATCGTTATGCTTTTATCCTTCAATAGTTTGAGGAGAGTTTAAGTCTATGATGAATCTCCTAACATTATCTTTTCTTGTATTCTCCTTGAATACTATTTAATAAGAATTGTTATATATAACAATATAAAGGATTAATAAGATTAGATGATTATAAATCTGATGTTTTTCTATAAAATCAGGTTTCTGTTCTTTATGATGGCATTATATATGTTTCCTATTGAGATAATTGATCAAGTATCATAACTCATTCTTTTGAGGTTTTAGATGAACTTCGTTGATTTGTTGGTTTTCTTCGGATTCTGCAATAGATCCTTCCTTTTCGAATAGTTTTATTGATTTGCAGTTCCTTGGGAGCTCGATTTCCTTATCAGCATTTCCAGATGGTTCCATCTTTGTAAATGGGATGACCATATCCAACTTCTTAAATTGTTCTGGATATGATTGAGGTAATTCTTTCTTTAACAATCCAATCTTGTAAGAATTACTCTTTAATATATCTACTTCTCAGGATCCCTGTCTCTTGTTTCTAAATCTTATTTGTTTCTTGCCTTTTGCAACAAATAGCTTCTTTTGATTATAGTCTCAAGATATATATCTACCCTTTTTATAAATGAAATATAGATTATTCTTTTTGTATCTTTTCTTTTCTTTGGTACTAAGTCCATTTGATTTATATCAACGTTTGGCTCCATCCAACTCTATTGGATCATTAGTATTGTAATATCTATTTTAATATTGAAGCTTAGAAAACTTCCTATTTTCTTGAATGATTCTTTTCTTCTTCATTTGTCTTTTGTAGAAATGGTTGTCGATCAGAATGAAGGTTTTGATTAACTCAGAAAGGTTTGGTGGTTTTGGAGCTCTTATTAGCTCATCCTTGATGATGTCTTTGAGTCCCTTATAAAATTGGGATCTAAAATAATTATTATCTTATATAATATATTCAATATATTATTGGAATTTAGCAATATAAACTATAATTGACCCTATCTGCTTAAATTGTTGTAATACTTTCTTAATTATATAATCAGGGTCTACTTCCCCAAAAGCTTTGTCGAATCCTTGTCGAAATGATTTGTAAGTACCAAAAAAATGATGTTGTCACGAATCACATTCATTTTTATAAAATAAATCTAGTTACCAATATTTGAGCCGCTTTCTTTAGGGGGATTCTTATCGATAAGGAATCCTAGAACAAATATTATCCTAAAATAAATGATATTCCAAGAAGAATAAGCTAGGTAACTATTAGATTCTAGAACAAGTGTTCTAGGATATAATTTGTTTCAGGATTATTATCCCAAAACAATATTTGTCCTAGGATTATTGTTACAGGATAAAATCTGTCCCAGGATTATTATCTTAGGATTGGAATTGTCCCAAAATTAATATCCTAAAACTAATAATAGATTATATAATAGATAAACTAGATAGCTTAAATAGACTGATCTATTCAGTCTATCCAAAACTATCCAAATTATATTTATTAATATATAATCAGAATAATTTTATAATTTAGAAGCTTTATACTCAACTTAATTATCAATTAGTTTATCTATATTCTACTTGATCTAATAACAACTTCACTTTTAAGTAAACTTAATTAATAAAGCCTTAATTTATAACTATTAACCAATGAAATCTTAGATAATCATTATCTTCAATATAGTATTGTTATACTTTGAGTATTGTTTCGGTTAAGCTATATCAGTTACAATAGATCCTATTCAGCAAACCACCGAATCAGTTTTCTTTTTCTCCATTAGAACCTTAGGATAAGCTGCTGTCAACATAAAGTTAAGACAAGCAATCCAAATATCTACCCCTGATTTATTTTATAAAGATTATAGCAAACATCAAGCTTTTATTGTATAAACTGATCTTTACTACATCTTTAATGGACATCTCTTTTTGATATAAATACAGAGGATCTTGTAGTTAATCTTGTTCTTTCGAGGAATTGTATTTAATTGGATTGAACCCTTTTTCAATAACTTAATAACCAAAACCATCAATGGTCAACTTAATGAAAATATGAAATCTGAGATACATCGTTTTTTTGGTATTTATAAATCATTTCGACAAGATTTCAATAAAGTATTCAGGGAAGTTGACCCTGATTATATAACTGAAAGAGTATTACAATAATTTAAGCAAATAAGATCAGTTATAATCTATATTGCTAAATTCTAATAATATACTAAATATATTATATAAAATAATAATTATCTTAAATCCCAATTCTATAAGGGACTCAAAAATATCATCAAGGATGAGCTAGTAAGAGCTCTAAAACCATCAAACCTTTCTAAATTAATCAAAACCTTCATTTTAATCAACAATCATTTCTACAAAAGACAAATGAAGAAAAAGGGAACTACTCAAGAAAACAGAAAGTTTTCTAAACCTCAATATCAAAACAGATACTACAATGCCGACAACCCAATGGAATTGGATGAAGCTAAACATTATTATAAATCAAACAGACTTAATGTTAAAGAAAAGAAAAGATACAAAAAGAATAATCTATACTTCATTTATAGAAAAAGTAGGTATATATCTCGAGACTATAATCAAAAGAAATTATTCACTACAAAAGACAAGAAACAAAGAAGATTTGGAAACAAAAGATAAGAACCTCGAAAAGTAGGTATACTAAAAGGTAACTTTTACAAGATTAGATTATTAGAAAAAGAGTTACTCTAATTATATCCAGAATAATTTAAGGAGTTGGGTATAGTTATTTTATTTATAGAAATAGAACTAATTAGAAATATCAACAAGGAAATCAAGCTTACAGATAACTATGAGTTAGTCGAGTTATTTGAAGAGAAAGGATCTAAAGATAATTTATAAATCAATAAAGTCTATCTAAAACCTTAAGAAAACGAGCTATAATATCTAACCAATTATCTTGATAGAAAATATATATAATATTATTATAAAGAATAGAAACCTGATTTTGTAGAAAAACATCAGATTTTTGATTATCCAATCCTATTAATTTTATATACTATTATTTATAACAATCTTTATCGAATAATATTCAAAAAGAATATAAGAGAGGATAATGCTAAAAGATTTATTATGGATTTAAACTCTTCTCGAACTAATAAAGAATAGGAGTATAATAATTATGATCTAATAATCAGAGATATATAGAAAATTTTGTTATAAATTGAATACTGTAGGATTTGGTATAGAATTAATTATTATTATGAACATTATTAGACCAAGGATTATTGCCGAGACTTTCAGATAGGACCAATAGAATTGTCAGTAACTACACCCTATAGATTATTGAGTATAAGCGAATATCAGCATAAATAATTGAACCTCTTTATCAAAGAATAGATCACCAAATCATTATTATTAGAACTCAATAGTACAACTAGGATTGAATAATTAATCATAGAAATCAATCTCGGAAAACAGGAAGTTAAAGCTTTGATTAATTCAGGAACTATAGGAATATTTATAGATCTCAATTTTGCAGAAAAAAACAGAATCCTTATTGAACCTAAAAAATATCTATACCAATTGATATTGCTGGAAGGAAAGAAGGTTGGAGTAGACAGATGGATATAAAGACAGATTAGTGCTCTAAAAATGATTATGCTAGGAGGGTATATTGAACAAATCAAATTGGATTTAGTACTATTGGGTAGATATATAATAATCTTGGAAACCTCTTAGATTAGAAAGTATAATTCAAATATTAATTAGATAAAGGATACCTTTATATTCGATTATTATAGATACAAGAATGAATGATTATATAATCCAAAGGAACAGACTTCCAAGAAGATCAGATATTGTATTATAATAGTTATAGATCCTTTACTAATCAATAAGATCGATATAAAAGAAATTCTAGTATAGTACAGAAAATTCGCCAAGTTGTTTGAAGACCTATAGGACTTGAGAGCCTTGTCAGAATATAAGCCTTGGGATTATAAGATTAATTTCAAAAAGGGATTTATACTCTCAATTAAGAGATTAAGATTATATAATCCTAGTACCTTAAGAATATAGGAAGAATATTGATCGAAAACTGAAAAGAAAGGATGGATTAGGAAATCCAAGTCCTCTTATACATCTAATATATTATTAGTATTTAAAAAAAAAGATCCGAATAATCAATCTTATAAAGATTATCATTAAATGAACAATAGGATCATCAGGGATATATACCCTATACCTAAAGTTTAGGAATTAAGGGATAAATTAAATAAGGTAATAATCTATACTAAGTTAGATCAAAAAAATACCTTCAATCTCATACAAATCAAGGAGGGACACAAATAAAAGATTGCTTTCATATTACCTTCTAGATTATAGGAATATATTGTTATATTATTTGGATTAATTAATATATCTATTATATATCAATAATAAAACAACAAAATACTCAAGGAATTTAACTTATTTATAATCTATTATTTGGATAATATCCTGATCTTCTCTCAAAAAGAAAAAAAATATAAGGAATATATCCTCAAAATATTCGAAACATTTAAAAAGATCGATTTATAACTTAAATTATCAAAATATAAGTTTAAAATGAAAAAGGTAATCTTCCTAAAATATATAATCGAATTAGGTCAGATGAACATCAACCCAAAGAAAACCAAGAAAATAAAAAATTGGGAATAATCTAGAAATATCAAAGATATATAGATTATACTAAGATTCATCAATTTTTGTTGGATATTCATCAAAAACTTTTCCAAAATAATAAAACTATTTATAAAGATAACAAAGAAAAATATAGGATTTATATAAAACAAAAAAATAAAGTAAATTTTCCAAGAAATCAAGAATAGATTTACTAGGGAATCTATACTTTATAATTATTATAATAATCAAGAAAGCATCATTGAAACAAACACTTCCGATATCTATATAATAGGAGTTCATTTTCAAAAAGATGATAATAGGAAATTACATCCAATTGCTTATTACTCCAGCAAAATGAATAAAACAAAGCAAAATTACAATATCTATAAGAAGGAGCTTATAGCTATAATCAAATTATTGAAATATTAGAGAATCTATCTCTAAGGGGCTAAATTCCCAATAATTATTTATATTAATTATATGAATTTATGAATCTTTATTATAATTAAGATTCTGGATAATCAAAGATTAATTTGATGAATTGAAGAATTAGCTGGTTTCGACTTGATAATCAAGTATATCAAAGGCAAAGATAATGCAAAAGCAAATATACTAAATAGATCATTAAAGTATAAGGATAATAAGATCTATTAAGAAACAGTGATTTTGAAATCTCTTTCTAATAAAGACCTTATTCTAAACTTAATAGAAATTGTTGTTTTAGAGAATAAACTAATGGAAGTCTAGAAAAACAAATTTATAGATATATAATTGAATAAGGAAAATATCAAATGATCTAAGCTATCAATAATTATAAATAGATTGATACAAATTATAAGAAAAATTTGGTTACCAAATAGTATTGCTATTGAATTTATTAAAGAACAGTATATATTGCTAGTTTATAATCATTAGGGAGTACAAAGAATATATTTAAGAATTAAAAGATAATATTAAAATTCAGGACTCTGAATCATAATCAAAAAAGTGATTATTGAATATGATATCTATATCAGAAATAAGGCCTTTCGCTATATCCCTTATAGACAGATATACATAACTGAAATACCATCAACATTATGGAAATCAATATCATAGGATTTTATAGGATCATTACCTAAATCCAAGGATCTAACAATAGGAATAAAATACGATTACCTCTTAGTTATTATAGATCAACTAACTAAATACATAATACTAGTATTATATAAGACCACCTTGATTGTAGAAACCTTAACAGTTATATTCCTGAAAAAAGTCATTGCAGTATATAGATTATTAGAAGAGATATTGTCCAATAGAGATAAACTTTTCACATCAAAATTCTGGATTGCTTTAGTAGTATTACTAGATATAAAAAGGAAAATATTTATAGTATTCTATTTATAAACAAATAGAGAGAACGAATAAGTAAACCAGATTGTTGAAGCATACCTCTATTGTTATATGAATTATCAACAAAATGATTGAATAAGACTATTACCCCTAATATAATTCATATATAATAGCTTTGTTTCGGAAACTATCTAAGTCTCATCGAACTATACCAACTTTGGATATAAATTAGTTGTATACCAGGAATCAAATATTTCAGAAATAAAGAATCAATTTGTTATTATATAAACAAAGAAACTCAAGGAAGTTCACAAAGAAATAGCAGCAGAACTCAAATTTATTATTAAAAGAAATGTTCATTATTATAACAAAAAGTGTAATCAAAAGCTAATATTAAAGAAGGAGGATAAAGTTTATCTACTCCAAAAAAACATCAAGATAAAGAAACCAAATACAAAACTGGATTATAAGAAATTGAGATCATTCAAAATCAAGAAAGTTAAAGGACCCTTGAATTATAAATTGGCATTATCAAAGAATATGAATATCTATTCAGTATTTTATATATCCTTGCTCAAATTAGCATTATCAAAAGCATCTAAAGCTTCTGAAACCGAAATTATATTTATTGATTAAAACACCAAATATAAAATGAAGAAAATATTAGATTATAAATATATTAGAAACAAAATCAAATATTTGATGAAATGAGAAAATTACCTGGACTCCAAGAATATATGGGAATTAGAGAAAGACCTTAAGTATCTTGAAAAGTTTAAGGATTTTCGCTAATAGAATCCGGATTTGCTTAAAAGAAAGGAGAATTCAATATGATTTGTATAAACAATGAATCTATCAAATACAAAAAAGAGGGATCGAAGAAATCGGAACTAATTGTAGGAAGTTCAGAATCAAATTGACCAAATTGATTAAAAGGGTTGGAAGGAATAATGAGCGTTGAAGTTACAGTAATTTCTTTTTCCTTTTCTTTTTCGAATCTTTTCTTTTCCTTTAGAGTATTAAGCTTATTTAGAGAATTTAAGTCAACTACTATCAATTTCTGCTCCTACTCATTTAATAAACGTTATTGTTTATAAAGGCAAGAAATCTTGGCTATAGCTTCTTGAGATACTGTGAAAGCCTTAATTATAATCTTTTATAATATTGCAAAAGCTTTTTCCTCCTTTTTATGAAACTTTTGTCTTTGATAATCAATAGAGGACTAATCGGAAAGAGTTGGCATTTTGTTCCTCGACTTCATATCGCAAGTTTTTTCTTAACGATAATATTCAGTATATCTATCATTATTAGAGCCTGATTTCAAAGCAATATAACAACAATTGGCCTTTTCATATCGAGTACAAGTAACTATTTCGTTTCCTGTTTGTTCGATTCGATTACTAAGTTCCAATTGCTTTGTTTGTTTTCAAGTATATTGAGATAGTATATTAAAGAAAGAAAGAAAAGAATGTAAAGAATAGATATTGTAGATCTCATACTAATTATAAGCGATCGAGGACGATACTTAGTTAGGAAAAGGATAGTGTTATAAATCATATTCATTTTTATAAAATAAATCTAGTTATTAATATTTGAATCGTTTTCTTTAAGGGGATTCTTATCGATAAGGAATTCTAGGATAAATATTATCCTAAAACAAATAATATTCTAAAAAGAATAGACTAAACAATTATTAGGTTTTAGAATAAGTATCCTAGGATATGATTTGTCCTAGGATTATTATCCCAGGATGGTATTTGTCCCAGGATTATTGTCCTAGAATAAAATCTGTCCCAGGATTATTATTTTAGGATTGGAATTGTTCTAGGATTAATATCCTGAGGCTAATAATAAATTATGTAATAGATAGACTGAATAATTTGAATAGACTGATCTATCCAGTCTATCCAAAGTTATCCAAATTATATTTATTAGTATATAATCAGAATAATTTTATAGTTTAGGAGCTTTGTGCTTAACTTAATTATCAATTAGTTTACCTATATTCTATTTGATCTAATAACGATTTCACTTCCAAGTAAACCTAATTAATAAAGCCTTAACCTACAACTACCAACCAACGAAACCTCAGGCAGCCGCTGCCTCCAATACAGTATCGTTACAGATGTATCTCAGATTTCATATTTTCATTGAGCTAACCATTGGTAATTTTGATTATTAGATCATTGAAGAAAGGTTTGATCCAATTAAATACAGTTCCTCGGAAGAATAAGATTAACTATAAGATCCTCTATATTTGCGTCAAAAAGAGGTATCCATTAAAGATATAGTAAAGATCAGCTTATGCAATAAAAGCTCGATACTTACTATAATCTCTATGAAATAGATCAAGGGTAGATACTTGAATTACTCATCTCAGCTTTATGTTGGCAGTAACTTGTCCTGAAGCTTTGATAAAGGAGAAGGAAACTGATTCAATGGATTGCTGAATAGAGTCTATTGTAATTGATTGTTACGAATCATCGCAACATAGAGTCACGTGTGGTAAGGATGATGATGATGATGATGATAATATTTATCGTCATAGGCCGCAGGCCTCGCATACTTGCACATGTTCCCTGTTGCCATACATTCCAGATTTGGACAAATGATGCCTAGGGGAGGCCCTCAAATTGTAATCTAGCTAACTAGTATTGTATATAATTATATGTACTAGGGCAGGGTTTATATAATTGTTATTGTATATTAAGGTAACGTTTTAAAACTGCGAATTGATTATAAGCCTCCTTATCTACTGAATCACTACCCTGATTCCTCTCCCAATCCCCTTATACTTTTATTTGTAGGATTTCTATTTATCGACTTTTTTTTTTTTTTTTAACCCCAAACTTATCATATAACTCCAGAGTCTGTATATAGAGAATTTGAGAAAGAGAAAGAAGAAAGTATAGGAAAAGAAAAGAAGAAAAAAAAGAAGGATTGGTTTTGGTTTGTTTTATCCAAAAAGACTGAGTTGATGTTGGTAGGGATAGGGGATAGTAAAGATAATAGGGTCGATAAGGGAGTAAAAGGTTCGATTAACCCATAACTTCGTTTGTTAGGAATTGGGGGCAGATATTACAATAGAAATTCGTCATTTCTATCTAGATTGAAAACTTGGTGGTGTTATGTGAGGTCCTTAAAAGTTAAGGGATAGTTGCAGAGGAGGGTTTTTTGTTGAAAATTCTTTGTGCCTTTTTGATCTTACAAAAGAAGAAATAAAGCGAAGTTTTTCTTTTCCTATATAAACAATATAAATAAACTTTATAATAATTAAAATGTTTGTGGTACACTGCAAAATTGCTATGTTATAATTTGATTGTAATAATATATCTGAGGGTAATATGTTTGTTATTTAATAGGTAAGGGATATCTGTATATATGATTATTAGATCCTTGTAGTATTGAGGGCTTATAATAATCCATAATTGTGTATTTGCTATTTTGGCATTGGTTTTGGCTAATCGTTTAAGGAAGGCTAGAGTACAAATAAGGTTAGGGGGGGGAGGGAGTGAAGCTCCTTTTTTGATTGTTAAATCTGTAGCTTTATTACTTGTAATATTGAGATGACCAGGGACTCAACGGATATAAATTGTCCCTTGGGGGATTTGGGGGGGGAGAGGCCTATTTGACCAAGTTTGTTTGAGATCTGCAAATTCTATAAAAATGGATTGTAAGGATCTGTTAAAGTATGATCCGAATCTGAATGTCATTTTGTAGTTATTGAGAAATACTTAAAGATTTGTGGCTAAAATCTCTAAGGGGAGAGCGAAAGTGGCTTTTGCTCCTTTCAAGGCGGCGATAACTTCTGTGTCAAAGATCTCAGCGTTGTGGCCAAATGAGAATGCAGAGTATTCGATTTGGAAGTCAAACTAGGAGATAATAAAGCCTCCTCCTATATTACTATCTTTTGATTCGTTTTTTGAGCTATCTGAGAAGATCTGCAGATCATTCTTTAAGATCGATGTATAAAAGATTTTGAAATCTTTCGTTGCTTAGGCTTTCGATTAGCCTAAAGGTTCAATAATACAGGATTCTGCTTTGGTGTAGATTTCATTGGATTCCTAGGGTAAAGAGGCCAAAGGATTAATCAGTTTGTGTAATGGAAGAGCAGATATGATTCTAACAAACCTGGAGTTGGGGGTTCGGTTGCAGATCTGCAAAGATCTGATGAATATAGATCTGACTGTAAAGGGATGGTATAGGTCCAGTCGAGCTGTCTATGCTGTATAGGTCTCCACAACCAGATTGAGTTTGATCTCAGAAGAATTTAATTTCGATTCTTTGTATAATATAGCTATATTAATAGTTTTGTAGATTAATAAGATAGCCTTAATATATATATTAACTACTTTATTAAATAGGTTTAAGTGATATTCCATCAAATTAGAGATCCTTATATTTGAGGTGAGGTTTTTTGCTCTGATTCGGCCAGACCATCAAGTTTCCGCAGCAAAATAGCATTTTTTCAATATATAGACTATAACAATCCTTTAAATAAAGTGTAAGGGAATTTCTTTGATTATATTATTAAAAGTATATAATGTATTTGCAATCTTTTAAGCTTTTATAACAAGGATCTGTATATAGGCCTTGAAATTGAGTTTCCTATCAAAATAGATTCCAAGCCATCTAAATAGGCCTGGTTTTACTTTGATCTTCCAATCATTTGTTTCTATATCGAGATTATCAATAAAGGTATAAGCCTCTTTATAGAAATATATAATCTCTGATTTCTTTGGGTCAAAAGCAATACCTTTGGCCTTTCCTTATTCTAATACTTCTTACATATCAAATTAGAGTTTTGTGTAGTTATCTTGAAGATTAATCGAAAAGATTAGTAAAGCGATATCATCAATATAGCCAAATCTTTAAATAGGATTGCCCATTCAGAATATTAAGATTATATAAAGTATAAAAAGAATCGGGAAAATAGATGATCCTTATAGAAGACTATATTTGAAAACTATTTTCAGGTCTGTTTCTTTATTTATTCTGATATATATAGATTGATTGATAACAAAAGATTGTACCTATTTGGTTATATTATCTGGCCATCCTTATTTACAAAGTCTATTGATAAGGCAACCTAAAAGTATTATATCAAAGGCTTCTTTAATATCTATAATAAATAGAATAACTTTAAGCCTAGATTTAAGAGCTGATTCGATATCATATGTTATATATATCATTAGATCGATTAAGAATCTCAAAGGAAAAGCTCTAAATTGTTGATTCGTTAAAACCTTATATTTAATTGTCAGTCAGGATATCTTCCTTGTTATCAATCTTTCCAATCCTTTCTTTAGGACTGATAATAATGTTATTAGCTGATAGGATTTTGGGTTGATACTATCTGCCTTATTAGGCTTCGGGATAATTGCTATTATGATTACTCTGAAACATTCTGGGTAATATCTGATCTCTAGGTAATTTCTGAATAAATAAAGGATTATATACTTAATCAAAGATTAAATAATTCTTAATAAATCTATAAGAATCTTGTCCAATCTTAAGACAGTATTGCCTATATATAATATCACTTGTTCGAGATCTTGTATTATAACCTCAGGGAATTGGATATTACAAAAAAGAGCTATTGGGATACTGAATAGAATGTTGTCAATTTCCACTACATTGATTAATAGATTTCATATCAGTAACTCTTGTTTCGCTTCAGTATTGACAATGATTTCTTGAGTAAAGAGATTCTTTAATAAAGGGGTTCGAAATAATCCTATAAATTGATATCATTTCGCTATTTTGAATACACTATTTATATCTATAATTATATCGATCTTGTTATTGAAGAAAGAGCTTTTTGCTTTACGGATTGCTTTTTGTAATATATGCTTTGATATAATTATTGGGTCATTTCGATAGATATAAGTAGTCAAATAACATAATTCATTCCATCAAGATTGGCTTGAAGAGGTCTTTAAGATTCTTTTTGTAAATCCTATATAAACGATTCTTATATTTTGAATGAGTCTTAATACTAATAAGTCCAGATCTACTAAAAAGTATAATAATAAAAGAAGATTCAAGGGACCAAGATTTGTATATAATAGATTTATAAAGAGTTCTTTGTTTAAGATTTCTAATTTGAGTTTCTGTATAAGCTTCTAGCTGTTATAGGTCCAATATAGATTAGTTTTTAAGGTTTTGTAATCAAAGGAGCAATCTAGGTAATATGCTATTATAGTATATGCTATAAATAATCCTGAAAGGAAGATAAGGTCGAGGGTATTTCCTTTTTTGTATATTAGGATTCTGATAAAAGAGATAAATCGGAGGTTCTGATCGCCCGCTTATTCTACAAATGGTTTCACTAACGGTAAAGAGGCAGAGTGTAGAGGGTTTCAATTTGGGTGATGTAGATTAAAATCTTCAAGGAGTATAATGGATTGAGATAAGAGATTCTGAAGGGTAAGAAGCGATCTGATTGTTAGGTTCTTATATGTGCTTTATAAGGGAGTGTTATATATATTGATTATTGTGAGGGTTATATTATTGAAAGAGAAAAATTGAAGAAAAATTAGATTATAGGAAAGAATTGGTCGAAGCTGGTTAACTTGTAAGCTAATTCCTTTTCTGATATATATTATAACTCAGGGTTGGATAGCCTAATTATCCAAAGGTGAAAAGGCTTTGTATAAAAGATGGTTTTTGGTGATCTTGCAAAAGAGATCCTTATAGATATAAGGTTCTTGGATCAGAATAATATCGATTTGATCTATATTTGCTAAAGAGAGTATAATCTTGTAGGACATTATACTCTTTTCTATATTCGTTTATAATATAATTAATAGTTTAGATTAATTTATTAAAAGAAATACTAAATAAGTTTTCCAAATTAATAAAGTAATTAAAGGGTTAGGAACTTGATGGAATGTTTAGTTAGCTTAGATTGAAGATTTAGATTAGGATTTTAGGATAGGATTTCTTTAATATCTATATTGATAAAGATAAGGAGATTGGGGTATCCTTTATTCAGATATTAAAGAATGTAGAGATTATATAGTTTATTTTTGTATATATTTTATTTCTTTCTACATTAAGGGTTTTATGGATAACTTGTCTTTCTGTTTTTGATTTTGGTTTATCTGCTATTGGTCGAAGAGGGCATTTGGGGTTATCTGCTGTATAGGATCTATAGTAATAGAGACATTTCACAGAACAAAAATAAGGGGTTCTATATTTAATGATGTGATTATTTTCTGTATATTTGAACGATCTACAAATACAGTATATAAAGGGTCGGGAGCAGGATCTTATATTATACCATTGAAAGCAATGGCCGCATTATATCGTTTTTGGTTTTTGGATTATTAGACTAATGGTGATACTAGCGCCAAGGATTTTGAGGGATCTCTTCAATCTCTCTATACCGGATTTAAAGTTTACTAACTATATGATATAATATAGATCTGTTGAAGCACTTAAGCAGGTTTGCATTGCAAATACAGTTTCTTATCCGGAGTATTCCTTAATGGCCTCAATAATCGTATTTCCGGAGATTAGGATTGTATCCATTTCGAAAGAGTCATTAATAACAATAATCTTTTGGGGGATATAGTTTAATATATATAAGATTTGCTTTTCTTAGATTTCCACTTTACAATCCCCAATTGTAGAGGCAATAATAACCTTTTGCTTTTCTAGGGCCTATAGATTTGTGGGGGAGCTAATGTAAAAGGCAAAGCCAGACTTGACTTCCTGAACTTCTTTCAAAAGGTTGGCAATCAGACCCAGAACCTTTTTTAAAGCAGTGAGGATCGCGAATAGGCCAGTCTTACAGGCCGGGTGAGATTAATCCATTTTTACGAATAAGCAGTTATCGTTGGGTATAGCTATTTCTGTTGATTTTATAGGTTTCAAAAAGTCAGAAAGGGATTTCCCAACTGGAATAATAGTTTTTTGAACGAAAGTGGTTTTAGGGGTTGTCTTTTTAACCAGTATAGAGGTGGTTGGAGGAATGATGGGAGAAGTAGTATTAGGGGTAATATTAGTTTTAAAAGGGTGATATTTAGTGATAAGGGTATCGAAATATCTTTCGATGATTGTTTTGAATTCCAGGCAAAGAGTGGTGAGTAGTTTTCGAGGCCTTATTGAGAGGGAGAGGATCTTATTGAAGCTTATATAGCTATCCGTCAAGGATGGTAAGGATGCGTGTGGTAAGGATGGTAAGGATGGTAAGGATGGTAAGGATGACCAATCACCATATTAGAGTCACGTGATGGATCTAGAGGATCTAAAGGATCTAGATAATTAAACTCTAGATCCAATAGATCCAATAGATCCAAAGGATTACAGCTAAGCATGAAGATCTATATAACCAAGAGGGGTTTCCTTTGTATAGAGCTTCGTGCTCAAGATCAATCATTTAGTATACCATACTATTAGTTACGAATTGCATCATCTTATTATCATTACTTTAAAGTCCCTGCTTGATGCCTAGTTATAAACCTACTTCGAGAGCCTAGAGCACTTCCACGTGATCTAGACGGCAAACCTCGTAACAAGGAGATTGTCAAGCTACTGTGGTTGCTTTGGAAAGCCTGGAAACTATTTTAACTGGAACTATACTTCTTATCGAATACGATAATCATTATCGAAGAATATTTACTTGGTTATGGCATTCTTGGTTGTGCAAGTCTATGTTTAACATATTTCAAATCGAGACCGAAGCCCCAGATCTATTTCAGCTTCGATCGGGAAAAGTATTTTTGATGAGTGGAGGTTCTCCTGCAATGCGAATTACTGAGTCTGTTTTGGAAAGGAAATGGTTAGGAAGGTTGTATATTGCAAGGTGGAGACAATATCGCTGGATATTAATCAAGTATCTCTGGGAGGATATTCGAAAGGGATTTGATAGTTTAATTAATTGCTGGACAGGGCATGTTACAAGGGTAGCCGTCTAGATCACATGGAAGTGCTCTAGGCTCTCGAAGTAGGTTTATAACTAGGCGTCAAGCAGGGACTTAAGTAATGACAATAATGATATGCTATTCGTAACTAATAGTAGAGTATACTGAATGATTGATCTTGAGCTCGAAGCTCTATACTAAGGAAATCCATCTTGGTTATATAGGCCTTCGAACTATGGCTACTCAGTAAGATCAATATGGCTCAGTACTGAGCTCACTGATCCTCACTGAGCCAATCACGTGATATTGATTGCACGTGAGGGTTTTCTGTTACCTGGCGTAACATGCCACTCTACCGTTAGTATCTACTTCAACATCTATCATAGCACTAGGGGAAAACAACAACGCTTCGCCAACCCTTAGCTTTACAATTTCGGCAAAAAATCCTTTCGCACCATCCCCGTTCCCTCTTGAACTCGCAAGACCATCTGAATCTGCATTGTCACCATCAAGCAAATTAGAAGTAGCACCTGCAAGGTGGCGTTTCAAGCTGTTCAACCATTCGGGTGAAGTGAATCGATGCACAATAACAATTGAAGATAGATCCAAAAGCGAAGGAGAAATTGTTGGTTCCTGCGTAGAGATAATAACACGAGCGCCAAGGTGACATTGTAGTCGAACAGTAGAGAGGGTATTCGACAGAGTTGATGCTTCAGCTGAGGTGTTCATATACTATAAGCCATTAATAATTAGTGCTTCAACTTAGACCAAAGGATAAAGGAGCTTTTAGCACCGTTTTTCTTACTTTATGGGCCTCATCTAGCGCGATAACTCGACCTACATCTAAACTTTGTTCGAGAAAGATGCTCAAACAGATATTAGATAAGGAGCAAGCCCCTTCCGAAGTAATACAAGGACATGATAGGTCCACAATGGTAAGGCGGCCAGGCTATGTCTATTAGAGATTTATGTGAAAAAGAGTGTAGGTTGAACAAACCTCGGGAGTCCAATCGTTCCCAGTCTTGCCTGCAGCCTTTCCCCTTTCCTTGCCCTTTCCCCGAAACCCACCTCTTCTCATATACGATTGCTCGGCTCTCGTCTGAGCTTTAGGCATAAAGCTCTCCAGTGTATCAAGCCGCTGACTGAGCGGTCCCAACTGGGCAGGAGTCATACCGGTATCCATAGGCCGCAGCTTAAAGCTTTGATAATCGAATGTAGTATTGGCCTCCTGCTGCTCGATGCACATATCTCGCAGGATTCGATTCACTATATGCAAATATAATGGCATCGGTCCATCATCTTGGCTCACCGCCATAAGGTCTAGCATACGCTTTGTATTGAGATCACTTTCATTGATACACAACGGTTCAATCTGAACGTTTAGGCCATGATACACTCGCTTTAAGAAACATTAGTTAGCCTCAATTTCTATCAGAGCTTTGAGAACTTACTTGGATAATGCGTATGTTTGCAGGTGAGCACAACACCCGTACTGTAATGTCGGGGTTTGATAAGAGGAAAGCTGCTTCGCAAGGCGACCCTCCTGCGTCAGATATGAATGTATCGTGATGGAAAACAAGGCCAGTAAGGGGATTCACAAGCTTGCTAGCTTTGGAGGAGAATAAGCAATTCTCGAGTAAGCAGGATAATGTATGACTTTTGCCTGAGCCTTGAGACCCGGAGACAAAAGTGCTTGATAGGGATGCGATATTGAAGAATATGTGAGGGTCTTGACCGTTATTAGAAACAGTTGTTTTCTCACTCAATTTCTCAGATAGACCACCAAGTAGTCCATATTGTGGGAAACGAGATTCAGAACTATCAGTAAGTCCTTTTTCAATGTGTTCAAACACAGGTACAGTGAATATTGGTGCAGCCTGGACCTCTTGGAACTCCTCTTGTTCATGTTCGATTTGAAGGTTTAGATGATCGATAAGGAGTTTATGCATATTGAACTTATTGAGTGTTAGGGGTGTTGTATTGGACATTTTAAGGAAAAGGGAGGTACAGCGAACATGAAAATGGAGCGATCAGAGGTTTATTTAAGTTTGCCTATATGTTCTGGACGTTTGGCACAGATGCAAATTTTCCGATCTGACGAAGGGTGTTTAAAAGAAAATATAAAGATTCTTTGTGTATTTGCTAAAAACTAAGAATTGTATATATATATAGCTGCTAGAGAAACATAACGAAAGAGTAAGTAGAATTGTAATATTGGAAAAAGAAAATTGTAACAAACAGATTATAAGTTACAGACACTTAGATCATATAGAATAATATGATCATATTAACAGTATTAATCATATGTTTGCAGCGGAAGCCCTGATCAAGTTACTTTTGCGATGGACTGTTAATCCTTTTCAAGTTGTCACATCGATCCCTAACACCTTATTTGATAGTGTTAGGGTCGAAGACTGATGCCATATACAGTTTGTACATGACGCTTGAAGTGCTGTAAGTGTTTAAGAATAAGCCCTTCCGATTGGCAAACAGGATGAGTACAGGATATCCTCTGGAATTTCGGAACTTCTTTCAAATGACTACCCACATGGTTCATCATTTTGTGTAAAGTGGCATAAGTACATGTCCGATACTCATAAGTACTTCGATTGTCTCCGATACATATAATGTATTGGGTCTTTTTATAAAGAAGGGGAAAGGGGTCCTCGCACAAAGGTTGTTCCTCAGAAAACTCTGAAGATTCCCTACTTGAGTGGTTGCTATATTGAACTTCTTATTCCTGTCGATAGGAGAGTGCTACCATTAAGTCAATGATACAGATCCGGCGGCTGACGATATCGCTTGGGCTCATATCCCTCGAGAGATCACAAAGCACCTCTTGGAGTCGAGTTCGTTCTGGAAGCTGATGATGAACGACAGGCTCAATATATTCATTTGTAGGGACCTTTTTGAGTTGCCTCTCTAATTCTTCATTATGGATACGATCGAAATAATCTCGCCGGAACTCTATCTTGATTGCTCGATCACGTTGTTTCTGTAAAGAATCAATTTGCCGACAGAGTTGTTCACATTCTTTACGGATTTTAGATGGAGCTCGATTGTAGGATCTATATTACCTTTTGTATTCCTCACATTCTCTTTTAAGTTCCATTATCTCTGGATCCGGAGGGAGGGCTTTCAAAATCTCTTCGGGCACATCGATTAAGGCACACGGATCATATATGAGACTTATATATATAAAGGCACGAAGAAATCCAATATTCGTTGGCTGGTCTAATACCGCATCTTGAACGATAAACCGGACCTTTTCGTTGATATAAGATCCACAAAAGATTTTTATCTGAGGGTTATACCTTATCACCTAATCATATACAGTAATTATAACTGCCCCTAAAAGATATAAACAAGAATACAAAGTATTTACAAAAATCTCTTACTGTTTACAGTATTCCCAGTACCTCGACGGAAACAATAGCTAGTTAGCTTCTGTGCAAATCCGGCAGTCCAACCAAGATGGTCAAGGTAATATGCAAAGGTCGAGTAATGGAGGGCCTTATGTTCTGATGTTGATAGATCATCAAATATCTATACCGCCTGCCGAAAGATCGGTACTTTGAGTTTCTCTGGCTTCCAATACACCAGAACTGCTTTTGTAGGGTCTTGTAGGTTGCTTGTAAAAAAAGGTTCGGTGTAAGTAAATCCGTCTACCTTGATTGCATTATCCCTGATAACAATAATTAAGATATAGTTAACAGGACAAAGAATTGGTAAAGCTTCTTTGTGAAAAAGGAAGGTAGTCCTACGAATATTATATTAACAAGATCAAAACATATCAAATCAAGAATATACAGTTTGGGGTTTCTATCAGCTCCTTTGTGATAAGCAAGAGTGATCTCCATTCCAAGGAGATCGCGTTCTTCAAAGGTAGGATTTCGGACAATCCAAAGATGGATATCTTTATAATAAAGAGCTTTATATTCTCGTGTAAGAATATCCTCGTCATCCTTATCATCATAATTGGAGATCTTTGGATCAACCCAAGGCTCTGGATTCTTATATATAGGATCATCATCTTTCGTCTCATCCAAGCCCTCACATTCATTATCCCAATTGTCGTCTTCATATATTTGATCGCGACCAATAGCAATTTTCCCTTTGGCTGCATCAACCAGTTCGGCGGGTCGACAGCCGGTATAGATAAGGAGGAGCATGATTATTGCAAATGCCAAACACTGATCTTCGATTGGAAAAATAGATGTGTCCCAGGCCCAATGATAGATGAGGAGGAGGATAAGGTTGTCTGTCCCCAACATTGGCTTTGCCATCTTTTCTCGTCTTAAAGTGAACTCTTTGGTTAAGATAATGTGGAGATACTATGATTATATAATTAATAATCTATCTCAGAAAATAACAACAAAGCATGTTAATATACCTTTAAAACTTCTTTCGCATCATTTGTGTCCATATGCCGTCCATTGACTCGGTTGTAAAGCTGCTTGAACTGAAGCAGATATTGATGTATAGAACTGAATATGTGTATCCTATAATTCTCACAGATATATTAGAGGAACATTATAGTAGTCCCTTTATTACACTTTTGAATAACTGCCCGCCAATATTGCTCGTTTCTGAATTCGCAGAACCTGATGTTATATGTTAGCTTCGCAAGATGAAACTCGAGATAGGCGATTGTTTTCTTACCTTTTCCATTTGCGGCATATGTTAGTGATGTTTTCCGTTGTGGCGTCTGCATCTTTTGATGCCAAAGGACCATCACCATTCAGCTTTTGAATATTGATTTCGCAATCCTTTGATGTGAGCTTAGGTTTTTTTGGTCGTTGCTGAAGATTGCTACGCCGTACAAGGAATTTCTGAAGGTTGATATTCTCTGGGGCATCATTACAAAGGCGGCGCTTTTTCGAAGTATTAGCCATAATCAATGCTAGAAGATTTGAAAGATAAAGGGAAAAGGTAAATTGAAAATAGTTTGCATATAAATGAAGGTATGTTACTAGTTGAGGTAGAAAGGTGTCGAGGAAATAAGAAGTGGGAAGATCATGGTTTAAATAACTTGAATACAGCCATTTTGGCTCTGTCTTAATTAGGATGATGTTGTTGAAAATGGGAGATGGGAAATGGTGATGGATGAGGATCATGAATTTTAGTGGGATTAAAGTTTGTACTAATGCACATAAACGATGCTATTAACACATACTGAGGCTGTGTAAAACAACAACGAAGCCCGCTGAATATAACGGTCAAAACATTAAGAACTTGCTTTATATTATAATCTTAATTTGGAGTTATATAATATTTTTAAATTTATTTTAATATTATTATTATTATTATTATTATTATTATTTTTAAATAATTATTATAAAATTAAATCTTATAAAAATCTTATATTTTAAAAGTTTTTAATTTATAATATTTAATTATTAAACAATTGGAAAGCTTCAAATAATCTTTTCCGTTTTCAGAATATTATCTTTTCGTCTTTTTATTTAACGGACGACCCTCTCCTCAATCACTCTGTATCCAGTATTCACCATGTGAAAATCGTCATTTTTTTGATAATTATAGGGATTATCAGAGTATTCGAGGATCGCTGTTACTTAGTCTCTCGAATTCTCCTATTGTCTTCAAACATACAACCTTCCACTTCATACATCCGCAACACTTACAATATCATGCACCATATTAAACATATTACGTCGAAACTTAAAACTCGTTTCCACAAACACAACATGTCAAGCCCCATGAGTCCTAAGCTCATTCCAGATGGACTTCAAAAAGCAGAAAGCGCTGTGTATCAAAAAATTATAGATACTGTCAGTGCTCTGCGCAAACAGAACTACGTCTTTCCACGCGTTGTTGCCATCACAGATCTTGGCAAGGACTATGATGATCTTGCTGCCATGATAGTTTTGAAGGAACTTCATCGTTTGGGTGCTATTAAACTAGAAGGTTTTGTAGCTAACTTACTCCCGGCGGATAAAAGAGCACACCTCGGACGGAGAGCTCTTGATCTTCTAGGACTTCAGGATATATCTGTTGCTGAAGGGACCAGAGGCACTGACATGAATGCAAAGCCCCAACTTTATGAGTTTCCTCCCAATGTTATGGGACAGGCGCCTTATCCAAGTCAACGCGGAGGATTGGAATTCTTGAAGGAGCTTAAGGGTAAAGCTGAGAAGGGAGGTTATAAGCTTACATTCTGTCTTATATCTTCTCTACAAGATATTTCTGAGTTTGAAGAATTTTTACGGCCAAACGATCCATCACAGCCACATCCCCTTAAGCAAATTACAGCCAAGGTAGTCCTTCAAGGCGCTTACAAGCTCGAAGATTGCCCTGGACGCCGTAGCATCCTAAAAGCTGAAAAGATAGCCGCCAACAATGATTTTAACTGGCCAGCTGCGCAACGTTTTCACTCATTCCTAGACGAAAAAAAAGTCCCTTCAGTCGTCTATACTAAAACTGCAGCCTATGATTCATATCTAAGGCCTTCCATATTTAAAGATATGGCGGAAACCGGACAAGCTTTGGGAATTGCTCTGAAAGGAATTGAGGGACCACAAAACACACAGTTCTATGATGGATCTTGTAAGATGGTGGGAGGCAAACCTGCTCCCTTCATGCCAGGTCGAGATCAGCAATGGTTCTTATTACGAAGAACCCACTATTTCGACAACAGAAAACGTGAATCGAATCCGGAAAAACTACCTAAAGGTGCAGAAATCTTGAAATACTGCAAAGTCATTGTCTATGACGCGCTAGCTGCTCTAGGCACGTTGCCTGAGCCTATCTTGGATGCATTAGATGTCCTCGAAGCTCCTAATTACAAAAAACAATCGGTCCATAACGAGCTACATAGAGTCGTGGGAGTTATGCCTAAGGAAAACTGGGAATCGGCTACGCAGGATGAACTTGACAAAGCCCAGTCACTCAAGGATAATCCGTTTAAATCTCCAGCGAGCACCACGGAAAATATGAAGACGGTGCTTGAGGCACTTTTGATGGGTGCTATGTTGGATTGTAAATCTAGGGGTATTGGGCACGAGCCTGGGTATCAATCTGGCGTTAAGGGGGCAAAATAATGACGGTATAGATGGATCTATGCTTGATGGTTGGGATACTGAATATGTATTATTTGGTACCAGGACAAAGTATGGAGTTTGAGATCTCGGAGTTGGGGTTTTTGAGTTACGGGCTTGATATCCAAATCTCAGAGATTGAGTTGGGGGGGGGAAATCTGATTTCATTGGTTAAGATAGAGCTGAACATTCAAGTGTTCTAGTCTGTTAAGTTTACATCGCCTGAGTTTCAAATGTTTAATTCAATTTGAAACATTATATATATATTCTTTTTACATAATAAAGAGTGATTTTTAACGTATCTAATATCCTTGAATATTCGGTGATAAAGTAAATCAAAGAATATATATTCAATAGTTCAAGGACGTTAAAAATAGTATTTATAAATAGTATCTCTTATATCTTTGAAGGTGATAATTTGTCATCAATATATGAATACCATATTCAAATCTAGAATTCACACCACACAAGTTCTTATGACCAACATTCCAACATTCCAAGTCATCAAATCTAAACTTACTTTACCCTCATCATTTACCTCCCCCTCAAAAAGAAAATACAAATGCAAAACAAGATTAAACTCCAATATCAAATATCGACTTCTATCTAAATGTAGTCAGTAAAGCCACAAAATATCATCAACATCTGGTTCCAACTCTACAACATTCGCACGCATGCATAGGTACTCGTATAAAAATACACAGTACCTAGGTAACCCAAGATCTTACATTCACCGCAACCAAAATACATTTCACATGCCAAAGAATAAAATAAAACCATTATACAAGTTGACAATACTCTTATTTCACAACAGTGAATGAATACCTCGTATTTCCTGATATTGATGGACTCTAATATAATACCTAGTAGGTAGGTAAGTATCATACGATTTTCTTTGTTGTATTTATCATGATTCAGGAAAGGAAGTGTGAGGTTATTAACAAAATTCTAATATTATATTCTAAATTTCTTATCTTAATCTAGGTAGGATTGATTTTGCTTCTGGATATAAGATTACTCGAGTATATATATATTTATACTTATATTTCGGTATTTTCTTATATTTTTATCTTTTAATTTATATTCTAAACCGCAAGGTAATACATACTCATTCTAGTAATTCTGTCCCCTCATATCAATATTAGATCACTTAACCACCTACGACCTGCAACCATCAACCCAAGTCCAAGTTCAAGTCCACAACAAATCCCAATTCCATACCCTATTCAATCTAGACAAAGAATCTTCCCCCCAAAAGCTTTCCTAAATCCCCCATCAAACCATTCCGAATACAACAATCATCACCCCGATGAAACAAAGAAAGAAAACCAATCCCATCCAAATGCACAAATCAGGACTAGACAAAGAAAATTAGCTCGATACGGGGAGAGCAAGGAGGAAGGTCATATATACTGATAAAGACGTTTTCGTGTGTTATGGTTATTGCGGAGAAGTTTATGACATGAGGAATGAAGGAAGGAAAAAGGAAATATGAAATGAGATTTGTGGTTTGTGGTTTAGTTTGAGAGTTAATCTTTGGTTTGGATGTTGTTGGATATTTTGGAATTTATTTGGAAGCTTGAATTGAAATTTGAGAATTAATACGAAATTTTATCTAGCAAGCTCGATAACTCATACAGAGGTACACAATATAGCAACAATCGCATCAACAATCAAATCACCAAACCCCAAACCTCTCCTCCTCAAACAACCCACCCCCCTCTCGAAAATGCCTACCAAAACCCCCTCAACATCCACCACCACCCCAGATCCCACCCTAATAATCAACTGCCCACGCCCACAAACCTGGATATTCATCCCTGCACCATCTTCCTCTCCCTCCATCTCCCCCTCCCCCTCAACCACCAATCTCAAAGCATCTCAACCAGACTCCGATACATTTCCCCCCTATCCACCTCCACCTACTCGTCCACCGCCTCTCACACCCTTTACATCATCTGGCCAAACCCATCCAACCTCTCGAAGTACGAGACCCTTGCATGAAAATCAGGAATTGGATGGGTGTGATGCTGGGAATGTTGGTATTGGGATGAAGAAGTCTGAATGTAACTCGGGATGGGAGGAATGGGAAGGAGATGTAAGGGAAGGATATGATGAAGAGGAAGAAAGGGAAAAAGATGGCGATGAGGAAGATAAAATCCCATCATTTACTCAAGCTCTTTTTTTCGATTCCCTACAATCGGATTCTAATGCTCCTCGATTAGAATCTCCATTAATTTCCATCTCGCCTTGTTTATATTCCTCTTCGACATCTAATTCTAATTCGAATTCATCAACCCCTCAACCTACATTATTCCACCCAATTTCTCACTGTCGACTCTCTCAACCCTCCAAATCCTCCGAATCCTCCGAATCCTCCAAGCCCTCTCCTTCTCTTTCTCTTTTTCCTTCTCCTCCTCCTCCTTCCTCACCCTCACGAACACAAAACCGCCCACCAATACCCAACCCCATCCCTTTCATCCAAGATCCCTCCCCCTTAGAATCTAACACCCACCCTACCTCTCACCCAACCTCTCACTCCCCTTCACATTCTCATCAACATCCCGACGAAGACCTCAACGATTGGGTATTAATCCCACCGGACATCTATTCACATTCCTCTCCCTCATCACATTCTTCCTCATCTTCATCTCCATCTCCACTACACCACTCACCTCCCATCTCTTCCGCACGGTCAATATCAAAAGGAGAAGTCACTCCTCAAGAAGAACTCACCTCTGACCGAGAGTGGGAAGAAAAAGAAAAAGAACAAAAAACCCCAGAAATCATCGATAGCGCACAGGAAAAGGAGAATGAGGAAGAGCAAGAGCAAGAGCAAGCGAAAGCGCAGAAAATAAGTACACTAGGGTATCTATTCAATTTTCTGTATGTGATCTAACTTTTCCAACTCTTCAACTCCATAACCCGTCAATCCATCACCCCCAAAAAGCTCTCCTCCATTTCCCCCTCGACCAAAAAACCAAAAACTCACACCCCAAAAAATAAAAAACTAACCCCCCAACCCAACCTCCCACAGAATCTCAACAAAAGGATACGACTACGAATACCATTAAACCTACCTACCTAGTAATCTTACCACACGCCGGAAAATAACGATACCGGTACTCTTGCTAAATCTCAATCTCAACCCCAATCCCCCAACAAACAAAACAAAACAAAACAAACGAACGAAAAAAAATATCAACAAGATTGAGATTGCGAAGGATACTTTACTACAGGAAAGGAAAGGAAATCAACGCTAGTTCTCTACTCAACACCACTACACCACAAGTAGTACCCAATCAACCTTAGCCTTTCTCTCAACTCTGTCTTTAAGGAGAACCCTCACGGGGAACTTTTTTTTCTAGGAAGGAAAAAGAAGAGAAGAAGATTTATAACCGAAGTATAGTTAGCGAGTGATGAATGAAAATGAAGGAGGAGCGTTGAAATTCATCTATCTATCTATCTGTAATTGGGTATTTATCTATTGATTACATAGTAGTTGGTCACTTCTTGGTTGGTTGATAGATTGATATACTTATATCACTCATCACTCACCAATCACCAATCACAAAATCAGAAAGAGAAACAGAAATTAAGATGTGTGAAAGAATACCGAATTTTGTGTGAGATATATGTGTAATCATGACAGAGGCACGGGAGATAAAAAAAAACTAATGCGAAAAGGGAAAAGCATTCTCTCCATTCAATCAATCAACTATAATAGAAAATATAACACAAGTTATAATACCGCCTAGCCTAATATACCTTCAACCCTCAACCCTTAATCCTCCTACCAAAAGATTGCAAGCCAATTGAATCCATGTACGTGCTTCCTTCTGATGACCCAAACACCTATCCCATAATTCCATAATTCCATATTTCCATATTTTCAATACCAAATCCCAATAACATAAACATAACCTTTATTTCTGTACCTTAGCCAACCCCTCCCCTTCCCTCCTAACCAACTTCCTCGGCAACACCACCACCTTCCTACTTAATAAATCCCTCAATTCCTTACTGATAACCTTTGGTTTTCCAGACATATCCTCCAATTCTCCATTGGTTGGTTTCTTTCCCTTATCTTTTCTTGCACCTTCAATTTGTCCACTTCCTGTATCCGCACCACTGGTTGCACTGGTTGCACCGAAAGAGTTAGAGGGTTCCGAGACTTGAGATGTACTTTGTGTACCACGGTGTCTAATTGATGGTTTTGGAAAACTTGACTTCCTATCAATGGCCTCGACCGTTCTTTGAAAGCGACGAAATAATGCCTCGGCGCGAACAAGCGTAGATTCCAAATCTATTTGATTTGATAGTTCATTGACTGTGGTTCATTAGTCACCCTCATCTCTAAAATCCATATAGCAGATATGAAGAAAACATACCGTATTTTAACACCTCATCAAAATGTTGCAAGTGCGTCATAATAACATCCCTATGTTTCTCTAAAATTGCCAAAGCAATAAATAGATGAAACCCTGAGCTCAAATAATCCGTCCATAATACTTCCCAAAGATGTAAAACATCTAACCATGCGAATTCACGTTTATACCAAACGAGTAACATGCGGAAGAAGAAAAAGAAATTGGTACTATCTGCACTTTGGAGATGAAGATAAAGTTTAGGATCCATAAGTTGAACAAGGTGATCGAGTGTAAGAAGTTGAGAACGCATGCCAGATTGGTCGCGAAGAAAGTTACGTTCCATGCGTTCCATGAAGTGTTGGAAACCCCAGAAAGCGATGGCGTCGTCCTGCATGACAGCATATATTGGAGCGAGAAGATCTGACATGCCTTGTACATATCCGAGATCACGATTATATTCGTTATAAGTGAGGAGCATATCTTTCATCTGTTCCAGGTGAACATTTGTACCTACATCAGCAAATGGTGAGTTTGGATCTGGATGTGGTGTATCTTCTCCCGCATATATCGGAATATTACGATCAGTCCTGTGAACGTCTTTCTCTATTGTACGAACCCCAAGAAATGGGATATGTCAGCCTGTTGATATCTTGAAGATAACAGAATACTGGGATTTATTACCTATTCGGTTTTTTTGTTCTCGCCACCATTCCCCTTCTTCTCCTTCGCCTCCAAGATCAATCAAACGATCCCACCACGCACCCTTTAATTTGACATATTCATCACGTAGGGCTGCTATCACGGCTTTTCTTTCGTCTGCTGAAGAATCCCATTCGTAAACACCAAGTAAGAATAACCAAGCCTCCTTCCTAACTCCATCATCTGGATCTAGTCCGCCGTGAAATATCCTTTCTTTGACCTCATCGACTGTGACTGATAATCTGCCGGACCTCTGATCGAAAAACTTGCTCCATTCCCTCAATGTGACTGTTTTTCTCTGTTCTTTCATAGTTAAAGAACCCATCTCAGTTTCCAACAACTCAAAATCGCCGACATCTGTTTCCTCCATTTCTAAAACATCCCTGGCCGTCCATATCCTTTGATTTCTATCTCTCTCACTCTGTTCTGCAATACCCATAGCCCATCGCGCCAAGTATATCCTCGCACTATCAAATTCCTCTTGTATTGTTTGAACTTCCGGATTCTTCATGAATCTCCTAACCTGTGGAGGTATTTTCGGGTTTTCGACAATCGAATCGGCCGTCCTCCTCGTAAATGTCGTAACCTTGCTAAACTTCTCCATCAGATTCCACCCTGCTTCCTTGACGAACTTTGTGACTGGATCCATCCCCGCGTCTCTCTGCGCACTTCTATATGTACTCGAGCTTGCACCAGCAGCGCCGCCAACTCTAGCGCCACTACTCGTCGGTCTCCTCACCGGCGCAGATGTAACCGGTTTGTCTCCAAACGCTTCTTTATCTTCAGCCGACGGTTCCACCAAGTAAATATTCGGTTCTGCACCACTCCTCTCAATTTCCACATATCGTCTCAGCCACCTCAATACTTCATCGCCACCCCAAAACATCTCCCCATTTGCTCCAAATGGATCAAACGATTCCCGCGTCCTCTTCTTCTTTTGTAAAATGGTAGACTGACATTCTGAATCGTGAAAAAATAGCGCAGGAAAAGAATCTCCTGCTCGAGAATTTATAACGACACTGCCGAACCACCATCCTAAACTCGGAGGACGTACGAGGAGACTGTAAATCTGCGAGACGGGTATCGCAAAGGCATAATGTCCGATGGAGGCGGAATGAGTAGTGGTGGTCGGAGGAGGTGGTACGAGATATGATTGTCTTGGTGGAGAATCACCCTCTGAAAGATCTACTTTCACATATGTATTCAGGGCATCCCCGAGAGATGATTCGGGAAGCCATGCGAGAAGTAAGGAAGCGGCGGTTCTCGATTTTGCATCTTTAGAGGAAGACGAAGTAGGACGAGAATCTGGGGGTGGCTTTTGCTGTAATAGAGCTATGTAACCGGGTATATTATCTTTCGCAGATGGTGTAGGATGGATATAAACCTATAGTTGTGGTCGTCAGCAACAAGCTTGAACGACCCCGCACTTGGCTGAAATATTAAGTTGTTGGGAGTAGTTACCTTGCTCTTAGAGAATAATAATTTGACCCCTCTACCTGATTCTACATGTGTGACAGTATTATACTCACCCTCCTCGTCGTCGCTCAAAGCATAGAAGCTATTCGATGGTGATATCGGTCTCGCGGGACCAGAAGACGACGTCATTGCCACGATAGTGGGATTTTAGAAATATCGCTGCAGTCTGGACCACAGATATGTTTTGAATGATCTCGATTATCATTAATAAAAGTCAAATGATGGTGATTGTATTTAAAGCATTATTTCTTAACTTTGTATTGTCCTGATTGTGGCTTTGAGATGGTGGTATGACGCGGTTATCTCTTTCTGATTCATGGCTAACCTAACGTTCTTCTTGCGCGGCAGGCGACTCATTCACCGTGTAACCAACTCGTGATTTAGCCAACATTCACATGAAAATCGACGTTCTTAATATTCTTTTTAATCTGATACACACGATATATCTGTTTTTGTACGGTATAATATAAGATAAAGATGAATCTATGAATTACCAGGGAGCTTTATTAATACGGCTCCGAAAGAAGTATTCGTTCGCGCCCGGAACTCCCGGTGAGCTCTCGACATTCCAGTTCCGCCTACGGAGTGGAGTTGCAATAAAGCTACCTAGTAGGTATCAAATCCCTGCTCCTAATTATCCTAAGTATACTCCATAATAACAGCAAGCAATGAAGTCCGGGAATGATCGACTTGGACTTGTATGTTCGAGTATACCCATTGGAACTTGGACAACTATTAATCTATGCTCGCCGCACGTGTCTCGCCATATCGAGATCTCAGTACAAAGTAGAACGTTGAATCAATCTCCCACATAGCATACGTTTGGAGGCAAACAATTAATTGAACCTAAATATTACACGACTAAGATTGAAGGTAAAAATTGTAAGATTAAAACTCCGCACACCTATAGAAATGTTCATCTCATTCCTCTCTCAGTCCTCCCGCAGCCCTCGTTCCACATCCATCCTCCCCCTTTCTCTATCCATCTATCCAATCCCTAAGCATCACCCCTCCCCTCCGGCCTCCCAACCTAAATACTCTCCCCCATCACCCCACCCCTCACACCCTCCGGATCCAAATCCACAACCGGCTTCAAAGATTTCAAATGAATCGGTTTAGTCAAGAACAAATCCACCCCACTCATCGCCGCATCCCTCCTATGTTCTTCCGTTCCAAAACATGTTAATGCTACGATTCTCACTCTACTTAATCCATGTGTGCTTTCATATTCGCGAATATGACGTGTGGACGTTAGGCCATCCATTATGGGCATGGAGATGTCTGTATGTTAGGGTTGGGAGTTAGTCATATGTATTATGAGGGAATAGAGTCTGAGGTGGATGGATTATATTGTTGGAGGAGAGGAATGGAGGTAACAGAGAGGAGCAATTACCCATGAATATGATTTTGAAAGTCCCCGGTGCTTTTTTATATTTCTCAAATGCCTGTAGACCATTTGATGCGGTATCGTATTCCTCCTTCAATTTCTTCATGCTGTGGACAAGCACCTGGCAGGTCATTAGAATATTTCTATATACTAGGTAGGGTTAGACTTACTTTCAAATTGATTACGTTGTCCTCGACAAGAAGAACAACTGTACGTGCAGACTTCTTTGTAGTGGGTGTGATTGAAGGTTCTAATTTAACGATCTGCAGGACTGCAGGTTTCTCGGGCACAATAGGCTTTTCGCAGATTGCAGCATTTTGGGTGATTGGAGCCTTCTCAATGATTGCAGCTTTTTCAATGGCTATAGGCTTCTCAACAACGGCGAGCTTCTCCAAAACTAGGGAGGCTTCCAGTAGAACATTCTCGTCAGATACTACGGGCCCCTGAAGAACAGATAATGGCTGCTCTAAATCTGTAACCCTATCTGAAACTGCGGCTGCTTGAGAAAAATTAGTCTTGTCGAGTACTATGGGCTCCTCATTCGACCTCTCTTTTTTATTATCTAGCCTATGCGCCTCGCTTTCATTCCTCGATCGTGGTGGCAATGCCGCAGGAAAAGGAAACGAATGATAAGTCACGATATGCTCTTCACTTGTTCTCATATCCACCGCCGAGTCGGTAGATTCACTTGAATGTTTACGTGAATCGAGTTTGGGTCTCACCGACTCGGTAGATTCGCTTGGGTTCTGACGTGAATTTAAGCTCGGTCTTTCCTCATCATTAACATTTTTTCTGTAGACTTCAATATTCTTAGAATCCGGATACCCGTTGGCAGGTGGCGTGAGCAATGGAGGTGAGCCTGTGCTGGATGGTACTCTGGATCGCTCAATGATGTTTGGTATAAAGCCCGTAGAGTGTAGATAGTCGATGCATTGCCCTAATATTCTAGCCAGTTTGAAAGGGCCGGCACTATGAAGGGATTAGACATCATTCTTCAAGTAGCATTTATGGCATGGTGGAGAGGAGATCCACGTCTGTCCACTAGACTTCTAAATGGAAATCATCTTGCCAGGGCTGCTATTCCACTTACGGTTGTGTCAAATAGAAAACGCCCTCTTCTTTATTTGATATTCCCATATTATCCTCGAACACAATCAAAGGCTTGTGTCTGGTGCGGTCCGCGTATTGAAGTTGTGATTTCAAGCAAACAAAAATAACACCATCAGTACAAAAGCCGGAGCAAGCTTTCCGTATAACCATTCCAAACCAATCACCAGCATAGTTTATCAATGCAGATTTTATCGCAGTCATCCTCCTTTCCTTCGCAGACGGAGCATCTGTGGGGATCTCGCAAGGATCGGGATAGTTATCAAGCCCCAGAAGGCACATCGAAAGGCCGCGACAGCCTTCTTTTGTTTCTCGAATCAATTTGTTACTTTCCGTCTCTTCGTCTTCATCAGATGGTATTGAATGTTTAACGGGAATCTCCACTTGAACGGCTGTACCCGTACCAACTGTGCTTAATATATCAATTGTCCCGTCGAGTTCCTGGACTAATTTACCAACAATACTGAGACCTAGTCCTGTACCAATACTCATAGGATCTTCTTGTACAAAAGGAGTCCATAGTTCGTATTTTAAATAATCATTTGATATTCCTTTCCCAGAATCTATGATAGATAACTTTGCCACTGGGCCATCAATAGATTGGTGCGCTGTTAAACGAACATGAACGTACCCAAACTCAGTGTACTTCAATGCATTCTGAAAAAGATTAATGAAAATCCTTCTCCAGCTACTTATTTGAGAGTTGAATGCCCATGAGGTTTGCCAATCGATTTCCAAAACGATCACAACAATATCTGACAGACCATTCTCATCCACATTCATATCTAGGCCACTAGTATCAATAGAAAGCGGACACTCGAAGGTTAATTGTCGAAAGCTTTGTGCCGCGGAAACCCCTTCAACGACAGTCTCAATGAGGTTACTAAGGTCAAAATTCGTATTTTGGCCGTTGGATTGCACAGGAAGATCTTTCATGTCCTTGGTCTCCCCTTTATTTGCAATTTTCGCATAATCTAGGCTATACTTGAGTCAGAAATATTCTACCTCGTGTATTGAACCTCTTCTTACATGTGATCCATAGTATCTAGCAAAACCTCGCCACATATCGTTATAGAACGAATCATATCGTCTTGCTCATCCCCAGTCGATGTATCTCGAAGGGCTTCTGCACTGGCCAAGACCCCGTGGAGTGGAGAACGCAATTCGTGAGATACTACAGAGATGAAATCTGATTTGGCACGATCTGCTAGCTCGGAATCTAGACGAGACTTTTCAGCCATGATACAGTTCCCGAATGCTGTAAGATATGTGAGATCTTCTGGGGTCACGATTCTAAGCTTTTTGGTTGTCCAAGCAAAGCTTCCAGCAAACCATTGACTACTTAGATGATTAGCCACGGATTTATAGCTGAGTATAATTAGCGAGAAAGAAAGAAAGAAAGGGCTTTTTTCAATTTTGATGAGACATATAGGCAGGACTTCATGCCTCTCAACATCATGGCAATATGAGCACCACCAAGATTTGCGGCATATTTCGAATACTTACTCTCGCTGTGGATCTCTCAGAGGGAAGAAAACGATAGTCCGTGCTCCCGGGCATATGCTCATCAGCTCTGCAACCCAAGCTGCGACAACTGTTCTATCGGGCTCCATATTTCCATTTTCGCAAACTTCGAGTGGCTCAGGCTCCAAATCAAGATCCAAAGAGCCATCTTCATGGCAAACAAACATCCGACCCTGAGCATAGCATGTCATCAGCCCTTTCACAGTCGTCTGTAAGAGTGTAATGTCTGTAAGTTCATCTAGTAGAGAGGAGTTCTGATGGCGTCTGACTTTGCATCCCAACAAATCACTTGTTAGAGGCTTCACTGCTCGTTTTCCTTCAGATTTCATATCGATAGGGAAGAGTGGTGCTTTGATTCCATTTCCATTTTGGGCCCAGTCTTGAGGACCGTTAAGACCAACACCGGGAAGCAACTTATTTTTGGATGCAATTTTACTTGCCGAATCCCTGAAACATGCATCAACAAAGACAACTCCATCAAGATTCATTGCCTCAAGTATGAGTTGACTTGCCCGGGAGAACAACTGTTTGAGTCTTGTGCTGGCAAAAGATGCTTGTCGAGCAGATTCTGCTGAAGAGCTTCTACTTATGCTCGGCCTATTTTTCTCCATGAATATGGGTTTGTCGAACCCGGAAAGGCAAGATGATCCTTTGGCTTGATTTGGTGTGCTAACAGAATTTATCTCTGTTTGGCATATATCCGTTTGCTTCCGGGAAATGGAGGCTGTTTCGGTCGTATCTACTGCACGAGAATTATTTTCCAAACCTTCGCCCAGGTTGGACTTGCCGGCAACAAAAAGTCCCAAGCCTTTTACCATCTTCTCGCCCCGTTCCAAATGGTCTTGTTTCTCGATAAGTACAAGATGTCTCATAATTGCTCTTGCGATTTCATTTAGTATCTCAAGTCCATCATCATCCAACCCTTCGTATCGTGGTTTATTGTCAACCACGCAATAGGTTCCAATCACAATGTTTTCCGGACCTAATAGTGATAAAGTCAAAATCGGTTTTATTGTGCCTCAGATCAAGAAGGATGGCACGAGTGACTTGATTTTGGGATGTTCAGGAACTGACACTGAAACTGGGAATCATAGAGGCCCGGTTTAACATACCCAAACAATGTAGGAAAATAATTTGGTTCAATAAATAAAAAGTAGGACTCACTGTAGATAGGAACCTCGGCGTAATATCTCATATATGGCCACTCGGCAATATAAGGGCGCGTTTTGTACTTTTCGATGGCTGCAAGATCGTTCATTACATAACGAGTCTGATTCGCGGTAACAAGGTTAGTTTTCACGTTTCCTGTGTCGTCTTTAGCTGTGAAAATTTGAATAGTATTTGGGCATATCCCCCAGTGCATATCTAGGATGCGAGCCCCAAGAAATATTTCGTCACCAGGTTTTGTGAGGTCTCTGGTGTGTAGGGAAACACTTTTTGTTGCTTCTGCTATGATGTATTGGTTGTGCGAATCCATCAAAGATATGAAAGACCTTTCAGTGTTCAATCGATATGCGCCGAGCTGCGCGAAAGCTGTCAATGTAGGATCATGACGAAGTCGTTTCGAAGGATCGGGGCCCCCCTTCTCAGCTTTTTTGGGATCTTCTTCTATGTGTGGTTGTTCTTCTGCTTCACATGTTGTTTCTGGCAGCTCGCGCTCATTTCTTTCAAAATGGTCGTCTTCACTCTCTCGTGTAAGTTTCCATTTCTCTGGTGTATAATATCTAATAAAGAAATAACGGTTATTTCGGCTCAATCAATGAATTGTTGATTTCATTACCTCAGAAGATTCCTCACTCTTTTCCTCTCTCGAGTCTTGACTTCCTCTGGTTGATCAGCGAAAGACGGCATTATCGCCGGAAATCAGAGGGAACAATTGGACGGCTTAGTATAAGAACGATTAGAAGGGAACAAGAGACAAAGATAGAATAATTGTGTCGTCTATACTAGTCCTGTGGGAAGAGAGAAGAGAAAGTGAAACCAAGAAAATTCGCGCCGAGATGGGGCATTGCCTATCCGTATGATCCCCCTAAGCTTCGAGCAGAGCTCACCTGCTATCATTCAGTAGACTTACCACGAATTTATTTTGGTGGTTAATTCTGTCCGCCTAACAACGATCTTAGGTAACAATGGCTGAGCACAATACCTCTGAGCTATCTCGAGAGACATCTCGAGACACATCTCTTGGCAGATTCGGAGCTCATCAACATCTCAACATCCCCCAAAACCAGCTATATTTCGCCTATTCATGCATTTTTGACAAATGCATGCATTATCTGCAATACCACCAGTAGCACGAGCTAAACACTGGGGACAGACCTATTGCACCTCCATACTAAAATTTCCGGACAACTTCCGCGGCAGAGGTTTGTGGTACAATAATCAATGGCGCATTAATAACAATTCCTATCCTATCACATGTTCCTGCGGAGAAACCGTATGCACCATAAATACTCGGATGAAATTTTGTGCGAAGATGGTGGCTAATATGCCACAAGATTGTTTCATTATACATTGTGTCTTTTTCTATCCTTCAAAGTTTCGAGAAATTATGCAGAAAATCCAATAATGGCTCAAATTAGCAGCAGTGGAATCAGTAGCTTGTTGGTGGGTTCGTCCTTGCACAGAGTTCAAGAATAGTTTCACGGTGGCGGTTGGTAATACCATGACTTCCTATCCTGTGGCAGCTACATGAAACAGGAACTTGCCGGCCAGCTTTTCAGGACCAAACTTCTGGTTATATCATTTGATTCTTACTGCCGAATCTGATGGTAATATTGATCGCTTCTTCCGATATGCAATAATTTCGATTCCAGAATAACTGGTGACTTGATTTTTCAAGATGTCTGATTTTCGTGAACGCGAAGGTGACTGTTACATGGCGGAGACTAGAAGATCTCGGGTACTTTGTGCTGCAGTAATAGAGGCACATAGCCAGAACATGTATTGCCTTTTAACATCATCGGCATTTCTGGAGGCAGATTCCCGGTCCTGGGAATCCGTGCATGCCGATAATGCAGCCAGTGGCCCGTGAAGCAAATGAAGATATATATCAGTGACTTTCCTTTTCCCGGGATATTTCCCCTAGCTCGATCGAGATACTACATGAAAACTCGAAGAATCATGTAGATCCTTTAGGGCTTGATATTCTTTTGTGTTTCATGACAAGTCTTTCCACAACCTCACATTGTTAGGACACCATCCATGAGAGCATTGAATGAGTTGGTGTATGTCATTTTCGTGATGCGTGTTTTTCCAAAGGTTTCTAATCACAAGGTCCTCCTTTGCTTTTTGCTTTTGCTCACTCCTCAAGGGGTGGCGTGCTGAAGACATCGACGTAAAGGTACTCATCGCCACCTTTCAGCCTCATTGTACGCATAAAAAGGAAATATGAAACACGGAGCAGTATTGTTTTCTCAAAGAGTTCTGGTTGTTTGAGACGGAATTGTGGGCATATTCGCAACTGAATCGATACATAAACCAAAGAGCACTCACGTGGTGATTCCAAGCAATGATAATGACACACCTTCACGTGACCGTCTTTTTAGCCCCAAAAATGGACGTCGCTCTCACTTAACAAAAAAAAAGACAGACTTGTCACATAGTTTAAAGTCTATCGTTACCAATTGTACGCCCCCTTATTATCGCGATCCCAACTTTCTACCCTCGCCAATCCATCACTTCTCAAAAGTTTTGTTGCACATCTTATTCTCTTCGCAAATTTCCTATTTGGATGCCCTTTTCCGAAAAAGCCTGTGCGGCATGTATATTTTCCTTTCCAATCAAATTGACTGGGACTGATAAGATCCGTGTCAGGTTGCAGAATAGGGAGGGATTAAAAGCCACCAATCGTTGATTTCGCAGATACCACATGTTCGTCGCCGTGAGCAACTCTCTGGTTGGTCACATTGATGAGAAGTGTATTATGATGTACATATGCATATAGACTTTAGATATGGAAAATATCAATCTCCACAACGCCTAGGGTATATCCCATTATCAAGTGATATGCACCAAAAAGAGGGATATGCTTGCCATCTACAAACTGCAGGCTTCATTGAATATAAACTCCGCTAGGTTGAGGATATCCTCGATATGTGTGAAGGTCTAAGCACTATACTGCATTGTGGCTTATTCAGACAACTTTTGGCTAGGTATAGAAACGATGGCATTGGGCGATAGCGATTCACCTCCTGGTCTACGGCCATACACAACGGTACTACTATCGTACGATTTGGAATTTTGCAGAGAAAGAAAACTTACACATGAAGACATTCCTGGATATTCTCGTCCTTTAGCGCTTTTCTCATCCCATCAAGGGTCAAGTGTGTAGCTCCATAATTCCACTACATCACATTAGTAAAAAATATTTCAAAACGGAGGAGCGGCAAAGGTAGGCATACACCATTAACACCGGTCAGTAGTTTAATCATGTATCTTTCCATCCCTCGTGAACTCTATACTGTTCCCACGGAACCAATTTCTTCAAAACTTACCATCTCTTATCTCCATCATTACCATGTATCCTATATACAGGACTTGGCCATGGATTCGTAGGCCACTCTTACCCTACATCCATTACATCTTCAAATCCTGCGGCTTCCATTGTAGCTTTACTCCCCTACAAGATCGTGAAGCTTTTCCCAAATTTTCCCCGGGGCCAATCACTGTTTTTCCCTATTTCGTGAAGAAGCTTTTCTCACCTACAGTATCATCATTGGAGACAGGACACACGCTATGCTCCAAGATCTCAACATGACCACCAGGCTTTAGACATAACAGTATTTCTGAGAAGAAGGCGTGCCAATCGATTACAAACCAAAACAATTCTCGTATATGGATAAAGTCGAAGTGGCCTTTAAGATAGGTCTGTTCGACATCCAGGTATTCAACTTCGAAGGCGCAGTTGTCTCGGACGAATAATGGTTAAATGGGCAAGAGGTCAGTGCCGATGACAGATGCGGATGGATATGCTTAAGCCATTTCTCTGAAAAAATTCAGGATCGAAGTAGCATGGCTATTTCACAAAATGAAACTTACGTTGCCCAGATCCCGGTCCCTGTTCCTACACTGTTTTAGTAAGAGTTAGTGCAAGCCCAGAATCAGAAGGTGTATCGTTGAGAAATTTCCACGGTGCATGATCTAACATTTCGAAGAATCGAAAATCGAAAAAGGATGACAAGTATAGCCAGGGACGTTTCTTACCTTGAAGACATTTTAATTTTCAAGGAGGTTCCTTTATAGGAAGAAAAAGCAAAGGGTTGCAGAGGGAAACCAATGCAGCGTGTACTACTCAGCGGCGTCGATATATTCGGGATGGGTGTACTCGCATGCCCCTTCGACAATCTTGCGTGCGACAAGCCGGACAATATCTGTATTTCCCCGGTATTTCCCCATTAATTTCAGACGCTCCCTGAATAATTGCTTCTTTTTGTTGGTTCCGACTGCACAGATATTGGGGATCCAATTCCAAATATTCGGGTGATGAAGCAATTTTGGAGATGAGGTATCATCGAAGATATACCTACAATGCTACCTGGTACAAATGGGGACTTCCACCGATACCAAAACGAACTGTCTGCCCGAGCCTTCGAAGAGATCAACCAACTAATGTAAGAGGAGACATATCGCTTTACTTGATTGAATCCAATCTTAACTAGATCTATATTCGATTCATACCATACTCGTTACTGTTGCTTTCTGAGGTTCCGAGGTAGGTAGGTGGTTAGTGAACGCAGGTGGGATAGTTTTCGGTAGGCGGTTTTCCTCCACGTTTTCTTCCACGATCATCATGAGAATTCTATCTCCGACCGTTAACTGGTCATTGAACGTTCAACCTTCTCATATCTCCCCGTCGCGTTCATCAATCAACATGTAAAGAAAATTATGGGGGAGGATATTGAAGATTTGCCAGTAGATTCATCTAATCTGGTAATTATAATTGGAGCAAGTACACACTTGACCCCGGCAATGGTCACTACGAGTTGAGTACTAACTCATTATTCATGATATCTCGTAGGGTGTCTAGGCCTTGCCATAGCACACGGCCGCAATAAAGTTGGTAAAACTACAATTCAATGATGCGTAAATGCCCACTACAGCATTATGTAGGACTACGAACAATTGTGTTTGGAAAATATCGATCTTTCAATTCCTGGACAACAGGATTGGAATATGGGAATTCACTGGGGAATGAAAACCTTGAAATCCCTAGTATCTGAATCTGCTTTTCCCAAACTACAATCTTGTCAAGTCGATCAACACAGGCCTACTAAGCTTCAAGATACTCTGTCGTTCGTCAATGGCTCAACAAGAGAAGTCATGTTTGCTCCAGAAGTTCTATACTTTCACCGACTCCGACAATCCAAACTTCGCGCGCTCTTGACCCAAGACGTCGATATCAGATAGAACAAACGATTGAGAAATATCATACATGAACATGATGGAAAAAAGTGTAACATCTATCTTCGAGGATGGTAAACATATAGCAGGAAGATTGGTGATAGGCGCAGACGGTGCAAGGTTAACTGTTAGGAGATTACTCCTTGGACCTTTACAATCATTTAATACACTACTTCCGTACGCTGCTACATTTGTGCAAGCAAGATACACTCGAGAACGAGCTCTTTTCTACGCTCATTTCACCCTCTATCCTGGCTTCGCCACATCCCCATAACCTCTGCATTTTTTGGTTTATAAGATGCTCCGAAGCCGGAAGAGTCAGGAGGTTGGAAATTTTCTCCTATATTTCATGGCATTCGAGCGTGGAAACGGAAGATGAAGAAGCAAGAGTACTTGATGATGCAGCAGGACTAAAGCAAATCAAGCAAATGGGAAAAAGGTTTGCAGAACCTTGGATAAGTGCTTTTGAATGGTTACCCGAAGATAACCAATTTGGTATTTTGGTCTTGCTGTGTGGGATCCAAGGGAAGAAAGTCATCAATGGGATAATAGGAATGAACGAGTGATTTTAACTGGTGATTTTGCTCATTCATTGAGTTATCGTGAGTTTGATGATCCATTTGAAGATGTATACTAATTCTTCAGAACGAGGTCAGGGTCACAACCATTCTGTGAGTGATGCTGGTAATATTTTGAATTACTCAAGATGGATGCTCATCCAAGTGCTGCCATTTCAAAAAATGAAGAGAAGATGATTAATCGAGCTAGTGAAGAAGTTCACCTCAGCGTCATTAATACAAGAATGTTACATGACTGATCAAAGGTTATTGAAAGTCCGGTGCTTTGACAAAGCAATCATGATCATTCTATTTACTTCCTTCATATCTTCTATAAGCTCTAGCTCGATAGAGATCATAGATGTTTGGTATGGAAACGAATGGAATTGGTTTGCTTACCGTCGATCACAACCAGTTCCATACTTTTAAGAAGAAAGCTTAGAAATCCTGAATTCTGATATTTCCAATCCCTTCCATTCCAAAACACAATTTTAGTTATTCCAAATACTCAAATCATATTCAAATTAATACCTTGCCTTCCTATCATATCGTTCTTCATCAATCAGACTATTCAAACATGTATTTCTCACTCTGTATGTCTACGAGTATAGTATGATATGATATACCATAACGTCAACATAATCCTGAGGTTACATTACCCGAACATTTTCATCCGGTATGACTCTTAACTTCTATTACTATTACCATTACTCCTCGAATATCCCATCCCCTAGTCACCATGTCACCAAATCGGCGATCTAGACAATGAATCTATCGTCAAAGTAAGAACTAAACACCCCAAACTTTCTTTCACCGCAACAAATTCCCTCTGCTTATTAACCCTAAACCCCACATCATCCATCTATACATACCTACATACATATCATTGAACGAACACTCTATATCCGAACCCATGAACATAAAAATCATCTCATCATTCCCAAACAAACACCAAAAACACAGCCCTATAATATCCCACCTGCATCTGCATTGCATTACCTACACTACACACCCTCAACTACGAAACCCCCATGAAAAAAAATGAAAAAACGTGTCCCCCTTAACACCTTACCTATCCTATGCAAAATCTGACATCCTCACATATGCCTGCCTACCTTACATACATACATCCATACATACACTCGGTCCCCAAACCAAATCAAGATTTCCCAAGACCCTCAAATTGCACCCATCATTCACATACATATCTAAAAACAGAAACCACGAGGCCAAGTCTACATTGCGGTTGCGATCTCTTCTTACATCTGGTTTGAGTGCCTAGAGTACGCGTGGCTACCGGGTTTATCTTCTCTCTCTCGCTCGTTTTTTATATCTGTACGTTGGCGAAATGAGCCGTATGTTTGTGTGTCTATTACTTTTAGTTTTTGTTTTCTTTATTTTTGTATGGTTTTTATGGGTTGTAGGTGGGAAATTGGGGAATCATATGTGGAATATATAGGAAATGAATGAACGGAGGGAATGGATAGGATAGAAAATAAAAATGTTTATTCTAAATACCTACCTAGGGTATAACCACAGGACCTTTGAAGTTTCTTTGGCAAGACATGCATTACGCTACGCTGCACATTGTATATGTATATTTTTTTCCCTCATCTTTTTTGAAAATTGATGAATCCATCTTACAATTTCGAAATCAGAAATCAGAAATTAAAAAATCAGAAATCAAGATTAATTAATTCCTCCATCCATCCATACAAAAGTAAGAATTTATTAACAAGGGCGAACCAAAAGAATAAAAAAATACCAGTTACCGAAACTATACCACTCGGAGCGCAATACGAGAAGTACCGTGCCGTGCTTGAGGAAGGATCGAGGGATGATGGATGGTAAGGTATATACCGTAGCCTAGCGTACCCTACCGTACGCTACTGTACCTACCGATCCTACACGTAGAACTTGGGGCATTTCAAGGATGGATGGATGGATAGATGGATGGAGGAATCCTTGGTGGGTGTGCACTCGTAAAATTTCCTGAATCGTTTTTTTGGGTGGAGGGGCTGGGGTAGGTCGAGATGGGAGGCTGTTCTGTTAGCTGTAATGTACTGTTTTGCAATTGTTGGCCTCCAATTTTAGAAAGTGGTTTTGATGGTTCTAGATAGATGATGATTACTAGGCAGATATCTAATTGTTGGTGTACGGAGGTATATGGGCTTATACCTCTGTAGATTTATTTATCCATACTTATTATTGATAGGTTAATTGTTCCGATTAGGTTGCTGGAGGAAGAAAGATATGTGTAAATATATTTATCATACTTCTATGTATTACTATAATGCAAATTCATGATATTACTATATACAACAAAATATGATGTTCGGTAATAACTCGCCGTTTATTTGCACCTCCTTCATCAATGTGAATCTCCACAGTCACCTACAGTAGAAGTACAGTATGATTGACACCCACTAGATTCCTCCTCAATCACATCACATCACATCACATCACAGCTATTTCTGGTATACAGTCGAGATCACCAATTCTCACGATATCTGATTTGTGGACGAAGAAAGAAGATGGATTGACCATTAACCTAACCTAGAGATGAAATCTATTCTTGCCTTGATTCATTTAACCTACTCCTACAAGGAAAGTAAGTAACATTATATAACCTGAGGTAGGCAGTAGATATCCAAACCCATACCACAAAACTGTTGACTCTATAAATAGCATCTTCCTATCGAGCACCTATGGACATACTTCGTAACTCTACTCTACTCTACCACGGTCTACTCTCTACTCTATCGAGTCTATTGAGTCTATTCTATCTATTCTATCTATTCCAAATTCTACAATATCACGGGCGCTAAAAGATGACATCCGCAAACTATCCTACCCATGCCCATCCATCCCAAACATCAACACCCATTTTCCAGCTCGCTCCGAATTATCACATTTCCATCCTTCTGGCACCCACCCACCACTCACCAGTGCACTCACCAATGAAAAAAATATCCTTCCTTCCTTTCTTCCTTAGCGTAAAAACTGCCGGTAACCTCTAACTAAACTAAACTAAAATAATATATTACAATGATAAATACAACCCTCCATAATAATTACTCAAAGATCCCTCGCTGCATACATACCATACCGTCAACCAAAAGATCCCGAAATGCCACGAGGTAACGTTTCATTTGGAGATGGGATTTTGCAGGTCATATATAAATCTGTAGAGTGGTGAGGGTGAGGGAGGCTTTGTGCTATGTACGGGATTATTTTTTCATTAAAGATTCGAGGAGCCCATCTATCTATCTATCTATCTATCCATCGGTGAACGCTTTGAGATTTCGCTTCTTGCTAGGTAGGTGTTCATGGATGGAAATGGGGTTTTGGTGTATATATACATACTAAGTAGGTAGGTGCGTGGAGATTACTCGTACGTATACTCCATACAGAGAGAGAGTGCTATCTTCGAACCCTGAGTTATTCAGGGCTTGGAAAATGGGATTTTGAATTTCGGTGGAGCATCAGAGGTATATTAATGATGATTAAGAAGTAGCTGGGGTTGTAAGGTACCCAATTAAGGCCAGTCAGTATGACTTCGGTGAGGTACCTATGTAAATCTTGTATTTTCTCGACTTCATCAGTCAAAACCATGAGCTCGTACACTTCTCAATTCGAACATGACAGATCGATTCGGTGGTTTTAGGTGGGCAGTGCTGTGCTCTTGCTGTGCTATTGATGACTTACCCACCTCTCTCTCACTCTGGCTGATTGATGATGAGCTTTACTCAGCCAGCCTTCTTATCAATCAGCATCATATCATATCAGGAAGCTATTCTTTGACCCTCGCCAAGCAACCCTCATGAATTGTATTACATATGTATCACGCTTCTACGATGGTTGACTAGAGTGCGGAAAGGATTTATCTAGAACCAAGATGGAAACATGTCGCGATGAATAAATATCACAGGGTGTCACGGTAACGGGCCGTTTCAGGGGTAATTGTAATCGTTGGGGGTTTTGCTTCGCGAATACTCTGTACATCTATCAGGTAAGGTACGAGCGGTAGGCTAGTATATTTTAGTATATTTTAGACATCATACAATAGGCAGCAAATAAATCCTGATATTCGCGAAAAGGCCAGAGTGATGGATGAATTATTACGGAGTACGTTGTAAATCAGCAGACTTTCCATCAAATCCCTTACACTGAATCCTAGATGAACCCGACAAAAGAGTCATCGGCGAATGGTAATGGTATGTCCGTCAAACCCCTAACCATAGAGTCATGCATAAGGCACAACGCAGGTACAGTCCAAAGAATTCTAGAATGACTCGACAGACATGACATCTTTCCAATCGGACAAATTCATCATCATCTAACCATCCATCATGGATGACAATCATGACCAAATTCATGATTTGAAACAAAATGTGAACTCGGGGTCGGGGAACTTGGAATGCGCACACGGCATGAGATACATACGCATATGCACTGTAACGCATCCAGACCACGAGGAAGCCGTAAGAAGAAAAATAAAATTCAAATATCGGATGAACAATATGAGGTAATGTGAAACGGGCCTGTGAGGTACGAGATTCAGTGGTACCTACCTACCTACCTACCTAGGTAGCTAAGATGTTGATTGCTACTCCCATCTAACTAGAATCCTCCCGTATATGTAAGTTTCTTATTCATTAGGTAACTTAAGACTACCTACTAACATATACATGGGGGTTTCCACGACGCGGACCTGATCTATCTTATTACTCAGGCCGGACAAATTCAGGTATCCCCCAATTATTGTCAAAAATACTTGGACCACCTATGTATGCGTGGGATGGATATATACCTTACCCACCACAACCACACCATAACCATAAACATACCATAAAGTAGAAATCCCGATCCGGGGAATCCTAACCTGACTCCCATTGGTATGTACATACGAATCCTTTGCCGCTCCTCGTGGAGTCATCGCACGGCGCTTGAAATCCTGGTTCTCTTTTAGGTGGCTAGACGAGCTGTGTTGTGCTATGTGTATAAATGGGACCCACATATCTAACCAAGCCTCCAGAACTTCTTCTTTGAGAGCTTCGGTGAATGTGAGTGTGAATGTGATGGATTAATCATGGTTATTTTTCGTAAGGATGAGATCCATCTTTTTTATTATGCTCAGTATTTCTCAGAGAGTCAGGAGAGAGAGATAGGATAGATAGTTTGGTAGCGATGAATTTGGTGGCAGGTAAGCTTATAACGTTTTCGTTGGAATAATGAGCCTGGTCATTGTTTTGGTCGGTCCTCTTTCATTTGAGGCTTAGGAATAAAATACCACAATCTAATATTTGAAGGTAGGTGGAGCTAAATTAAAGATCTGAGCCTTGTATGTACGGAATAGATTAAGATGAATTTAGAAAAGAAAGTAGGCTCGCGCTTATCAATATGGCTTTTCATCACAAGAGCCGTTTGAAGTTCAGGTTCGAGCCAAGCAATACGTACACATACATCCATAATATATAATACACAAGCCACCAACTGTTTGGTCAAAAAGACAGAAATCTATCCATCATTCTTATCCAAGCAATGATGAGCTGGGATATAAATAACCGACCTATCAACATCCCCTGTTTTGAGATCAGATCATAGGGCTGAGATATATACATACACCGATGCATTGGTGAACCTAGAACCTAGTAGCCTGAATACTTGAGTTTTCGGAAGCAAGAGGGTGATTGGAGAAAGAGGGTAAGGTAAGATTTGGATTTTAATAGGTTAAAGATGGTAAGATTATGATTTTAATCCTGGAAGAAACGTGTTGTGTTATAGATGATCGGTGGATGGATGGATGGATGGATTAGATATAAGGTATTTTATATGTATATTATACTGTTGACTTTTTATACATCCTTTCTTTTGATTAGTCTGTTTCTTGGAGGGTTTTATGATATATCTATATCTCATCATCTCAAATTACCTACTCAAGTAACCGTACATGCCTACCTAGATGCAATAGAACGAGAAATTCCAATACAATAAACAACCGTTACTTTAAATTGCACGGCAATAACCCCACTTTCTAACAAAATACTAACATACTAACATAGTATCATCACCTAGATATTCTTCAGCTCCCGTACGTCTGTCTATCTGTCTGTACTTCTAGGTATCTACCTAATATCTAGGTTACCTATTTCAATGGGGAATCTTGCTGGTCTGACATTGCAGCTAATAGATACCGTACTGGCATTATTTTAGCGAGTGCCTTGCCTATGCTATAGCTATGACCATGGCCATTTTGGTAAATGGGAATTAATAACCTAGAAGAAGTTTCGAAGGAGCGTGAATGAACCGGGGGATTTAGATTTAGATTTAGAATGCATTGAGATTTGTCAGGATTTTGATTGTGGTATTATTACTATTATTATTATTGTTTATTCTTTTACGAAAGTTAAAGTGTTGGATTGGTATGTTTATTACTCCATTTCTTAATATCTTATTCGAGATTACCTTTTTTCTGACTCGATTACTATATGTGACCTTACTTATATAGGTATACTGTAAGTTATTCACAGCCCAGCAGCTAACAGGTAGCAACATCAGCTTCATCTTCATTTTAATTGTTCGTCCCGATTTATTTCGTGCTAGCGTAGCATAGCATAGCGTAACGTACAGTTAGAATTCATGGATCCGTGGAAATCCATGAATGTCATGGATTTCCAGACCTACCTGGCATCTCACAATCCTAAAGACGACCAACTAACTAGCCAGGGCGTTCAGAGGATGAGGTGAGGCATTGTCGTCATGATGAGTTTGAGTATTTGGGATGCATGCTAGAGTGCTCTGCTGCTATCCTGACTGATATGTCTGCATGCATGGAGGAGATGGGAAAGTATATAGAGGGGGGTGGTTTCCTGAGTTGAGAGTTCTTCTTCTTCATCGGTCTTTGATTATTGCTTCACGGTACTTATATACGATACATACTATTTTAGAGAATATAAAACTTCTTTCATATCTCTTCGATATATATAGTCTTCTTCTATTCACCAACTGTCAAACCAAACGCTCTTCGATATATATCTACTCGAATCGACTATATAACCAATATCAACCTCAACCAAACTACAACCAACAAACCCCCTCAAACATCAACCACCAAAATGGCCGCTCAAACCTTCACCAGCACATCCAGCAGCAGAACCTCCTCCCCACTCAACACCCCCCTCAACTTCGGCCGCGGAGGCTACAACGGCCCCAACAAAAGCGACGACGAAGAAGATAATTTCCGTCCCCTCATCTCCATTTCCAACTCTCCACTACGTCTTCGTCGTGGAGATGATGATGAGGAGGAAGATGGAAGAGGTGGATATAACTAAATATCTTTCCTCTCTTTACTTCTCATGATTGCGATGCGATGCGGGGAGTTTTGAGCTTGGGTTTCTGATATTTATGTCTATACCTAGGTGTGATATAGTATGGACTGGAAACCTAAGGTTAAAGTCCACCAGTCTCTATGGAGGTATGAAGGTGTAAAGGTTCGGTTAAGAATAAGGTTTATCGTTTCATCGCATCATATCATATCATATCGCATCCATCACTTCCTATCGCATCATCATATCAACAACTCTATCAACAATTCATTTTTCCAGCAATTTTCAACAATCACAAACAAAAGATTTCCCAAACCGGCAACAACTGCACAGCACAGCACAATACAGCACAGTACAATTTCCTCTTATACTTCATTATACCATACCATAAAATTCCCAGGTCTCACGACCAGCCAGCATTGCATTTTTCCCCCGGAGTTGTCGCATTTCGCATTTCGCATTTCGCATTTAGATTTCCATTCAATCGAGCATCTAGCATCCATCTAGCATTCAACATTCAACAAAGCCTTAACAGATATATATAAACTACATATATATTATTCATCATCATCCACGCGGATTTTCTTCGGTTTCTCTCCTCCTCTCCTCTCCTCTCCTCTCTTTTTTCGCATCGCATACATCGCATTATAGATTTCTTTCCTCAGCATATATCGGAGTTTATCATTTCATCATCATCATCATCATCATCATCTTCTTCATCACCACTGAAAAAAAGGACGGAAAAGAAAAAGAAAAGATTCACGATTCCAACGACTTCACTTCATTTCATCACAACTTCCAACCTCTACACCTCAAACCTACCTCCCTACCTCACCTCACCTCACCTCCTGGGAATTACGAATTACCAAATCGACATTCGACATTCAATCTAAAAATTTCAAATTTGAGATTCCCGAGTCACCATCTGAGCGTATTTTCTTTTCTTTCTTTTCCATTTTCCTTTTCATTCATGGTATTTCAGCATTTTTGGGGGGTGTTGGATATTGCTTGTATTACTCCGTATATGATGACATGGTATTGGAAAAAATAGACCGGACGGACAGATATCTTTTCTTTCTTCTTCTCTTTCTACACTTTACACATTTTTGTATTATTATTATTATCATTAGCATTATTAACAGCAGGAGGGGGGTTAATATGATATAACATAACATGGCATGGGCAAATCAATGAAAGATCAATTTATCATTATATATATTTATCTCCATCTCAACCTTCTAATCTACTAGGTACTATCTACCTCGTGAAACTCCATCCATCATCATGAATGCCAATTCCAATTCCAAGCCAGAACTCAAACCCATCACACATCTCATCCTACAATCATCCAAGCTACTTACCAACACAAAACCTACAAAGGGGAGATCAAAAAAGTCAGTCCACATATAAACAGTACAAGCTCCCCCCTCCCCCCAAAAAACAAAAAGACGAACCAAAAAAAGACAACCAACTTACTTTTCAAAAACCACCCCAAGAACCTCCTCAACATCACCAGCTTCACCCCTACCCGTAATCCGCGATAAACAATTAGCAGCGAATCTAAGATGCTCAGCCGCCAAAACGATATCGACTTCTCGTTCATCATCAACCTGTAGCTGAGCTTCCTTTGTAAAATCTAATAGATGGGCTGAGCAGGCCGTGAGAAGTTGACGCTGACGTTCAGTAACTCCCAGTAACTCCTCGAGATCCGTTGGTAGAGATGTCATATTTTCGAACACTTTGACCATTTCGTCGATAAAATGACCAATACTTCCTTGACTTGATGATGCCTGAGCATTTTTACATGATATTGTCATTACTGGGACGACATCTTGACTAAGTATGTCTATTTGAGACTTTTCAAAGTCATTTATAAGTTCTGACAGTATCTCAGGGGTTACCGAATCAGATTTATTAATAACAATCATGGATTTGGAGGCTTGAGCCGCTATTTCGAATGTTTCAATATCGTAACGAATTTCCCATTCGTTTTGAATATCTGACCATTCTATACTGGCAAGAGCAATAACGACATCTGACTCATTTGCCTTCGCTTTCGCCCTTCGAATACCCTCTTGTTCGATATGTCCGATTATTGAGTCATACTTGCCACTTCCACTTTGTAAAACTTGAGTCCTCAAGCCGGCGGTATCCGCAAAAGTGCAAAGGTACCCACGAATATCCAAACTAACTTCCACAACATCTCGAGTAGTTCCGGCTTCTTGACTAACAATTGAAGCTTCTCTACCGACAATTTGATTTAAAAGAGAACTTTTGCCAGCATTAGGTGGTCCTAATAAAGAAATCCTAATTCCCTTTTTGAGTAATTCACCCCGATGACTTGCTGACTGATGTGCGGCAATTGATTCCAACATAACCTCAACTTGAGCTGTAACGTTCCATAATAATTCCGCAGGCGATTCATCAAAATGTTGATCCTCTGAAAAATCAATCAACGCCTCCAATTCTCCACGCGCATACAATAATTGTTGTCGCCATGCTTCATATGTACGACCAAGGTTTCCGGAATTTCCTCGCACAGCAGCACGACGTTGTTGTTCCGTCTCTGCAGATAATGTATCACTCAATGCTTCCACTTGGGCTAAATCCAATCTATTATTCTGAAAAGCTCGACGTGTGAATTCTCCAGGTTCAGCATAGCGAATTTTCGCTGAAGATGTACATTGTGGAATTGCGCTTAGGACTGCTTTGACGGTAGCTGAACCTCCATGCACATGTAACTCTAGTACATCTTCCCCAGTAACAGTTTTCGGGGCGGGAAAATAAAGAACTAAAGCGGCGGAGTCGAGGATGCTTGAATTCCGATTCAATGGCTCATAGAGTGTTCTTACAGCCGCATATCGTGGTTTGGGAATCGGTTTCGATGGGCATAAGCTTTGATAAATCTATCATAGTCAATACCGAAAGCCTGTAGGGTTGAAGAAATCTACCATACATCGCGGCACGCAGAGCCAGAAATGCGTATGATAGCTATACCAGCTCTACCGGTCGCTGTTGAAAGCGCATATATCGTGTCATCTGCGAATCCAATTGAGGTTTCTGTTTGCGTATGGAAACACTTCTTGAAACATCTAGACTGACGAGGCGATATCACAGAAATGGTATGTCGAACCCCCGAGGCAGTTACCCCTCGACAGACAATCGTCTTAAATCTGCGTTGAATGACATTCTGCCGTAAGTGCCTGGACCTTGAAGGCACATTGCGAAGCATTGACGAGCATCGACTTTGAGCAGTCTTGAAATGGTCTGTCGATTGAATGGCGGAGGGTAGAAGTTACAAACAGTAAACAAAGTATTTGGTTAATTTTCCAGCTCGCTAGGATGGTGATTTCGCACATCTGACGTATCTCGCTGACTGAAGAGGATTTACCCCGCTCCCGGTGAGGTGAGTGTGCAATAATGAGTAAACAAATAAATCAACCACACCTCCCTATCCATTCATTCTCCCCAATCAAAGATCCACACTAAACTGTCACTGAAATTGAAGAAAATTTTATATATAGACGAGCTGACAGGTAACAAGTATGAATAGGAAGATCTCAACACTTCATAGACACGAGGAAAGATAGAATTTATAATAAAAGAGCAAATCGATATTCATGCCCATTTAGCCGTACTGTAATCTATCTATCTAAACTTATAAAAAGTAATCAATCCTCATTACCAATCCATCAATCCATTCATCTATCCCCAATCAATCCATCATATATCGTAACACTACTTCCATGCTTTCATACTACCATACTTTCATACAAAAATAATTCGTTTATTCCCATCTTCACGTTTCTCTTAGCCAATAAGCATTTATAATACACCCTCCAGCCTTCACCTATCACCCTCACATCTATCCATTCACCACGCAACCCACACCTCACACCTCACCACTAACCTAAACTCCCACTACTTCCACCCGCCTTATCACCCATAACATCAATATACCCCCTACCCTTCCTTCCCTTCTTAGCCGTTCCCTTTCTACCTCCAGCACTAGGAGGACCCAATAAATCATCAATACTCGATGCATTACTCATACTCGTATTTGGTCTACTAGGCGGTGCACTCCCTGTACTCGTCAATCCACTCAAATTACCACCCATCGCGTTTCCATTACTCTGTGTCCTAGCCATTGCAGGTGCCATGGGAGGTTTAACTAATCCACCATCAACCGTCATTCCGCTATCGTTAGATCCGCTAAGTGCTCTTTGAGGCGGTGCACTTGCGGAGCTTACGGATCGAGGAGGCATGCTTATGCTACTTGTTGCGCTTGGGATTACGGTACCGCTAGCTGATCTAGGTGGACCTGTAGCTCTTGGTGGCGGTGGAGTTGCTGATGGAGAGGGTGTATTTTCTGCACCTGCTTTTTTGTTGATCCATCGCTTAAGATCAGGATCATACACGAAACTACTTTCTTCACCAAGCTTAGCTCTAATGGCTTTCTTCTCTTGTGTCGACTCGGTGGTCGAGGCCTCTTTTTTACCCCCTCCAAACCAACCAAGTCCCCAACCTTTCTTTTGTGGAGCGGGCTTTTTATCTTTTGCAGCTAGAAAGGGATTAGCAATATTGTGAAAAATAGAATCGAGAATATTCTTACCATCAGCTTCAGCAGCCTTTCGGAAAGCTTCATCAGCTTCCCGATCTTTTTCTGCTTTAGTCTTTTCTCGTGTAGTCTCTGCACGTGCCTTTAATGCAGGTATATCATCATCGTCATCATCCATAAAACTCTTCTTTGGTTTTGTGCTGATAGGAGAATCGGGTTGTTCCATAGAATTAGGTTCATATGACGGTGGTTCATATCCTGTACTTGATAAAGGTGGCTCATAAGAATTTCCAGTTGGTGTTTCATATCCAGTTGGCGTTTCATATCCAGTCGATGATGGAGGCCCGTACCCACTACCGGATGATTCGCGGTTTGCCATATGTGGTTGATATGTTTGTTGTCCATCATAACTTATAGGCTGAGGTGACTCAAAAGGAGCTGATGGGGTTTCCATTGAACTAGCTTGTGGTGTATAAGAGGAATCACCTCCGGCATATGGACTGTAACCAGCACTTTGAGGTGTGAAGCTGGAAGGTTGATTGTATTGTTGTGAAATTGGGCGACTTTCTGAAGACATTTGTCTTTGTGGTTCATATAGGTTGCGTCGGAACTCACCTGATGTTCTACCCCCTTCAAATGAAGCTCGGGATTGAGAACCATGTGAAGAACTTGGCGGTTCGTATGAACCTTGAGGGGTATACGTAGAACCTGGAGCGTATCGTGAAGAAGCCTTCGTTTGTTGAGCTGGTGGCAGAATCCCCAAAGCTCCTCCTCCATTGTAAGAGCTACCATAAATATCAGCAACAGATGGTGATCGACTTATAGTGGGAGTGCCACCAGCAATACGTGCGAATGGACCAACATCAGCGGAACTTTCAGCATTTGACATAGCATCAGTAGTATCTTGTTCATCACCAGCAACAAACTTATTGAATGTTGCCCATACAGAACCGGATACTTTATCAATGCTAGGTTTTGAAATCCAGGAACCATTTTCATCCTTTGGTGATGATTTTAATCTCTTGCTAAGGTCGTCAAGTGATGAGACTAATTGAACATGATGATATGGTGATCGTCTTGTTTGAGAAGTAATGGTTGAAGCAATACTCTCACAGTATTCTAAAGCCTTCTGTCGATGCCCATATTCCGCCAGAACTGCAGCGTGGTGTAATTTGTAAACCGCCAAATGTGGATTAGATGTTACAATACTAGAAGTATTTGACAGCGATAAACCATACTCATATACTTCACTTAAAAGAACTGGTTCCAATTCCCTATCAAAATCAAAAGGTTGCCTCAAATGATCAGAACCGATGAGAACCATATTTGTACTTGGGTCATCAATACCACCAAATACAGATGAACTTCTTGCGAACAAGTAACAAATATGTGCAGCTTCAGCCCTACCATAACCGGAAAGAAGCTTTCCCAAAGCAGCCAAAGCCTTAGTATCATCTGTACTTCGGTTACTGAGAACAAGACCAAGAGTCTCACGCCATCTATCAAGACCTTCCAGTGCATCTTTTGACGGAGTTAATGATGTAGACGTGCTGACCATTTGGAAACCAGCACGAGCAGATGGAGGTACAAGCTCATCTATACTCTCTTCGAAATTACCAGCAAATATCTCGTACAAGGCGGCAAGAGGTTCAGTGTTATCACCGACATTTTTCACCTCCTTTTGTACGAATTCTTGGGCGACTTGCTTGTAAAGTTCTTTCGATACGGTGTTTGAGATCAACATTGCATGTGCCCAAAGTCGTTTATCAACAGCTTCCCACACAGCTTTCTCTCGTTCACCCCTTAATAGATGCTTTCGCATTTGATCCACAGCAGCAGGATCCACAGGATCAGCCCGTGTTATTGTTGTGGATGATGATGAGATTCCCGAAAGGTCCGCTCCAGTTGCATATAAAGGTGAGTCTTGTTCAACCTCATTGTCGATACCCGGAGAAAGGACAGCCCTGACAGCTTTTTCGACACTAGGATTTCCTTCTAGAATTCCATCATTCTCGATAAAGACTTGTAAGATCTTCCACAACAGTAAGCGTTCTTCAGTACGTTTGTCATCGTGAGATAAAACCCGAATGGATCTCAAATAAGATGCACTTTGTTCCAAAATCTCAATACCGGAGGCCAACCAACTAAGAACTTCCTTCTTCTTTGCCTTGCCCTTTAATGGTCCAGGGAAGCTCGTCAATCTGCTTTCTAGTGGGTCAAGATCCTTGACATTGCGAACCTTTACTTCTCCAGGACTTCTAACAACCATTGGTGTTGTTGAAGTCATACCGTACCTCGGTACATCTACGGGGAAAGATGTAATCATGGTACCTCCGACACCCCAAGTGAAAACAGGACAACCCTTCCATCTTTGCAAAGAATCGTGTTCCCGTCCATCTGTAGGAGCGACATAACTGGTTAAAGAAGGCGCCCTCAAACGTTTAGGAGCATGAAATATCGGTTGGGTGGGTGTAAAGGCAGCTGCATTCCTAGGAGATAGAGCTTCAATAGAGGCAGGCCTTTGATATGGCTCAGCAATGCTCATTTCAAGTCGGGATCCACCGAAAGCTCTACCAGGGGATTGTGTATGAGATCTCGGCGGTGGAACGAAGCCATGAACTTGAGCTGGACTTAGAGTATTGGAAGGATGTTGTGGCGTGTATTGTGTTGACCCTGTTCGTTTAGGTGGTGATCTCCCCATACGAGCTGCAATACTCGAACTTGGAGAAGTCTGAGAAACAGAATTCATTCCCTGCGCAGATGAACTAAATGACTTCGGATGTTCATCAAAAACCGGGGTATGTGGCACGCTACCATCATTTTCATCAACTTCTCTGGTTGGCGGAAGTGGATGTGCTCTCAGACTTGGCTCGTAACCTGATGAGCTACGGCGATCGTAATTTGGTACCTCTCCACCAGCACCATGTCCACGACCATCTTGACTCCTCTCAAAATGAGCCAAGGGACTCGAAGTGCGAGGTAAATGTGGCAATATTGATTGTGGAGGTGATTGAAGATGCGCTGAAGATTGTGGAGTGTAATGCGAACGTGGTTGAGGAGGGGCAGGGGAGTATCGGGATTGCGTGATTGGAGCTGGAGCACTAGTTGAATGATGTAATGGTGGCGGCGCTGGAGAATAACGTGATGTTACAGAAGGTACAGTCGTTGGCAACTGTTGACCTGCAGATGGAATAGGAGCATAAGGATTCACACGCTCAGGGGCGACCAAGCCTTGCACCATTGGTGGTGATTGCATTGGTGGCTGAAGGGAGGGAGGTTGTCGCATAGTAGCTTCTTGATGAACTGGAGCGGAATATGGTTGGCCAGAAATTGGTGCGTAGTTTTGTTGAGGTCCGGTAGTCACAGTTGGGATGTACTGCGATGATGCGGGAGCAGGGGTTGTTTGATGCCTAGGAGCGACTTTGGGTCTGGAAAGGATAGGGAGGTCCTCGAAAAAACCACCATCTGCACCAGATTTTGGTTTCTGGGTATTTGATACAACTGGAGGAGTGTTCACCGCAGATTTCTGTTGTTGCTGAGGAGGATATGCACTTGGTGGGGGAATATTCATACTGCTGGCTCTAGGTGGAGCTGGCGGTGCTGATGCGTTGTATCCACGATTCATTTGATTTGTGCTTACACGTTTACGAGGTTTTACAACCTCCATTGGCAAATCATAAGGAGATGCATATCCTCCTTTCGCTTTATCGGCAAAACTTTGAGCTTTAGGTAATTCTGGACGTTGCTGCTGTTGGACTGGGTAATTTCCCATAACGACTGCAGGGTTGAATGGCAAAGAAGTTTCTGGAGTAGTGTTTGATCTCGAAAGATCAGTCAAGAAAGGTCCCACTGGAGCAAAAGACTTGTTAGTCTGCGGTTGAACTGTCGTAGCTGCCCCTGCAGGAATATATCGATTGCTCGTACTTCTTGGTTTCGCTTCAGTAGCATCGAATCCAGCCACGTGACCATTAGAGCCTTTGATGTCCGAGTTAGTGGCATCATTAGTGTCATCTAAAAATCCTTCATCATCGCTCCCGAAAAAAGCGGCTGGGTCGACCGCTCTATCTTCAGTTTCCTCGTCATCATCTGGTAAGAGCTCGTCGTCGTCATCCAGAAACTCGTCGTCCAATGCTGCTTGCCATTTCGCCGCTAAATCCTCACTGCTAGCCTCGCCAGTCGCCTCTTCAGTCCCCTCGCCTAAATTCGCAGGAAATTCGGAATCTGGGCCGTCGAATACATCATCGAGTGCATTTTTTGGGACATTCCCATTATCCGTAACTGGCTCTGGGAAATCATCCTGACTTTCTGAAAGTTCTGGCGTCGCCTCTATCGTTCGGTCGTCTTGTTGGAACTGTAGTGAATCCATGACTTGCATAGTTGATTTTCTTTCCAGTGAAGCTTGACCTACATCTAATTCCCCAGGAGCTGACATACCAACTTGAGCAAAAAAGTCGTTCTCCTCTTCAGCATTATCTTCATTATCTGGGAGGATGGATTGATCTGTGCCGGTTTGCGCTTGATCAGTAGACCGAACTAGAGGAATTCCTTCCTCAAATCGTGCGCGAGATTCCTCATCTTCTTCTTGTTTGACGTCTCCGCCATAGATTTGACCATAATCCGGTGAATCTCCCAATTCCGATCCAGCTTGTGTTTCTTGTAAATCATGTGGAATGTCATCAAAAGCATCACCCGAGTCGTCTCGTGTAAAGAGATCCCCTTCACCATCATGCGCCTCATCGAAGGATACATTACGTGGTGGCTGTTCCATCTCATTCATAATATCCTCGGCTTGAGAATGTGGTATAGTGTGCAGAGTTTCTTGCTCGTGAGAAGGAGGTACCACGGGAAAAGAGTTCGTTCGATCGGATTTGGGCATCATCTTGAAAGGGTCTGTATTTGTGCGTGATAGATTCCATTCCGAGTCTACTTCATCATCCTCACCCCAACTTACTTCATGCGATGTCCTCGCAAAGGAATTCGTGCTAACATGCTTACTATCGTTGGAAGGCCCTGTGGTTGGAAAATCTGCTTTGTCTTCCTGAGCGACGGTTGTTTCTATTCCTTCATGCGATGGACTTTCATCCATTTCTACACCTCCCGGACTTTCCAATGATGAAATGAGCGCATTTCGCAGATCGGATAATTCAGGATGGTCCGTATTGTCTTCTCCCGATCCATCCTCTTCCTCTTCCACATCTAAGTCCCTTCCCTCATCGAATGTTGTATTATCTCCGACTGCCGGCTCTTCCTTAGTGGCTGACAGAGGGTTCGGAAGCTCGTGGTCACTGGCCGGTTCAACATCTGCGATCGGTATTGAGGCAGGTTTCGCGGTAATTATATCTGCGGCGGCATTTGGCATGAATGCTGGATGCCATGATTGATTCCCTGATTCCGATGGCATTGCTATTCTTGTATCCTAGAAAAGAACTGGATGCTATACTGAAGACATTAGTAAATGTACAAGTATTGATTATACATGACATGTATGCACCATCAAGTCGAAACAATGCTGTATGAGCAAAGGTATCAAAAAAGGTAGAGATGTATGGGTGAATATCAAAGTCAATGATGGGTACTCCAAACTCACTTATACAATCGAAGACCTCTTTCCGCTAAAGAACAAAATCCAATTAAAACAACGATATATTTTTGACAGCAACTTGACTCATAACTACAAAGGGTGTACTTTTCTTTTTATGAAGAAGTAAAAGAGAACAGTTAATCAAGTGCCCATATGGATCGGGAGAGAAGTAAGGTTTGATAATGTGAGAGTTCTCAAAGGACTCGGACTATTTCTCAGGGTCAAGGAGTTCAATCCACCAGTGAGGCGACCTGGCTTGTGAGGCGGAGAAGGCTGAGGTTTTGCTAGCTGTCTAGTATCTGTACTCAATTCCGCGACAAGGTTGGTACATTCGCGACAGGAAGAGGAAGCCGAACATCCAAAATCGAAGATGACAAGTTTTTCTAATATGACAATTCGATTGGACAGATGAAGGTATGGTCCTTCAGGCTGAAGTACTTTTTCTTAGTTCTCAATGAACGCCGACAATTAATCAAATAGCCTTTTCAGGCTTTCTGGATTGATGTTTATTTTTATGTTACACCGCCTTTCTTCTGCCACCAACCAAATCATTCTGCCCATACAACTTAATCCTTGAAATCCAAGGCGGTATAACATAGCTTATTCCATATACCTCCGGACCGGCCAGCTGCCAGCTGTTGATGATGAGCGAATCACATGAAAGAGCACTAGGTACTAATGGTTGATGCTGCCATGCTCTATTTATATGTTATATTATGAATGGTTCAATCTATGACTGAATTAATTGTTATATATGTATAGGTATATTAATACATATAATATTTATATATACACCTTTGAAATGTGATCAATACAATACCGGTACATCAGATGAAATTGCTAGCTTAGCTCATGTTATCATCCCTACATGGATGACTCCGTACCGTTAAACTGCTACACCCTAGAAATTCCATCAATCGGCTCCGCAAGGACGAGGCTACCATACCTAACGGTACTGTAACTTTGTAACTTTAATTATTACTATTGACGACGTTGATTTCATGGCTGAGACCTTTTTCATAAAAAATAATATCACAATAGAAAAAACACCCCCAGTCCATAAAAATTACCTAATTCATTTCAACCCGGATTTTATGATCGCACTGTCAACCGCATCAATGAGGTATGTCTTCCAGTTCTGCATATCATCAACCAAATCCACCAGATTCTCCTGTGGATGATGCGGATTCCGACCTTGAGCTGGACTTGCAGGAACTGGATCCAATAACTTCTCCGACCTCAAAATCTTCACCTTCTTCTTCACGCAATCAAAATTTTTCAAGAGAAGAAAGAAGAGGCCCTCACATCCCTTTAAGAAATCTGCGTATGGGTGGTCTGCGGAATTTTGGAAGAAATAGAGGATATGGTGATTTAGGAAGAAACAGGGATGTTGATGCAGATAGTGAAGATCTGCGAGGTTTATTAAATGACGATTTTGGGGGGGATGGGATGGACGGAACATCAGGAGGGGGTTCGAATGCCGCAGACGACGATGCACCTTTATTACCTGGAGAAGGAGGTGAAAGTTCTCAAAGACGACGTCGCTCAAGCTTCGATAAGGTAAAGAATATTTCCTCGCAGCTTCGACTCCCAAGCTTCCTATCGGGAAGCATACCGCAGCCACCATCAGAAGAGGGGGAAGAACAAGAAGACGACCATGATCCAGCTTCATCTAGGACGGTACAAGTTGGTGCCACACAAACTTCACGATTTCCTCCTAATGCCGTTTCGAATGCGAAATATACCCCTATCAGCTTTTTACCACGAACCCTGTATAACGAATTTTCTTTCTTCTTCAACATGTACTTTTTACTCGTCGCCTTATCTCAGGCAATACCACCTCTGCGAATTGGATACCTTTCAACATATATTGTACCTTTACTATTTGTTTTAGCCATCACCTTGGGAAAGGAGGCTTTTGACGACGTTGGTAGGCGGAAACGAGATGCCGAGGCGAATTCCGAAGGATACACCGTCCTATGTTTCGATAAACCATCAATAGCGGACACAGCCAAATATAGTGCAAGGAAGAAGTTAAAGTCCAAGGGGAAATTGAAAAAAGGGAGACCTCTTCTTCAACCAGATCGATTATCAGATATACAAGAGGAGGAGGAGAATGCAGAAAGTCAGGGAAGAGATGCACCAAGTTCGAGTGTGCGTGAAGTGGTTCGAAAATCCCGAGATTTAAAAGTTGGGGATGTTTTGAAATTAGGGAAGGATCAAAGAGTTCCTGCGGACGTCGTTATTCTGAAAAGTACAGCCAATGAATCTTCAGCTGCGGTATCACACGAACCTGCTGTGACCAATATTGCTGAACCTTCTGAGTCTTTACTGGTGGATCCAATATCTGATCCTTCGATTGATCAATCTACAGCTACTACTTCAGAAGCTCGAGAGTCAACATCTCAACTTAAAAATACACCTTCCGCCGATGCTGCTGGTGCTGGCGAAACTTTTATTCGAACCGATCAATTGGATGGTGAGACGGATTGGAAGTTAAGATTAGGTTCCCCTCTGACACAATCTCTTGACCCATCCGAATTCGTACGTCTTCATGTGGTAGCTGGGAAACCTGATAAAAAGGTTAATGAGTTCATCGGTACCGTTAGTCTTCTCCCAAAAGGCACTGATGGGTACGATCCACATTTGCCGAAAGGAGGAGCGAATCCAGATGATGAGCAGAGTGGAGATTCAGCACCTTTAACGATTGACAATACTGCTTGGGCTAACACTGTTCTTGCATCAAGTGCTACTACCTTGGCTGTAATCATTTACACTGGACCTCAAACTCGATCAGCACTTTCCACATCTCCCTCTCGATCAAAGACCGGCCTTTTAGAAAATGAGATCAACTCTCTCACCAAAATTCTTTGTGCTTTGACGCTTACATTATCTATTGTACTTGTAGCATTGGAAGGTTTCGAACATGTTGAAGGCGTCAAATGGTATGTTAAAATTATGAGATTCTTGGTATTGTTTTCTACAATTGTCCCTATCAGTCTTCGTGTCAACCTGGACATGGGGAAGAGTGTCTACTCTTGGTTTATTCAACGAGATCCAGGGATTGAAGGAGCTGTCGTACGCACAAGTACTATACCTGAAGAACTTGGCCGAATTGAATATTTACTCAGTGACAAAACTGGAACACTCACACAGAATGAAATGGAAATGAAGAAAATTCACGTCGGAACTGTCTCATATGCAAATGAAGCAATGGATGAAGTGGCTTCCTACGTCAAGCAAGGTTTTTCAGTTCCGGTAGATGTCAATCAATCTTCAGTACTTGTTACGCCTTCGTCTGTCGCTTCAGCTACTATCACCGCCACCCGAACACGAAGAGAAATCGGATCACGTGTGCGTGATGTAGTTCTCGCCCTTGCCCTTTGCCACAATGTCACTCCAACTATCGAGGAAATAGATGGTCAAGAAGTAGCATCTTATCAAGCTTCTTCACCTGATGAGATTGCGATTGTTAAATGGACAGAAGCTGTCGGTTTAAGATTAGTTCACCGTGATAGAAAAGGCATGCTTCTACAATCAGTAGATACAGGCCGTTCTGTTGTTCGTGTTCGTATCCTTGAAGTTTTTCCATTCACTTCGGAAGGAAAACGTATGGGTATCATTGTTCAATTCCTTGATGGTTCGGAAACATCTTCTAGCAGCAATCTTGAGGCTGGGGAGATTTGGTTTTATCAAAAAGGTGCGGATACCGTTATGACTTCGATTGTTGCTGCAAATGATTGGCTTGATGAAGAAACTGCAAATATGGCTAGAGAAGGTCTTCGTACTTTGGTTGTTGGAAGAAAAAAGATGTCAGTTCAAAACTACCATGACTTTTCTCAAAGCTATAAAGAAGCTTCGGTTTCCATCAATAATCGAGATGCCGGTATGGCTCGTGTCGTTTCACATTACCTCGAAAAAGATCTCGAACTTTTAGGAGTAACTGGTGTTGAGGATAAACTTCAAAGAGATGTTAAACCATCCTTGGAATTATTACGAAATGCGGGTATCAAAATTTGGATGTTGACCGGTGATAAAGTCGAAACTGCTCGTTGTGTTGCTGTCAGTGCCAAATTAGTAGCCAGAGGTCAATATATCCATACCATCGACAAATTGAAACGCAAGGACAACGCTCAAGATCATCTCGACTTCCTCCGTGGTAAAACTGACGCATGTCTACTCATCGATGGAGAGAGCTTAGCTTTACTTCTAACACATTTCCGCAACGAATTCATCTCTTTGGCAGTTCTTCTTCCAGCAGTCGTTGCATGTCGATGTTCTCCAACTCAAAAAGCTGATGTCGCCAAACTTATTCGAGAATACACCAAAAAACGTGTTTGTTGTATTGGAGATGGTGGAAATGATGTTTCTATGATTCAAGCTGCAGATGTTGGTGTAGGTATCGTTGGAAAAGAAGGTAGACAAGCTAGTCTCGCAGCCGATTTCTCCATCGAACAATTTTGTCATCTCACCAAACTTCTCGTCTGGCATGGTCGAAATAGTTATAATCGCAGTGCTAAACTCGCTCAATTCGTTATTCATCGAGGTTTAATCATCAGTGTTTGTCAAACAATGTATAGCATCGCTATTAAATTCGAACCAGAAGGCTTATACAAAGATTGGCTCCTCGTCGGATACGCAACCGTTTATACCATGGCACCTGTCTTCTCTTTAGTCCTCGATAAAGATGTCGATGAAAATCTCGCCAATCTCTACCCGGAACTCTACAAAGAACTTACATCCGGTTCTTCACTTTCCTATCGTACATTCTTCGTTTGGGTCTTTGTATCTATTTATCAAGGTGGAATGATCCAAGGTCTTTCACAAATACTCACAGAAGTTGATGGACCTAGAATGGTAGCCGTTAGCTTTACAGTCTTGGTTCTTAATGAACTTACCATGGTCGCTTTTGAAATTACGACTTGGCATCCGGTTATGATTGTTAGTTTGATTGGTACTCTGTTTTTGTATCTGGGTAGTATACCGTTCCTGGGAGGATACTTTGATTTGGGATTTATTCTTACCTGGTGAGTTTTGTCATCTCAACCTGCATTGTGGTGTTTCACACGATTACCTAGAGGACTTTTCGTTGAATGTGGATAATTTTAACTAATGATTTTATAGGGGCTTTGTATGGAGAGTCGCGGCTATTTCGGCCGTTTCGCTCATTCCGCCATATGTCGGGAAATTGATCAGGAGGACAATTAAACCACCGAGTTATAGGAAGGTGCAAGGGATTTGAGGGAATGTCGTTGAGGGAGATCTGGTTGGTTGGTAGTGGGTGATGAGTGATGAGTGCTTGGGGTAGTATGGTGAAAGTTAAGCGAAGGGGAGAATTTGTTTGATGTTTCGTGCATAGCATTGGCGTTTTGGGAATAGAGGGGTGGTTGGAAGGAGGAGGGGAAAGGGGGAAAGGGCGAGTGGATTGTTTGGTGGTTGTTGTGGTTTTGTTTGTCTGTTAATGAGTAGTGACTTAGTAACTTAGTGAGTGACTGGGTGGGTGCTGTAGCGGATGCGAATTGATAATTGAGGCTATTTATTAGGATTTTTTTAAGTGAATGAAATGAGATGAAATAATATAAGATAAAATTTTTAAAATTTAAAATGAGATGAAATTAGTGTTTAGTTAGTTTTTTGAGTAGTAAGTAAGATCCAAATGAAAAATCTTTGAATTTTTTTAAAAATCTTAGGGTTAGGGTAAGGGTTAGCGATGAGTGGTGGATAAGATGGGATGGGATGGGTAGGGTAGGGGGTATTTATATAGGGTTTGGATTGAAGATGAATGAGATGCATAGGTAAGTTTGAATGAATTGAATAAATAGATAAATGAAAGATGGATGGATGGATAAATGGAGTGAAATAGGATGAAGTATGGATGAATTGAATATAACTTATAAATGAGATTGAGTAGGTATTAAAGTGGTTTTTATCTTTGAGGGTTTGGAATCATGGTTGGGGTAATTATAGTAAAGGGAAGTGAATGAGGAAGGGAATAAGAGATTGCGGATTTGGGGGGAAGGTGGATGGTTTGGGAGAGGGAAAGTAGGAAAGGGAGGAAAGGAGGGAAAAGATTTGAAATTGAAGAAATTGAAGGGATAGAGAGAATAGAAGGAAGGAAGGAAGGAGAGGGAAAAGACTCAGGGTAGTGTTTGAGGGGGGAGAGAGGTGGTGAGAGGAAGAAGGAGGAGGAGAGGAGGGAAGAGGAGAGGAGGGAAGAAAGAAGGGAGGTGGATATTCTTTTTTTAATGGTTTTAATACATAATCAACTAAGATTCGAGGGATAAAATTAATAATGATTGAAAGATTGTAAGATTATATTTAAATCTGAATATATTTCAAGTATTAAAAAGTTGTAAAGGATATATATAAGAAATAGAAATTATAAAAGAATTTGTTTTTATAAGGATTTGATTTTGTTATAAAGAATATAATCTCAAAGTTATCATATTAGGAAATGTAATAATTATGTGATCGATATAATTATTATACTCTTTAAGTTTATTTGTCATATAATATCATATAGTATCACTTGAAATAACAGTCATATCATGTTTGGAACCTGTTACGACAGATCTCACATACCTATTATCACGTGATTAGTATCATGTGATATAGGGATCCCAGTAGGCTCAGCTGTCCCAATGCAACTGGGACAACTGGGAGCACTGAGACGCTTGCCACGAAGGTCTATATAATCAAGATGGATTTCCTTTATATAAAGCTTCGTGCTCAAGATCAATCATTTAGTATACTCTACTATTAGTTACGAATAGCATATTCATTATTGTTATTACTTAAGTCCCTGCTTGACGCCTAGTTATAAACCCACCTCGAGAGCCTAGAACACTTCCACGTGATCTAGACGACTACCCTCGTAACACTTTGAGCACCATTACTGCTTCAAGTACCGACTCGATTAGTAACAACATCATATCTTCCAAGACACCACAGTCTAGCAACCCTATTACAGCCGATCAAGGCACTCTCGGAGGTACCGATAAGGATGGAGATATCGTTATGGGAGGTATCGAAGACCCCAAGGAAATCATTGTCACCGAAACCCTCAAGGTTACCTTGCCAGACCGATTTACAGGCAATCGACAAGAACTAGAGACCTTCTTGCTCCAATTTGAGATCTACTTCCAATTTAATCAAGACAAGTTCAATCATAACGCCGATAAAAGCGTTTGGGCCACCTTCTATCTCAGAGGAGAAGCTGCCAAATGGATCCAACTATATCTCAAGGACTACTTCACCAACTTGAATAAGCCAAAGAAGCGATTGTACCCAATTCAAACCATCTTTGGGAGATTCGAAGGATTTAAGAAAGAAATACGATGAATGTTCAGAAACATCAATAAACTACGTGATACTGAGTCCAAGATTTATAACCTCAAACAAACAGGGTTAGCAGTCAAGTATGTTATGGAATTCAGAAGGTATATAGGTACCACTGGATGGGAAGAGAACGCAACGATAAGCCACTACCGGAAAGGGCTCAAGCCTAAAGTTAGGCTAGAACTAGATCACAATTACACTTGGAAGGATCTAAACGAGTTGATCGAGGAGTCTATTAAAGCGGATGAGATGCTTTACGAGTATCAGAAGGAACACCATTCTTCCAACTTCCATGGAAACCGAGATCGTGGTAAGTACCACAAGAATGAAGGAAGACCTCGAGAGAACAGACAACCTTATAGAGATCCAATGCAATTGGATACAACCTTTAGAAACAAATTATCTAAGGAAGAGGTAGAACAAAGATGCAAAGACAAGCTTTGTTTCGAATGCGGTAAGCCAGGTCACAGAGCCAAAGATTGTCGAAGCAAAAAGCCATCAGAAGGAGGTTATCATAAGAAGTTCGGCAAAGGCCAACTTAATGCGACCTTTACACCTCAATTATGTGCAACAACCTCTACAGAACCTGAAGAAATCCAGTGTGTAGGCTATAAGGAGTTCAAGAAATTGCTAAACGAACTACCAAAGAATAAAGAAGGCCTCAATACAATAAATCTATGGAAACAGGAGTATCTATAAACTCCCTCCTCACCCTTGTTCAGAACGGAAACAAAGGAAGAATAGACAGCTGAGCATGCTGCTATAAGCTGGACCGCTTGTTATGATGAAACCTGTAGGATTCATCTATTGGATAAAGAAGCTACAGGATGGTTTCCACAAAGGAAGGTAAGGAGATCCTGTAAGAAAAGAAGGTCAGTTAAGACCTATGGAAAAGGCCAAGGCCAATTGAATATTGCAGGACAGGCAGGACAAATCTACTACAATGCAAAAATAAATGGACGAGCAATCCGGGCTATGATTGATTCAGGAACCACAGGAAATTTTATTGCATCAGGAACTATGAAGTATTTGGGAGTACAACTCCAAGCGAAACAAGCACCATATCAATTGCAGTTAGTTGATGGACAATTAACCGGATTGGACGGAAAGATTTCGTAGGAGACTCACTCTTTACAAATGAGTATAATCCAGTATAAAGAGGTTATCCAGTTCGATATTGTTCTATTAGGGAATCAACAGATCATTCTGGGAATGCTATGGTTGAAGGTATATAACCCCCAGATTGATTGGTCATCGGAAACTATATCATTTCCGAAGAAGAGCGATCAACGAGATACACTAAAGCCAGCAAGGCTGAACACACACAATGAAGAACTGAAGGCGAACAGTACCATTGATGTAGGACACCAAGTCCAGGGTCCTCCATTAACAACGAAGAAAGGTGAACCTCCTATACAAATGAAGAATAAACAGAAGAAGTTGCTTGAAAACACCCTTGTAACGAAATAGGAAGAGATGCCAATACCGGTACAGTACCAGAAGTACAAGAAATTATTCGAAGAAAGAAAAGGCCATGACGCTTTACCAGAACATAAGCCATAGAACCACGAGATAGTATTGGAGGAAGGCAAGACACCTCCATTCGGCCCAATCTATCCAATGTCAGCCTCTGACCTAGGGACGCTTAGGGATTACATTGGCGATGCACTAAAAAAGGGATGGATCAGAGAATCCACCTCACAGGCAGCTAGCCCTGTGTTATTTGTACCAAAGAAAGATAGTACAAGGAGACTTTGTGTAGACTATCGCAAACTCAACGATATGACGATCAAAGATCGGTACCCATTTCCATTAACTACGGAATTGAGGGATCGATTAGGAAAAGCCAAGGTTTTCTCCAAGTTTGATCTACGAAACGGATTTCACCTAATCAGAATGAAGGAAGGTGAGGAATGGAAGACAGCATTCAGAACTCGCTACGGATTATACGAATATCAAGTAATGCCATTCGGATTGACAAACGCACCAGCAACATGTATGCACTTGGTCAATAATATATTAAGGAAATACCTAGATATATGCTATATATACTATCTAGATGATATATTGGTATTTTCAGAAACAGAAGAATAACACATCCAGGATGTTCACAATGTTCTACAACTTTTGGAGGAAGCAGATCTCTAATGCAAACCTAGCAAATGCGAATTTCATGTTACGGAAACAGAATTCCTAGGCTACACCATATTCTCAGGAGGTCTCAAGATGAGCTCCGACAAGGTAAAAGCAGTCAAAGAATGGGAGCCACCAATTAGTGTAAAGGAAGTACAGTCCTTTTTAGGGTTCGCCAATTTTTACCGACGATTCATCAAGAACTACTCAAAGATAACCTCCCCAATGACTGAAATCACTAAGAAGAATCAGGGAGAGTTCCAATGGACGGAAGTAGCACAAGCAGTATTTGAATGCCTCAGGGAAGCATTCGCAGGAGAACCAGTTCTCAAGGCTTTCGATCCAGAACTACCAATAATTGTGGAGACAGACTCCTCAGATTACATAATAGGCGCAATACTCAGTCAGCCAGGCTTAAACAAGAAATAACAACCAGTTGCTTACCATTCACACAAATTATCGCCAACTGAACTAAACTACGAAATATACGATAAGGAATTACTAGCGATAGTAAACGTTTTTAGGGAATGGAGAATGTACTTGAAAGGATCGAAATACACAGTGCAGGTGTATACAGATTATAAGAACTTGGTTTACTTCATTACAACGAAGGAATTGAACAAACAACAGGTCCGATGGTCGGAAACTATAGCCGTATACAACTTCAGAATTTCATATGTCAAAGGAAACGAAAATGCTAGGGCAGATGCTCTAAGCCGAAAACCAGAATACTTACAAAACAAAACGCACGAATCGCACACGATATTAAGGCAAGATGGTGATGATTTAGTTCACAATAAACCACAACTCACTGCCACATCAGGAGTAAATTATGATACTATCAAAGATATCATAAAAACAGAATACGCAATAGACACTACAGCTAAAAGAATCCTAGCTACCCCAGACAACCTAGAAAGAGGGTTCACTATTCAAGATGGGTTCATCCACTTTCATAATAAGCTTTATATACCCTCTAGTCTAGCTAAGGATTACGTCACAGAACAACATGAGCTACCAGCTCACAGGCATCAAGATATTGCAAGAACCTTTGCCAAAATAAGGAGAGAAGTTTACTTTCCAAAGATGAGGATTATAGTTGAGAATATAGTTGGGAATTACGATATCTACATAAGGAATAAAGCCGTTCGGCATGCCCCTTATAGTCAGCTCAAAACCCCCGAACTACCTACTCAACCTTGGAAATCCATTGCTTGGGATTTTGTAGTGAAACTACCATTATCCAAGGACCCGGTTACCCAGAAGGAGTACGACTCCATACTAATGGTAACAGATAGATTAACCAAGTTCGCTTATATGATACTATTCTGTGAAATTTGGACAGCAAATGATCTTGCTTATATATTCATAAGGAATATAGTCAGTATCCATGGTGTACCAGATGAGATTATCTCAGATAAAGACAAATTATTCATATCGAAGTTTTGGTCTACCCTTATAACATTGCTTGGAATCAAAAGAAAGCTCTCGACAACTTTCCATCTACAAACAGATGGCCAAACAGAACAACTAAACCAAACGATGGAAGCCTATCTCCACTGCTACATCAATTACAGATAAGACAATTGGGTTAAACTATTACCCTTGGCATAATTCGCATATAATACATCAGAGACAGAAACCACAAAAGTAACGCCAGCATATACTAACTTTGGGTTCAACCCATTAGCTTACAAATCACCATTGCTGCAAGATGCGAATACAGATGAAGCCATAAAAGATATCACAGAAATCAAGGAGCTTCAAGAACAACTCTCCTTGGATTTATAGTTCATCGCTTTAAGAACAGTATTGTACTATAACAAATCAAGAAGTATAGGATCTACTCTTAAAGAGGGGGATAAAGTTTATCTCATTCGAAGAAACATACAGACTAAACGACTCAGCGATAAATTAGACCATAAAAAACTAGGATCATTCAAAATCGACAAAGTAGTAGGACCAGTCAATTACAAATTGAAACTACTATACACAATGAATATCCACCCAATATTCCATATCTCATTCTTCGAGAAAGCACCACCTGGAGCGCCGAAAGCACCAGACCCAGAAATCAAACCAGTTAACCCAAAGGGAGAATATTATATCGAAGAAATACTAGACTGCAAATACATTAACGGGAAAGTCAAATATTTAATCAAATAGCAAGACTACCCACATTCGGAAAACATTTGGGAATTTAAGAAGAACCTTGGTACTCCTGACCTGCTGAAGGAATTTCATCAACACTATCCAGACCTTCCCAAAAAGGATCTAAAGGACTCAAAAAGGAAGAAGGGTCAAAACCGTTCAATACGCTCGAACTAGCCTCGGCAGACGCCGACGAACCAGCACCTGCTTGCTCCTTCTCCTTCTCCACACGCTCATTTTCCAACCGCTCCTCCTCTGCCTCAAACTCTTCCAGGGCCTCGATTGTATGAAGATCATATTGCAACATCTTGCCCGCCTTCTCCCGAAGAACATCGAGCCTCGTTAAGGTCTAACGAGATTACGCACGCAACCGGAGGATCTTTGACATCGCCTCTTCTTCCTCCCGCTGAAACCTTTCATTTTCTTCCCGAAAACATTGCTCTTCGCGATCAACCTTAGACCAATCCATTACCGTATGACCAAACATATTACACGATGAATCCATACCACTTTTCGAACATTCACCACATTTATTATTGCCAGGCAAAACCCGACACTCAAGTTTTTTGTCTGTACAACGATTACAGGTAAACGGCATAATAATACCCTTCTCCTTACTTCGATTATATAGGTTTTGACGACTTTTCGTGGATCGAGAATTATGACTAGGAGGCATAATGAAGAGAAAAGGAAATCATTATTGTTGAAAGAATTAATGAGGGGATTGGTAGCATTATATGAACGCTCAGGACAAGCGCTAAGCTAAGAAGGGGATAGTGTTACGACAGATCTCATATACCTATTATTATGTGATTAGTATCATATGATATAGGGATCCCAATAGGTTTAGCTATCCCAATACAACTGGGACAACTGGGAGCATTGAGACGCTTGCCATGAAGATCTATATAATCAAGATGGATTTCCTTTGTATAAAGCTTCGTACTCAAGATCAATCATTTAGTATACTCTATTATTAGTTACGAATAGCATATTCATTATTGTCATTACTTAAGTCCCTGCTTGACGCCTAGTTATAAACCCACCTCGAGAGCCTAGAACACTTCCACGTGATCTAGACGGCTACCCTCGTAACAGAACCCTAGAAGATGTAATATATTATTCAATGAATAAACATTAACAAGGTATACATCCTTACAGAGACTTGAGCAATTGAAATAATGTAAATGTTAATTTCTTGTAAATATACAGAAAGGAGTATTTTGAAGTGATTTTGTGATATATTTAGACAATGAACTTTCATCATGTCTGAATACACTCATTTTTCAATATCGGTATCATTACAAATGATTAATTGATCCTGAATTTATTACTATCACTTCTCTTTACTATCTATTCATCGATAGATCGATCTATTCATTCATCTACCACACTTTATGTCGCATATCGTCGGATACTCTACTCTACAGCCATCAATATCCACACTCTTTCCCCGACAATCACTTCCCAATCCAACCTCAGATCTACCTACCTACCTCCTCAAACCCTAATTCCACACTTCAAAATCTAGAATATCATTTATCCCAATCACTTCATCCCAATCCCTTCATCCCAATTACTTACGATTTAAACCACTAACCTCGCTAAACACCTCCGATTACATCACTCATTCAAACACCGTATCTAGCTTCCCCCCCTAAATACTGTCTACACTGTCTACACTGTCTCGCGCATACTAGCTCACGAACCGTAACTGACACTAAAATATTTGAATGCTAAAGTTGGATTTCTATCTGGACCCATTATTCTAAAGCGTATAGAAACTTACAAAGATGCGCTATTCCCCCTTTTAAGAGATTTTTTCTGCATCGGAAATTCCTTTTGATTTGTTGAGAATTTGAAAGGAGTAATTTTAGGAAGTATTCAGTACTTTTTACGATCAACGGTCCTGAATCACTTATTCGGTCACTTTACTCCATCGACAGCGTTTACCTCGTCTTCTCTTAAGAAAAGAAGTTTTTTGGTTAGTAGATGCCCTTAGCCTTATTTTTGTCGTTGTTGTCGTTGTTGTCGTTATAACTTACTCTTAGTGCCTGTCTTATCTCGTTATATTGCTTTTATGTATTGGGATATTGGTTGTACTTTTATCCGGTTTTGTATCTTGAAGTTATCTTGTACATCCTCACTGCTTGGAAAGTTGTATTGTTACATACAGTCATACAGTTTTAAGCGTTGATTTTATCTTGTGTTTTTATATCAATCTCATAGACTGAAATCATCTTGTTCATCCACATTGTCTTTTGTACTTCTATTATCTCATATTAAAATAATACCGCACATTCACATCACCTCATGCATTAACTTATCCTCACCACTTCTAGTATTCAAAATGAATATTGAAAGCCTCATGACCACGGACCTCGACCTAGTAAGCTTCGTGGTCGGAACCTCCGCTACTGGCCAGCACATCGCCAGCAACAATGAGCGTTCCCCTAAAATGAGAATTGCCTACATTCTCATCGCTCCGGTCCCAGCTCGGCCAATCACGGCCAATCAAATGGCCAAAATGAAGATCGAATATCTTCTCTCTCCGGTCGAGGATTCAAGGGACTATCCGTAACTGGTTCAACTCACTCCAACCTTTTGAAAGGTTGCATCCCCTCTTTCCCATTCCAAAAAGGGTCGGGTCGTCAAAATTTCGACCACGTACTAGCTTGGTGGAAGCTGGTTTTTTAGCAGCAAGTAGACGGTTAGACTGGGTGGAGGCGTTATTGTTAGACAATTGAAAACTATTCCAGGAAGAACTTGTGTCTCTTATCTTGATACTACATTAACCAACGTGTGATGAATTTTTAAACTGTGGTTTCGTGCATTATGATGCCCTTCCTTTCTCCCATACATGATATGACGTGACGACTTCATATTTACCTGTTGATAGATCACTTCATTCTTATAGTTAATTTGATCGACTCTTTTAAAAAAACAGTCAATGGTAGGCAATGATAATCGGATCTTATGTCACGCTGTTATATCATGAATATTGAAATCCGACCACTTGTACGGTATATTGCTTACGGACTGAGAGAAATCTGTCGTAGTAGAAGGTTAAAAATGAGCAATGGTTTGGGGATTTACTTGATAGAGGAGTATGAGGGGAAGACCATAAAACGATGGAGAACAGACTTAGAGAACGAATCAGACGCAACGGCCAAGCGAAGAAGAACGAAGTTGGACAGTGAATTGGAACTCATGAGGTTGAAGAACAAAAAAGCACCAACAATTGCCACGCTGACACCCTTCGCAGAAAGCACAAGCGTGAGTTATGAAAGCACGACGACTATGTGGAAGGACAGAGGAAGAATATGTTTGGAACCGAGAAAAAAACTCAGACAAGGAGAACATAAAATGCTGGAGAGTTTTAAGATTTTGTGGGAGCAGCAACGCCAAGACATCATCAATAGAGATCCACAATTTAAGCGGAGTAAAGGGCAGCAATACAAATTCTACCCTCCACCATTCAGATGTAAGAAGAAAAGAAACGAGAGTCACAGTAAATAAGCCTTCGCCTCGAACCTATTCAGAAACAATTTAGCGTCGAGAAGCGTCGATATTCACCCTCATGCTTTACCCTCCGTTACTCCCATGATACTATGCAATTGGAATGTTGATTTTGTCCTCATAAGGATATCTGCTTTGATCTTAAAGATGCTCATAAAGTAAAGTGTCGAGTAAAGTGTCATCAAGATTCGAAATATCATCTGGACAGTCAAAAACGAGGAAATCAAAAATTTAGATTTTGGATTTACCAGATTTCGTATGCTGTGTCTTGTTTCGGATTGTTCCGATTGAGGCTAATAGATGTCTAGATCAGATAGGATAAAATCATGGCAGAACCAGTCTTAGTAGCAATATCTAGATGGTGAGACTTGTGTAGTGGACAATCCTGGGATTCAAATACTGAAAAGATTGCGCTTATATATGCTGTACGATCCGGATGCTAGAAGTTCTTTCGACCGCTCTATCTGTATTGCGTAATAGATGATGCACTAGTGATAAATTGAAATGTTGCTTCACATATGCTTGCAGTTATCAAAGATGTCTCCGAATAAGAATTTTACGGTTCCTCTGACACTATCATTATTGGTATACAGACCTTACTCAAGGACCTCAAACCCAAGCAAATAAACTTATCGAAAGCTTGAAAAAGTAATACCGAGCAATATGGTACCGGTAAGAGAATCAGAACACATTCAACCTAAGAAAATCCCATCACGGAACGCATCCATACTTGCATCTTTGCAACGCTATTCGCATCAAACATTCTGCTCCCCACTCATATCATTTTCACCACTAATAGTACGGACATTCTCCATTAGAGGTCCCTTGTCAGTATCTAGAGCTTTCTTAATCTGAGCTTTCAACCGTGGGAATAGATCTAATGCCGTTTGTCTCATCACAGCCTTTCCTTCTTCACCATTCCTATATATCCAGCCATCTAAGAAGCTTAACTCCCTTACTGTAGTTTTCTCTTCAATGAATGGAAAATTACTTCCATAAGTAGTCTTACCAGGTCCCAACCACTTTTCTACATATTCCACAAGTCCACTGTGACTGCTCGCCGCTAGATCCGTGTAAAAGCTTTTGGCTTCTTGGGTGAATTGTTCGGGTGTCTTCATATTGAGAGAAGAATCGTAAGTTAGACCTGCCACGCAGGTACTGACGTAAGGAAGAGTGCCTCCTGCGTGTGAAAGAATAATTTTGAGGTTGGAGTAGGAGGATAGAGTATTGGAATAGACGAGAGAACAAGCCGTAAGAGTTGTCTCGTGCGTGAAGTCAACTATTGGAGGGATTGAGGAGGGATGAACCAAAGACGGCGGGGTGAGTAAATTAGTGATGGGGTGGATGAATACCACTGCGTGGACTCGATTCAATTCTTCCCATATAGGCCGAAATAATTCATGTCCGAGGTATCTCCCATCGTAGCTGGTGAAGAGTACAACTCCCTCTGGATTGAGTTTCTCATAAGAATATCTGAGACTGGAGAGTACGTCTGGTATAGAAGACACAGTTATCGCCGGAATAGTAGCGAAGAATCCAAATTTTGTGGGATATTGTAGACGTAAGCTGTGGGCGTAAATGTTTATTTCTTGGCAGAGTGAAGGATCTTCGAGAGCGGTATGAGCAAATGAGAGGATAGAGGTAGAAATGGAGTTTCGCGCCATGAAATCGAGAGAGATTTGTGGGGACCATGTGGGAAGTAGTACTCCACCTCCACCCGGTCCTTTCGGTTCCTGTTTTATACCTGGCAGACTTGTCAGAATCACATGGGGAAATCAGCAGATAGAAATAATGAGAAGAACTGGTGAAGAATGAGCGGGTATATGCATACGCTCGAGGTAGACTGGTGGAATCATATGGTGATGGGTGTCTATTTTCTCCATTCCTCTTGATGGCTGAGTATTCGGTGAAATTCCAGTAATTTGGGACTGTGGTGTTATATATCGAAGTCTAAATTCTTCCATGTGGTAAAGGATAAAAGGACTCACGTCTTCTCTATTGACTTTGAGGTAAGTTAGAATATGCTGATGCGGTGGGGAGGGCACATACTGTAGAAAACCACACATGTTATCGTGAAGAGAACCGCGACGATTATGATGCATACTGCAATTACAGATATCTCTGACATTCTGTATGCTTCTCAATCTCGCTGTCTAAAAGATTGAAATGTATACTTCGCATCAAGTGGCACTGGAGCTGAGGGTACTGTGGTTGCCGGTTTCAATAAACATAGAATTGACATTAGAGGTGCACTTACTCTCGTGTGTACATCAAGAGGTTGCGCAATGATATCATCAACATGGCCCATGATCTCTCAGATCTGATGACTCTATTTATTCAGTCATTTAACCTCAAGATCCTGTATAACAAAAGCTTAAAAAGCGCAGACTAGATCGCCTTCATCCTAGACCTATATGATCTTAAAAATCAAAATTTTTCAACAGCTTTATATTTTACCCTGGGAGAAATTTTGAAGAGTCATTGGGTTCTTCATATATGCTCCCTACATTTTCTTTTCTCTCAAATGAGATAATAGACCTCATTTTTCATTAACGAGGCACTAGGCACTAGGTACTTCGTCCAATGTCATAGCATAGAGTTACCTCGAACGTTTAAATCAAACCCTCACCACTTGCCAGACGAAGATGGTACTATAATGAGCCATGTTTAAGTAGTTACGCCTTGTGGGATAAGAAGAATGGTACAGGTACGTAACGTTTCGAATATACGTCCGAGAAGTGCACATGAAACATTTTCTGCAAACCCTGGGTTTTCCAAGATAGATTTTCAATAACACGCTTGTGTCAGTCATATCACAATGTCGATCTTAAAGATCAGCGATCAAATGTTTCACGAGAGGTTGGCCGAGATGTGACTATGTGTAACTCAAATTAAATGAAATCAGCATATCTTTGCGCTTTACCCAATGAAGCTAGCTTCCATTTTCGATGCCTCTTTATCGCACGCATGAGGGCCTGCTCAATCCTGCTAATACCTGCTGTGGAACAGCTACAGGGCGAAATTACGTCTGCTAGGACAAAAGGACCAAATCCGAATTTGGAACATATGGTCTCTGGGTAGGTAAAGAAACGTGGAATATAGCTAGACCGGGAGCCATCTGGTATATAGTAGCTATAAACCTCCCTGCCGCCCCTAGTGAGACTTTGCGTGGGGTCACTCTGCTCCGAGTTTGTGGCTCCAGTATGTAACCAGAGTACCAAATTGGTTAAGATACTTCTCCGGCTTTGGGTTATTTACCCCCATCGACTTGGGGTAGGATTCATGAACCTATTGATATTCTTGAGCACGGAACTCTAGCATTGAGCCAATGATCATCTTATAGGCTCTGGTATTTTCTTTTTAAACAATCTTCAATTTCCTTTTGTGGTTGACAATGAAGATTTTTCTTCCATCCATGAAGTACCACGTCGATAAGCATGATACCAAGCACAAAAAAAAGCTATATTATTCGTAATATTTCTGTTGATTATTATAATTATTGCAATGCTACTGAATTAACTTCATTAAAGTAATAAGTTTCAGTACTATGTCGTCTTCACAATCTATAATCTCCATTTCTCCCCATTGTCCAAATTTGACGCCCCAAAAGCGTCCAGCCATCTCCCGACTGCTTCGGATAGGATATGTGATCCTTCGAACCACTTATAGACATCTCAATTGGCTTCATGAAAGTATCAACCAGATGTTCGAAAAGCTCCGGCGAGCCTACCAATACCTCTCCAGAAGCAAGGGAAGATATATGCACCAGAAGACCTCAAACGACAAAAGATCGATTCAGCATGACTCTTATGAATGGGCGGAATCTTTGTTCACGGCAACTGGCGATACAACATCCGTATTTGAAAGTATTTTGGCAAAGCCCTTTCGAAACTGCACTGCTGGTGCAGAGAAAATTTACCGAAGACTATATAGGAATTCTAATTCAAAGATGAGATCACAAAATTGGAAAGCTACACCAGATAGAATCACTAATAGGCTAGAAATGGGAGATCTTGGATTCGAAAGATCTGATATCGTTGGCCCTATTATTGGAAATGTGATAAGTTGGAAGGTGGAAAGGGGATAAGTAGAAGGGAATAAATAACAAAGGACTCGCAATTCTTATCGCAGCATGTCGATTACGTATTCGTGGTTGCTTTGGAGGCTGTGTGTTATTTCTTGATGAGATTTCCAACAACAATGGGCATATTGACCGAGGAGATAATATCGTGTTATTCCAATGAAAAGGATGTCAATTTGCAAGCGTTGAGAATCCATCACCCTACACCAATCCATTGGCTAGGAATGTCCCTCCTGAAGATGCATCTATTGTGGGCCAATAGGTATCGGTGGAGTAAGTAGTCAATGGTATCTCATTGAAAATATCTGATGTGATCATACAGTGCAATTGCCCTAAACAGAAGACTTGGAATAATTATTGGACTTCACATCCAAGGTATGCACGCTTGAAAGATGCAACAGTGCACAAAAGTTAAACGCTTAGCAGCGGTTCTCTTTCGAAATACTCGAAATCAAAAGGTATCATCAAAACGGAACTCTTGGACTATACGCCTTCAGTCTTTTCGCAGTCAAAACGACTTCAACTTCCGGTTTACATCCATCAGGATGCCATTCCTCACTCATTGTTTAATATCATCCTTCAACCCTCTCATCTTGGTCTCTAATTCTGGAAACTTTCATCCATAACTGGTTAATTTAACAGGCAAATGAACTTTCAATGTCTCTAGTTTACTTAATAAATCCAAAACACTTGTATAATCTTTATTTTCGCACTCAAAATGCTTGATCGATGGGAAATCATAGTCGCAGGCCCAACGCTAATAGGATCTCAAAAGTGACAAATCCAATATACATAGCGTATCGACATTGGTATTGAAATACATGTAATGATTTTCAGTTCTGAATAAACATTTTCTTTTGAATAATAGCTTGCATTTTGACAATGCGACCGTGTAACTTGTACGGTTGATTTGTAAAAGGATCTAAGTTTGCGGCAGATGTTGGGCGGATTGAAATTTGGTAAGGCTTTGATCTAATGTCAATCTTCTAGGCGTCTCATCAAGGAGATGATTTAAAAGAATGTTCTGGGCTTTGTATGGAAGTGTATCGAAAGTTGCAAGTCCTAGTCTGCGGGAAGCATGGCAAGGAAGATATTTATTTGTGAGAATTCTTGTTGAGCGTCTTGTTGAGTGTGGTTGGCTTGATTTTTTCGATGAATACCTTGCCATATTTACGGATTCAGAAAGTAATGGTAGGATATTCGCCGTGCTTGCCTCCTAGTGGATCTAGTGGATGATATGAAATATGTGAATCTCCCCTGCTCAAGACAATATATGCTGCAAATTAATGGCGTAATTACTAGGCAAATATTCAATCAACTTCGCAAAAAGTAAAGGTAAGGTCTTCTGCAGACTTTGCTTTTTCTTTGCCAATTTTCCCAGTTGAAGGTATCGAAGAAGGATCGCAAATGTCGGAAGTAAGATCACTCACTTTGATTGTTCTTTGTTGCAGCAAATACGGCCTAGCTCACCCGATGACTGTGAATGTGCCCTAATTGGAACTCTACCAATATACCACGCTAAATATTTAGATCTGGGGAAGTCAATTCTCATCGTGAATACCGAACACATCACCTTTGGATTCACGGATGATCCACTTCACTTCCGAAAGAACTCCAAAAATTGGGATCATGGCATTTTCATCATTCAAAATACTAGGAACACAACCATTTTTTAAATTCATTGAATAATTAAGCGGACATTAATTCCAGTGCAAATTATATAAAACCTATTTCCTCCCAGAGATCTTTTCCTCCTCAAACTCAACAGCTACCACTTTAGTTACGAAAGGAACCTTAAAAATCACAAATTATCCAACAACTCACATCCATACAAAAACCTCCGAGTCCAGCTACAACTTACACAATGGCATCGCGTATCGAATTAAACGTTTCTGTCCAGCTTAACGGCTACCCTTTATTCGGATCGCCCCAGCTAGCTATCAGCTCCACACGCGCCCGAGCTATACAAGGCATCATTGATAAATGTGCTCAAGGAATAGAATATCAACTCACTCGAGCAAGCGCAGATGAGAGAAGAAATGCAGAAAAAGATAGAGGAATTCAGGAAGGTACGAGAGAGCTTATGCAAAATCATGAACAATCTTGGGATGCCCGATTTTAAGCGGTTGAATGGGTTGCAGGGAAGGTTAGTGAGGTAGTTTTAGGGATATAATGCTCTCGGAACTTCAATGTCCAGCACTGCTTGGGTATTAGACTATGCATGGTCTTCAGTACAAGATGATTTTCTCTCACACAGCTGGGACGTGTGGGCTGTTCAGTGTAGAACCAGTTCGAGGGAGTCATCCATCAGCACTTAGCAAATAGATATTCAGGATTTCCCAAGTATTGTGGGATATTCATACGTGACTCGCTGGGACTGCAATACCCAAGAATTCTATGTGAGTGTCAAGAAAACATGAGCAATTATGTAGGAGACAAATGCAAATAAATATTGTATGGGTATGACGCGGAGTTAAAGTAAAGGATCGAACCAACTGTGGCAAAGAAATAATAGCTGCGCCATTCCTGGTGTACCACCAAAATTTGCGTTGAAGAAGCGAACGCTTTCAAAACAAAAGAAATAGGATTCAGCAGACTTTTAGTACTTGCGAAACGTTGATAAAATCAGCTTATTTCTTTCTAAAAAAACATCGCAGCTGTAATCAGAATTTAAATGTACGTAAATCACAAGATAACGACTGTTAGCGTAGTAAACTACTTCAACTTGTAGCAAAAGTCCTAAAAAGCAAGCACAGATGCACTAGGACAAAGTTTCCCAAACACCTGACTTCAACTTTGATAATCAACACGATGCGATGGCGACGAGGTCTAGAAAATCCATGCTTTGCTGTCAATGATAAGTTCCATTCAACCCATGCGCGCTTTCATTGATGTATTCATGATATCTCGGACCTGCATCGATGCCCACATTTTCATAATGTTTACGATCGTATGAATTTCCTCATTCCTACCCGCATCCGCCTGATCTCGTCATTCTGAGCAGGTATAAAAGATGACTTCGCGGAGCTTATTTGAGCATCTGCTGTTGTTGAATTTGTGGATTGCCGTGCCTGGAAAACATAAGGCTACGATGTCGTGTACGACGGATTTTATCCTCGACATCGAATTCGGAGTATCTGCTGGGCATGAACCCCCCTAATGACTGCAAATTCAATGCTGTATTTTCATTGAAAAATATAGAGTACTGTCGAAGCAATGAGAGGGCTATCAATATTGGAATCGAGAGACTGTTTAAACAAGGCCTATGAGTTATCGGTGCATTTCAAGAGTCAAATGGAGTTCGCTATCGTTTGTTGAAGTGGCGGCTGGACTGTCTCAAAGGCACGTGATCATGTGGCGTAAACAGCGAACGCGGCTGCGTTGAAAACTGGCCCAACATTTTCTAGACATTTCATGGGACTAATAATCAGCACCCACGAAAATGATAAACTCCGTGAGAGAGGCCAGTCTTGCGGGTACGATCGTGATTCATCGACTTCAGTTCAAAGCGATGACTGCGAGACTAGGGAAAGGGCTCGTTTTCCGCGAATGACATTGTTGGTTATAAACACTATCTCGACACGGATTCTTTAGCCCTTTGAATTCTAAGTCACTCAAGAAACTTCTCTGCGGCTCTTTTACCGTTGCCCGATTCGATAAATCATTCTAAGGGTGTTTTGGACATCCAAGAGGACAAGCACTAACGCCGCCGTCGTTTCTTGGCGAAGATCTGTATTATAAGCTCCGTTTGAGAGAGTCTAATTATATCTATGCTATGTATATGCCGATATTTTTGGTAAGGAGACCAATCATGCATCAGCCTTACTACATCTAAGACGATTAAAAGCTTATCATTAGCCAGGGGTTCGTCTGATATTTTCCCAGACGCAGACGCATCAACCTTCTTAGCCAGGTGGTCCAAGCTAGAGGCTTGGAAATTAATGGGGAATTAACAACCGATTGGATAACACTTCGGCTAGTACGCTTTCCATCTGATCTAGATTTAAGCTAAGATATGACCGACAGGATATTAGGTTCTGCGGTAAAGATCCTGCATCTTAGACATTGTAGAATTTGTTGCCGGATTCCGGATGCCGGAACGAACGAGGGGCGTTCTGGAGATTTGGCGCACATTTATTATCGGGATGCTACCATGAGTCGGTATCACTTGGCTATTCCGGTAATTTCACCTGGAGCAAAGTGATGGCATTTAGATTGTTTGCTTTGAAAGTATGTACATCATGGTCAAAGAAGGTTCTTCTCGGTCTCAGTTATCTGACCAGTTATCTGACACTGAACCAGGGAATAGAACTCCCTACCTCAATTGACGACTTCTTTTGTGCCACATTTATTATTCGTGTGGCTCGAGTTCAAAAATCATATATAAGGAATGATTTGATGTTTGCCGTTGATTGCAGCATAGGTTATGAATGGTGTCGTTAGCCTAGAGGCTACTTTTAGTTTGAAACCTCCATGAACATTAGCAACCGGGAGTGCTCATTCTAGCTCAGCGACGGCGCCATAGTTTACAACCACTAGAACAACAGCTTCGAAGATGGACGTTCTATGGCGAATGACAGAACACAATAATCGATCGACACAGCCACTAACCTCGAGGTAGTTTAAGTTCTTCCTTCTTCCAAATCATCGTACTTTTCGGCATTTAGGAAAAATTACAATGCGACAAGGCAAAACGTGCAAATCCAGGAACCACCGGTCTAACCGACGCTTTCTTCGTAGAAAGCGATCTTAAACTATTGACTCAGGTTTGGACGAAGTTTCTCTAGACTTGAGCAAATGATTTCATTTATCGTTGTTTGCTGTGTATAAGTACACTGTCACCTCCTAGGTACATTTGCTTTTTTCATTATCAAGCAGAGTTCTACAGTACTCAGTCCTTCATTCATCAATATTCTATTGTTTTCGATTTTATATCTACTCATTCGTTGAAATAATATTCAAACTTCTTTTGAAGAAGATATTTCTCCTTGAGAATGCGTTTCACCAATCTCGCATTGGCCGCCTTGATGGTCGCGGGTGCAAATGCAGCTCCTCGCCCTCAGCACATCGACTTTCAATCTCTCAGCCCTGTCGTACAAACTGTTCAGAGCGTACCAGTTGGTGTTACTGCTCAAGTCGTGTCATATAATCCGACTGCCGCTGCTTCCATCGCCGCTGCCGCCGTGACGCAAAGCTCAGCAATCAAAGGAACTACCTCAGACACGAAGCGGGAATTCAATCACCTCAAGGCCAGAGATGGTACATGCGCACAGCAACCAGAAACAATATACACAGGCATCAATCCAGCAGACGACCCGGATTCGTTTGTGGCATATAAGCCATTTGCTGATGCCGCTAATAGTGCATTAACTCCTTCTGGCTATACCAGATCCTTTGTCAATCTTCACGCATCCAATAATGCCTTGAAGTATATGGGATTCACACAATTACCAACTTACAATACCGCCTCATGTGCCGACAAGTGTTCCGCCATTACCGGGTGTAATGCTTTCAATCTTTACTTTGAACGCGATCCAATTGTCGATCCAGGCGCTAATTGTACAAATCCTTCTTCAATGACCAATGTCAAATGTGTTTTCTGGGGTGGCTCAATTGATTCTAAGACTGCAGTAAATGATGGTCAATGGCGTAGAAAATTCCGCGTTGTCATCGCAGGATCTAATGGTTATAACCTTGCTACTCTTCCCACACCAGGCGGATACAATCCTCCTACATGTCTTGAAGACTCTGCCATCAACGCTCCATTAGACTGCAACAAAGACGATACTTTCCTCGGTTCCCGTTTCTTCACCGACACTCCTTTTGATGTTAGCCTTTGTACAGCAGTCTGTGATGCGACTAGCTCATATGATCTTGCTCACCCGCCCGCAACTGGTAGCCCAAAGACTTGTCAATTCATCAACACTTATATCCTTTACCTGAATGGTGTTGCTCAAGGTCAAACTTGCGCCATGTACACCGAGTCTTGGGATTCTAGTTATGCTACAAATAATGGTTATACTAGTGGAAGCGATGTATATACCATTGGCTCTTCTTATACTCTCTCCAATTCTACCAATCCGAATTACGCAAAAGATTGCAAGGCTTCATTCAACTCTAGTTCAAGTAGTGTTTTGAGCATTTCAGCCTCTGCTTCATCAACATCGAGAATCGCAACTTCCAAGATTGTAAGCAGCACCTCGGCATCTGATTCAATACCTCCCAATACAGCAAATGGCACTTCAGTTCATGCTTCTTCAACATCATCTATCCCATCTTCTAGGATCGTGAGCGGTACTTCGGCATCTCAAGTATTGCCCTCAACTACAGCAAACATCACATCAGTAAATGCTTCTTCGACACCCTATGCCTCAAATTCAAACACAATTAGTAGTATTTCAGCATCTAATACATGGGCTTCCAATACAGACAGTACGGCGATATCTAGTACACTGACTTCATATACAAGAAACAGCACTTCAGCTCTTGCTCCCTCAACAACCAGCACCTCGGCTTTCCATACATTAAGCACCACTTCGGCATCCGGTGCATCGGCTTCCAACACAGCCAATAGCACTTCCGAATCTAGTCGATCAGCTTCCAATACAGTTGGCAATACTTATGTATCTAGTGCACTGCCCTCAATTACAAAAAGCAGCCACCCGGCCCCACCCGGAACTGGTTATGCCTCAGCTAGTGGATCTATTACCGGTGGATCTCCCACAAGCAGTGAATCAGGATTGCAACCCTCACCCTCGAATACAAAAAGCAGCAATTTGGGATCATCGGGAAGTGGTTACGCCTCGGCTAGTGGACCTACCTATTCTGAGACCCATCCTATCATTAGTGGATATCCAACAAGCAGCGGCTTAGTATCAAATACATTGCCTTCGTATACAGCAAGCAGTCTTTCAGCACCTTATTCGTTGCCTTCCAACCTAGGAAGTAACACTGCCTCGAGTTCTGTATCGAGTCATGTCTTCACATCTGTTACTTCTTTCGGTTATTTAGCCGCGTCATCGTCCGCCGCAGCAACAGAATCAGTCTCTGCTAGCAGTAATATACATTCTATTTCCAACAGTGGATCTGCGAGTTCTTACGCATCCGAAACATTGTCTGGTAGCATTCCATCTTGCACATCTCCAGGTTCATCTGATCCAGTCACATCGTCAAACCTTGGCATCAACTTTGCTTATTTCAGCAACCCAACTTTAAATTCTGGTTACGGATCGTCGCAATTTAATGTCAATTCACTGAATGGAAAGATCCCTACTTATACAGGAACAGCCAGTCAAATTGGTTTCTCCAATACTGCGGCTGGTTCGGATGTAACTCTATACCCTGGTGCACCATCCTGCAGCGTGGAACAACTCGCCATCGTCCACACTGGCTACGTGCATGCTCGGAAAGCAGGAACTTATACCTTCAAAATCACCACCTTTGATGATATTGTTATGGGATGGATCGGCTCAAACGCATTTGGTTCCTACTCCGCCAGCAATGCCGACCTTAATGCAGCTAGCTCCGATACCCACAATGCCGTCACAACCGTTTCCAAGACTTTGAGTGCAGGACAACTCCTCCCATTCAAGGTTCTTTGGGCTAATGGTGCCAGCAGTGGTAGTCTCGGCTTCAGTATTAAGGGTCCAGATTCAATTCTCTTGTCTTCATCCTCTGGGTCCGCTAAAGATGTCATCACCACACCATCCAGTATCCAAACATTCTCATTCCCATCGGTAGCTTCTATAGCTACTAATGCTACTGCTGGTCTTACTAGCTCTCAATAATCAATCTCTTTCAACAAATTTTTTGAGAATACCACATTCTTGCTGGTACTCACTTGTCTAGAGGACAGGGGGGGATTCTTTTAAAGCTGTAATTGAATTTTTGGATGCCTAGCCAATCTTAGAGGAAAAGATTTATGCAGTCGTTAGGCACGGGCTTTTCTTTGTGTATATATTTAATTCTATTTTAATCATTCTTTGAATATAATTGGTTCGTTTTATACATTATATGAATCAATATTAAATCTCCCACCGGTTTTGTGATAGATACATATTTCCAAATTTCTGTATTGTGACTCGAACAACCACTTATCATCCATGGAAGATGCTCTTCTCCAAAGCTTAATGGAGCTAAGCTTTCCTACTTCATCGATCCTTCTGCTAAGTCCTTTGCTTCTAACAATTTCCTTCTCTCCTTCTGTCCTTCGATTCTTCCTTCCTCCACCAAGCTGACACCTAAGATTCTACAATGACTCGAAAGGTTTGCCACAACTCACACAACTCACACAACCTAAAACCCCATTCCAAGTCCAAGTTTCCTTCATTTTCAAGGCACAAAGTAAATATCCCTGCCCATGATAAGATCTTAATATCAATTGTCAATGAATTATTTTAGAATGATACAAGGGCGAATATTTTCTTACTTTCGGTGAATTATGGCAGATATTCAGAGGAACGGAAGCTAGGAATGGAAATCAAACTTTGTTAGCTGTTATGTTCGAACTGTAAATACACGGAAGGTTGTTTTCTCATGTTGGGCTTATAGTGATAGATGTGATGTATTGCATGTACAAAGCGTGCCTGGGTTATCTATGTCCAAAATCCATAGGGAAACATCTATATATGTCTCCATCTCTCAATGGCGGGTCGTGGCTGGTTTGTATCGCTCAGTTAATTTTACCCCAAGTTGTATTTATTTGAGTAAATGTTGTACTTCACCACCTTCGCAAAAAATGTATAGTACGGAGGTGAATACCAGATGGGAAGGGAGGTTGGTGCTAAACTTCGTTCAGAATGTTGTAAAATCCACCTTGAAGGCTTTCTGAATTTCACTCTTAGCCCTCCAGCTCTAGGGTATATTAATCTCCGGTATTCAAGCTTCTCTTTGTCAATGCAGGTAACCATCATGAAGCTGTGTCAACATATGCTTTTTTCTTGATGCGATAGCCTGAGTGATGCGGAAACTTGCTGGAGAAATGCGTCGAAAGCAATGCCAATTGAAGCAGGCTCGATGGTGTTGATCCAGTATTTATCGTAATAATGCCTGAGAAGGGCAATGATAATAGCGCAGTGGCGAGGGTTTATCGATTAGATTCTGGTTGTGCAAGGATATTTGATGTTTAGCTAGAAGACAACGAGGATTCGTAAACTGCAAATCTACAATGAGCAATCTTCTCCGGCGAAAATAAAAGACTAATTATAAGCAATATAATGTAGATTTGCAGATGCAAAATATTTTGAACAGTTCCGCCGCGTCTTAGATGTGGTAATTTGCAGGTCATTAGATAACGGAGCAATGTACTTCTAGACTATGATTTGCGAGTCCCGAGGAAGGAAATTTTCTCTCTTCTTCCCAACATTCCTATCTCCCCTCGTTGCCCTTAGGAGGCTCATTTATTTGCATCCATTAAGACATATATTTGGGCAGAACAAAAGAGAAAAGGTCAGTTGGGAATTTTGACGAAATGACCAATTTAGAAGCAAGTAGTCATATGAGCTGGAATTCAAAGCCCCACAGTTGAGTAACGACAAGTCTTTTTTATTCGAAAGCCACTACATAAGAAATTTGGTTAGCAGGTCTTCAAGATAGAGTTAAAAACCAAGTCTCAACGACCCCCAGAACCCACAAAAACAGTTCTCCTTTTCAAAGCCAAAAAATTCTAGTTAACAGGTCTTCAAGATAGAGTTGAGAACTCCAGTCTCAATGGCCCCCAGAACCCACAGAAGGTGATACTTTGATGGGCCGCCACTCATCATTTCTCAATCTTCTACATCACATCAGATCAATGTGAGTGTTTTGATCCCCGAAGAGAGAAACACAAGAAGATGCAGGTCTCCCCACAAGCCTCTTTACCACAGATTATTCTGTGAAAAATTAAAAGAAGATGCAGGTCTCCCCACAAGCTTCTACACCACATATCACTCAGTGAGAAAAAAAGAAGATACAGGTCTCCCCATAAGCTTCTACATCATTTTTACAAATGAGAGAAAAAAGATAAAGATCACTTGACCCCTAAGCCTCTACACCATGAACTAATTATCATGAAATAAAAGAAGATGAAAGTTGCCTCTCAAACCTCTACACCACAGATTGTTCATGTGAAAAAGAGCCAAAATACCACAAGCCAAAAGTGACCACATGTTCTCAGATAAGACCATCAGTCTTATCTGGCCAAAAAGAACATAAATTTCACGCCTGTGCCAGCACTGAGGGTCTGTCTCGAGGACTAACGCGCTCATCGGACAGGCAATAGGTCATGAGGGAAATCAAGGTACAGTGTAGCATTACGCTAAATGATAACCCCCGAGGTCCCCACCGTGCTGTGGAGGATGTTAGCAAGTGTATTGAAGAAAGGATAGAGGAAATGAGGGTATGAAGGGTAGGAAAGATAGACTTAGCTTCGGATTGGTACAGATAAAAGGAGAAGAGAGAATGAAACGATGGGGGGGATGTATGGGTTTATGTAGAAATTTTGTCTGGTGCTGAAAAATTAGATAGTCAACTTACACGATTAGCCTCATTAGAATTGCACTAATCACCTTCATATGGTATCGTTGATGACCTCACACATTCCCCTAGCGCAGTGGCCGGTGATCGAGACTCAAAAACTTAGCTGGCGCCAAACTCAATTTCACTTGAGCTAAGGTTATCAGTGTCTATTAGTGCAATCGAGATTTGATCCCCCTACATTGCAAGCAAATGTCCCATAATTAGTCAGAATTTTTTGCTGGATCGTGATTATCGTCAGCGCTCAAAGTTTGATAGCTACTTATGGGAAACAAGCCAAACTTTATTGAAAAGAATTGCTTTCGGCACTTATCTGATTCCTCATTCCCGATATACTTGCGTACCGGTGTTTCACGGCTTTGATATGATACACAGCTATGTTCGCCGGGAAGTTAAACTTTAATGAATCTTCATTGTTATAAAAAATGTAAATATTCTTTGTGTATCTCATGTGAATTAAGATTTTCCTTAACTTCCTGATCTTCCTCCAATATATTTGAACAAATTAATCTCTCTTTTGAACTCCTCTTTCGGATTACCCTCGCCACTTACTCTCCCACATTGTTGCTTCTATTGTAAAAGAGGCAGGTCGAGTTACGTGGGTCCCCATAGTATGCTACGAGGGGGAATGAGAGGTATAATCTGATTAAATTTTTTAAAATATCATTCATCAATGCTAATGAGATTTCATCATAGATTAAGTTAAATAAAATATATATAAGAGTAAATATTAAAAAAGATAATTATTGAAAGAAAGAAAAAAGTTGTTTCTTTTATAATATATTATCAGGACGAATATAAGAGTCCTAGACTCCTCTACTTATTATATATATATTGTGAGAAAGTCCGGATTCTATGTTGTTCTTATTAAGGGAATCTAAATTGTTTTATTATATGATTCTTAATAGCTAATTATAAGAAAAGGCCTTTACTCTCTTTTTAAAGGAATCAACCTTCTACATACACCTTTTCTGAGCATATTTGTTACAACCCCAAAACTCACTATGAAACTTATTTTACCTTCAAATAATATAATTCGATATAATCTAAACAGCTTTCTATTTTTAATCCCTTCTTTTCATAATATACTATCGGGACATATATATCTCGACCTCTTACTTTTACAATATAAACTTTTTTTATTTAAAATTTTAATTTATTCAATTTTTCAAATCCTTATTAAATCTTTATATAAAATGAAATTTTTAAAAAAACCCGAGATAATCAATAGAAATTAATAAAAATTCAATTAATTTATTTCAATAGTTTTCATTAAAAAATCAGATAGAATTTAAAATAAAAATTATAAAGTTACAAAATTTTCATTTATCTTTTATAGGAAAAACATTATAAAATCAAAATTTTGAAGTCGCATAATTTTAAATATTTATATATCACAGTTACTCTCAGGATGGAAATTGTAAGACTATAACAAATATCAATATAAGATCTTTATTTGTAATATTAATATATAACTGGTAGAATACTCAGTTATTAATATATAAGACTTTATAGAAAACCTTTCTAATATAAAGATATTAAATCTTATTCAATCTGTAATTATCTTATTGATATTTCTATAAAAGAAATATTTTAATTTTAATTTTAAAAGAATAATAAAAAACTTTAATGTTATTTTAAAATTAATTGATTCCTTGTATTATAACTCTTATATTATAAATTTTAAAGAAAAAAAATTTCTTTTTTATAATCCGATTATAATTAATTATAAGATTTTCAAATTTTAATCAATCTGATTAAATATTAAAGAAATTATTGAATATTTAATTTTATATAGAAACTTTTTAATAGTGATTTTGTTATAAAACATTATAATATAAAATCAGTGGAGTCTAGAACTCTTACTTTGATTTATTTCTTTTATAATATTCGATTATTAAAATTTATATAATTATATAAGTTTAATACTTTACTCTTAGTCAATCTTTGTTTTTAATTATTCTTTTATATCAAAAATAAAGATTTTTATTTCTTAATAATTTGATAATTAATAAATAAAATCTATAAAAATTTTAATTATCAAGTTATTATATAACTTTAAATGAATTTTGAAAAATTGAAATATTAATAATTGAAATTTAAATTTTCAATTTATATAAGATTTTTTTTTTCACAAATTTGAAAATCATTGATACTTTAAATGAATTGTAAATTTTTGTAAAATATTTTAAATTAAAATTAATCAATCCAATTAATTTATTCAAAAAAAGAATTTATAAATAGAATTTTATTATTAATTAAATATTCATTTATGTAAATGAAATATAAAATGAAATATCTGTTATGAATTATTTCCTAAAACAAATTAATTAATTAATTCAATCAATAAAATTATCAAAAATTTAAAATTCTTAGAATTTATTATTATACAAATAATAAATCTATAATATAAATTTTATCATTTTGTATATATAAGTAAGAAACTTGTAAATATCAATTTTTATAATTTTCAATAGTAAAAAATGTCTCAAATTAATAGTGGTCTGAAAAGAGATTATTAGGCTTAACTTTAAATTAATTGTATATCTGGCCTTAGTATCTCTACTCTCTTATATTGTTAGTCGGTAACTTAACAAAAACCAGGTTCCGGTTTATAAAATATTACTATTATTGAGGATTTTACCTGTGTGATGATTAATAATCGAGCTGGATATAAAGGCAAGATGGAAGCTGGCATTGCAGTCACTGTATTCAAGTTTGAATCTAGTATCAATAGGAAGCGAAGAGAAAGAAGGCCAACTATTCGTCATAAAAGACGTGGTCGATTTTCAACGTACCTTGGAGATTAATTTACAGCCTTCAAACTGCAAGCAAAAACCAAAGTTGCTTCAGTTCACTCTTACCCAAATTTTCGCTGGGAAAACATGGACCTAGATCTTATATCAGTAAGACATCAAAATGAAACAATCAATAGTTTTTTTTGGTTGGGCTTTACACATCACTTGCGTGTTCTTCTCCCATTAGCACCCCGGCAAAACCAGGGAGGATCTCTACTGAGAGGTATCTTAAAAAAAAGAAAAAAGGACTACCGCTATAGGATACTATCCCAAAATAAAATAAAAGGAAAGGAAAGGAGAAAACGCTGTAGGCCAAAGAACCTAAAAAAAAGAAAGAAGATCAAGAACAGAAACATAAAAAATAAAAAAAGGGAAAATAAGCAAAGAAAAAGAAGAAGGAAATGCTGGAGCCATCGCTGGATAACTGAAAAGCCCACGCCCACAAAAGCTAACGCCCACAGAATTGAAAGCGAAAGCGAAAAACCCAACGCCCACAGAAAGCCAACACCCACAAAAAGCCATCGCCCACATTAAACGCTCAAAAGATCGATTCCATAGGCCTCTGTCAGGAATCTTTCTTTTGCGCGTTTATATTCGGAGCCCCACGCATACGGGACGTCAAGCTCCGGAAAGAAGAGGATACCGCAGCTGACCAAAGATTTCCGACCTGGCGGGGTCGAGAATAGTGGTTCGCATACGCAGGAACCACCCTCTTCTTCCACGGAGGACATAGAAATGCCCTCCAAAGAGCCAAAGACCGCCGGAACACCACGCCTGCAAGCTTTTGAAAAGATTGCGCGTCTCAACCCTGGTCTAAGGGTTCCCGGTACCTCCCCACAAAATGGTACCGAGTGCCGACTGAATGCCTTCTCAGCCGGTCTTACAGAGACTTGGCTCTGAATCCATTCCTCTAATGGCGCAGGATCCCTCCAAAGGATTACCTGCATGCCCTCTGCCAAAAGAGGAACTTCATCTCGGTGTTCTGGCCTTGCCCGGGTTGCCACGTCATTAATCATCCAGTTGGATGAAAAATAATCGGAGGCGAACTCCGAACGCCAGTCTTTTCTATCCTCAACGAGAACCGTTGGGATACAGAGCTTCAGACCTGCAGCTCTGGCCATATAGTGGCGAAATCCTGGTTGGAAAGCCATCTTGTGTCAATAAAATATTGACGCGTAGGTTGGGTTGACCGAAAAACCCGAGTGTTATAAAACAGGCAAATTTAATATGGTTTATTTTGGAAAGAAGCAAGAACTGGTTCTTTTGTTTGTAGACCTTAAATTTGTAGACTGTTTTGACGATAAAGAGAAAAAGAAAACAAGAAATAAAATATGCGGGAGGCCGCTTATAAACACCTGCTCGAAAATCTTTTTTCACAACTAGTGAAGTCTAAATTAGCAAGTGCATCTATCTGAGTCGGTATCAAACTAGATTATGACACATTAGAAGCCTTCAATCTACCACTAAGCCAGTAAGCCCTACACTACACTAGTATTGAATTTAACATTTGCAATGAAAAGAAACTATATCTTAGTAATGTGGAGCAATTCTCAAGTCTGTCAAAATAAGGAGCCAGCATTCTATAGTTCAGATTGCACTCGGTACTTGGGCAGCTGTTATTGTTTGGGTTTAGTTCAGCATTCTAAATGGATCAAAAGTTTCAAACAGATTCAAACTATAAACTAGATTGAGCAGCTCAAATAGTTTCATTGTGTCAGATGATCTTAATTTATCAAATGACTACAATGTATCAAATGAAGACAATATCTCAATTCAATCATATACCATAGGATAAATTCAACAAATAGGGCCTGCCCAATAACTGAAATAAACTCAGGAACTAACAGCCCCACATTGTTAGCTTGCAAACTAGACCATCAGAAAACCTAAAAAGAGAGGGAAAGAGCGACCCCTTTCGGTAAATGCTAAGCGAGATTTATTTCCGCTCCGCAATTCTCGGCACTCACAAGAGGAAGTGACGACCTTTTGCTGGAATGAGACGGGTAAATACTTAGATGGCTCCGAACAAGATTTCGTTCATGTAATAAACCCAGATCTTTCTAGTGTACTTCAGCTGAAAATAAGTTAGTGGAAAAACGTGGTATTAGCAGCAAGGCCTAGAAAGTTTGTGAAATGTCACAATCGTAATGCCAGTAGTAAATGACGGTAGCCTCTGAACTATTTACGACTACACAAATTCAGGGTTAAACACTTTCCTTGTGAGAAACCGCAGATCTCAGATCTTATGGCGTTGTCGTAGAGATGAATTTAAGGTGTTCGGCACATCAAGCGCGAAGTGAAGAATGGCGCATTTCAGCTAAATGAACTATCTCCACACTACTGGCGTTCTGGAACTCTTTTCCAGGAATGAAAGCCTCGACCCAAGTAATACGGCAAACACAGTTTCACGATTGAAGATCAGACGCTATCATAGCAGTGCAGTACGTACTGATCTCAAAATGTCAAAGGAATCGAGATATTTGAGCAAAGCTCGGAGCTGCTACGTCTGAAAAAATAGATAAGAATCTTTACTAAAAACAAGACAGTAACTGAGACTTGATGATAAACGTACAAAATTCTCCTTAGCACAATCATCATCTGCTCGGATGACGTATAAGTGTGGTATTTCACGAAATGTCGGAACCAGCCTATTTTCTTTTAATACCTTCCGGAACATATGAGATCTCCAGATCAATTTGGTGATAAGTGTGAGTCAGTGGATCAGGGAAAGAACAATCTCGATTCACTTCTACTACTCGACCCGATCCATCCCATCTTTATCACAATCTAGGACTTTGTATATCTCCTTTTACACGTTACTTCACAAACGCATCTTTCTAGGATGAATCTCAGCTACGTTAATTTAGTTTTCGAATTTCAGTACCGCCGCCTACTAGTAATGGATTCGAACTTTATCAAAGATTTCATATGCATGGCATTCAATCCAGAAGATTCTAAGCAGCAGGCACTCCATGTCTTCCTGTCACGAATAATCCTCGAGCTCGCTTTTCTCTTCCAGACCCTGACATTGATCGTCATACTAGGCATTTGATGCTCCGAAAAAACCGCTTATCTGCTGCTATAGTGACGAGAACCAACTACACGCACAAAAATTCGAACTTCCATGTCTTGAAGCAAGGTGGGCCGGCAATGCTGGCGGAGAATGATGGCTAGAAACATGTATGCAAACATCAATCGCAGTGATTCACAACAAGCGACCTGGAAACTAACTTCCTCCACAGCAAGAATTTCACAGCAAGCCAATCTCTGCGCCAAATATGAACAATCCCATAATAAGCCACTGAATCACACATATGATCTTAGCGAGCCTCTCTATCTTCAACATCACTGTCCAACCCCATAACTCTATACGAACAACAAAATCACATCACCGTCTTTGAGAAACCGGCTATCGATTGATTATCAGTGCTCTTGAGAAGATACTACTTCTACGGGCAGTTAAAATGATACAAAATCGCTGTTTCCTGCAACGCTGCAGCACAAAGAAGACTAGCCATTATAAAAATTAATAAGCAACACCTCGACTGCAAACTCACCAGAGCGTACCTAGGCTCCTATAAAGATTATTCCTCCACTGAAAACAGATAGGTCTACCTTTACCTTGGACAAATACTCGATATATTCTAATAAAAGCTGTCAATCCGGTCACCATCTGGCTCTATACAAGACGCGTGCTGATTTTTCCGGTCATAGTTTCGATATTTATCAATTTGATATCTTAATTTAAGCTCTAATAGAGTCTGTTCGCGCGTCCATTTCATATTCACTTTCTTTCCGTTGAATTTTCATGCTAATTGAATCCTCCATATACCACGTATCTTATTATCTCCGGCCAATATAGGAAAATTTCATGATGTACCAAAGGTTCACCTTCGAGTACGCACAATTTCTCTCTACCCTGGCAGAAAAGAACTCACACTACCTACTTATTGTTCTTACAGCTCTCCAGAAACTTAACAAAATCATGTTCAATATTCTTCAAGTTTGTTGCACAATTTGATATCGGCCTTGGAGGGCAAGACTCGAGCAACCGTATTTCCCGTGGGTAAATTGAGGGCTCAATCTTCACGGCTTTGTGTTTATTGAGTTTCTGCAGTTGAGAATAGGGTGTCAGTTATATATTTAGTTGGTATCACTTTCTTCATGTTTTATTGCTGTTATTGACTAATATAATCAACATAGTCAATCTGTCACTCACGTCAATAATAACAAAGATAAAATATAAAACTCACAGCAATAAAAACTTCCTATAATTGTTCTGAGCGCAGTCAGCTTTGAATGAGCGTTGTGTCAGATGTTATTTCCAACATTTTATTTGACACCCTGCCAGCCTGAAGAACTGGAGTGGGTATTGTGGTTGATGTTGTATTGGGGAAAAAATCTCAAAGTTTATATAAAAACAAATAAATGAAGCAAGGCTGATTTAACGAGCTTAAAAATAGAGTGTGAGATTATTCTCAGCAGTTAAGGAATAAGTTAAATAATGTCATAGAGTAGCTGATTATTAACCTACATTTTAGATATCATCTGAAGATGAAAAACCCCAAAATTTTCTACAGCAAAACTATTCAATTTTTGAGAACAAATGACAAGGAAATATTGTACTTGGGCACAGCTGTTTGTCGATCATCAAAATCATATAAAAACTCATATTAAATACTTAAATTCTATTATTTTTAAAATTGTAAATATTTATATTTCTATATTGATTTATTTATTTTTATCTTAATTATATAAAGGAATTTTTTTTAAATTTTATTTATTTTAATAATCTCAATCAAATTTCATTTATAGAGTTATTTACAAAGACAACGATAAAATATTTGATTGATTTGAACAATATAGACTTATAAAAATAATAATAAAAAAATAATAAAATAATAATTTAATATAAAAAAAACTTGATAATAATAATAATAATATAATTTTACATATAAATAGAATTCAAATAATAATATAATAATTTAAATTTTCTTTTCCAAATTTCTTTAAATTCTTTTTCAATTCTTTTTTAATTCTTTTTTAATTTTTTTAAAAAAAATTTGATTTTTAATAATTATATAATTTTTTTTGAGATTATAAAGTATATCAAAAGTAAATTTGTAATAAAATCATAAAGTTCTTTAATCATGTTTAAAAAAAATCATTTAAAATATTTAAATTCTAATTGTAAAAATAAAATAATGAAATAATGAAATAATAAAAATATGTTATGTACCACTACAACATAGGATCACATAATAATAAGGATGGTAAGGATGGTAAGGATGACCAATCACTATATTAAATCATATAGTCCCATCGATCTCACTGAATATAATCTAATAGAAACGATAGGAAGGATTCCCACCAATCCCATCGATTTAAATCTAATAGAAGCAATGGGATAAGGAATATAAAGATCTATATAGTTAAAAAGGATTCCCTTTATATAGAGTTTTGTGCTCAAGATTAATCATTTAGTATACCATACTAATAGTTACAAATTATATTATATTATTATTATTACTTTAAATCCCTATTTGACACCTAATTATAAATTTACTTCGAAAGCCTAAAGCATTTCTATGTGATCTAAACAATAAATCTTGTAACATTTTGAGTATTATTACTGTCTCAAATACTGATTCGATATAAATAATAATAACCATATCTTCTATAACATTATAATCTAGCAACCCTATTATAATCAATTGGGTTACCCCCGAAAATATCGACAAAGATAAAGATATCTTTATAGAAGATATCAAAGATTCTAAGATCATTATCACTGAAACTCTTAAAATCGCCCTACCAAACCGATTTATAGGCAACCAACAAAAACTAGAAACCTTCTTACTTCAATTGGAAATCTATTTCCAATTTAATAAAGATAAATTCAATTATAATATCGACAAAAGCATCTAGATCACCTCCTACCTTAAAGGAGAAGCCACTAAATAGATCCAATTATATCTCAAAGATTACTTTACCAATTTAAATAAGTTTAAGAAACAATTGTATCTTACTCAAACTATTTTTGGGAAATTCGAAAGGTTTAAAAAGAAAATGTAACAAATATTCAGAAATATTATTGAATTATATAATATTAAATCCAAGATCTATAACCTTAAATAAATAAGGTCAGCAATTAAGTACACTATAGAATTCAGGAGGTATATAAGTATTATTGAATAAAAAGAAAACATAACAATAAACTATTATAGAAAAAAACTCAAATCTAAAATAAGACTAAAATTAAATTGCAATTATACTTAGAAAAATTTAAATAAATTAATTAAGGAATCCATTAAAATAAACAAGATACTATACAAATATCAAAAAAAACGCCGATCCTTCAATTTTCAAGGAAACCAAGATTGTGGCAAATATTATAAGAATGAAGGAAGATCTTGAAAGAGTAAATAACCTTGTAAAGACCCAATACAATTCTCAAAGAATAACAACACACAATAAAACAAATCAATCTCTTAAATAACAATTAAATTCTTCACAAACTCACACTATCTACTTAATACCTACCTAATCTGATATATATAAAAAAGTACATAATTTAAAAAAAACCAACAAATTCTATAATAATAAAAAATTTATATATATTAAATTTTAATCCTAAAACACATTTGAAATTATATCTCTACATTCTATACTCGAGTTTTTTTTAAATTCTCAAAGATTGAAAAATTAATATAGGAGATGTTAATATATATATATAGTGAGAAAGTCAGGATTTCAAACCATTCCCATAAGAGGAATCCTAGTAATTTTGTCACGGGGAACTCACACGTGACACACAGGGAGAGGCCTAACCCCTTCCGGAGGAGGACCGGAGGGTGAAAGAACCTTTGTCTACAAAATAATAAGGTTATATAGAGATTCCCTTTCCCTTCATTATAGAAGGGTAAGGTTTAGTTCTACACACAATCTAATCTTATGATTATAAATTCTACATATCCCCTACTGTGATATAAAACCCTGACAAATTTCATCATGTGATCCTCAGTAACCAGTTATAAAGAAAGGCCTTCACTCTCCCCTTGAATATAATCAACTCTTTTCATACAATCTTTTCCAGAACACATTGTTATAACCCCAAAACCTTATTGTGAAACCTATTTTATCTTTAAGTGATTTACTTCGATATAGTCTAATCAACTTTCTATTCCTAAATCCCTCTTTCACAATATGTTATCAGGACGCACATATCTCGATCTCCTACTTTTACAATATAAGGAAATAAATTCAAAATCTATATATATATCAACATATCAATATAAATAATCCCAGCTGTCGCTCGCAAAAAGGATTATTGTGATAGTTATCGTATAGTAAATATTAGTATCAGTATCAGTATTAGTATCAATATCAACATGCACATCAACATCAACATCGCAAACCACGAATATACAACACAGATACAACACAAAACAAAGCACCAAGCACCACAAACCAAACCAATAGACGAGTAATCATTTCAACACTCCAACAATGATAAGTATTCTCTTCCTATCCTATCTAAGATCCCATCTACCTTTCCCATTTTCTTCTCATTTTCTCCCCATTTCTCCCCACCCATTCTATCCCTCCCCTTCCCCCAATTTTCCTCCCAAAATCCCATCCAAACCATAGACATCCCCATCCCTATCCCTAATCCCATTCGATGAAGAGTAAAATAGCAATCCATCTGAAGGGTAATAATCATACATAAATACATAAAAAGCCATGTTGTGTGTGCATTCTCCTACCGATCCAATGCAATCATCGTACACTTTATTTTCTCCCCAATCCACCAAAAGACCAATCGATCAGATCATCTTCATCCCTCAAGAAGAAATCTTTCAAAAATCTCATTCTGCTGATGAAGATTGGAGATTGAAGAAGCCACGGAAGAACGCCATCCCATGATCTTCATCTCAATCATCTCATCTCATCTGTGTTCCAAAAAACTAAAACTTTAGGTCAGAAACCTTAAGTAAAACCAGTAGAAAGAAAATGTCATCTAAGGTATCATCGCTTTGATAAAAAAAAAACAAGAAATGAAAGGAAAAGACGCTCAAATCAAATATGCAATCTTCCTCTGCCTTCTCCGCCTCTTACTAGAATTAGAGGAATCCTCCTTCTCCACCAAAAACACCCATACCCCTAAATCCCCCACCGCACCTCTTCATATCCCTATCCACGCCTTGCACATCTCCGCCTCTCAAACTTGATCCATTATTACTTCTCAATCCCCTTCTTACATCCATATCATCTTCCTCTGCAAGTTCCGGAGGACTTTCCAGACCATAGTCACTAACGCTTCCTCGTCTAGAATCATCTCTTTCCCTGAAACTATCACCTCTTCCGGAATTCGAGCTAGCATTTGTTTGAACCAAAAGAAGTGAACTAGTTGAACTTAATCTCCTTGCGAACTCCTGAAAAGAAAGTCGTTTCGTAGATGTACTACTTCTCCTCTTATCCTTTTCAGCCTTGCTAGGAGCCAAACCAGAACTTCCACTTCCACTATCATTTGAAGACGGTACGGCGTTTGTAGAAATAGATCTTGATGGTAATGCGAAAGACGATGGACGGCTATTTTTTCGCATGTGTGATGAGGTAGTTCCAGTACGTGGGCGAAGAGAATTTCCAACCGAACAGAAACTTTGGTTGGTTGAACTTGAACCACTATGAAGAGCATTCATAGCATCTCGATTTAGGAAAGGAACCGGTGGACTATTAGGTGACATAGGTCTTGAACTAGAGCTACTCGTCCTAGGTAAAGGAGTTTGTCGACCAGCTATATAATCCAATGCTCTTTGTGCAGGCGTAGGCATAAGTATATCATGCCTATCCAATTGTTCTAAAACATTAGCAGGATCATCATTGTCTGATTCCTCAGATTCTTCCTCGAGTTCCCAACCAGGTCTATATCTTGCATCCCTATCAGTCGCCGATTTTTGTAATAACCGTTCATCTTGTTCTCTCATTAATGCTTCAAATCGAGCAATACTACTAACTTTCTCCTCTTCATCCTTCAATCTTTCACTCCCAGGTATATATCTCATTTGAAATGCTCTATCCAAAATTGTTTCTCTTGGTACAGGTGATGTTGTGATGGGTGAAGTAAGTGGAGGTGCAATAGCGGAAGCAATACTATTGCTCCCTCTAGTGTGATGAGATAATGCCGATGATCTTCCTTGCGCAGTGGTCCATCCTTCGATAAAATTATCATAACCAGAAACAGAAACAGGTGAGGGTAGATCCGTTGGCAAATTTGTATTGATGGGCTGTGGATGAGCTGATGTGAAGCCCGTTAATGGATGAGATGAACTTGCTTGAGAAGAAATGTCCGAGCGATGGGAACGAAGACTGGGGGAAGGAGATATTAATGCTGTGGGGCGATCTCTTGAGGTTTGAGCGCATGGTCCCGAGGATTGGAAAAGTGGTCGAGTGTGTTGATCTTGTCTGCCATTTCGAGATGAAGGTCTTGGATCTCTTGGTGAAAACGGATTGGTGAAAGATGTGAATATTGGACTTAAAGGACTCATTGGACTTTCTTCATTATCATCGCCCTGCAATCTTGGTTTGATAGTAATTTGCCAATCGTAAATATTGTTGCGATCCTCAGGAACTGATCGAAATAGGAGTGTATCCAGCCATTGCGAATCCTTGTTTGAAGTTAACCCCCCTGTTCGACTTGATCTTCTCTTTCGTTGCTTTTCTGATATCGAATCTGGTTTGAATTCCAACACAAGCGTGGGCAATGGTGTGGCTTGTTTTCGATGTGTTAATGCACGAATTTCGCAGGATTTAAATGAAGATATTGGGTGCTGCGCAATGTAATCCCAATCGCCCTATTGATAGTCGAGTTAGAACCTTCGTACCCCTCATTTTTCCACTGAATGACGCGCCGCTAGCCTTCAGAATCAACTGCCGCAAGGACACACTACCAGAGCGCTCTTGATATCTTCCAAAATTGTGAATGCGGCGAGCTATGAGGGTTTGGAAGTTTGCACGTATAGGCAGATGAAAAAGAGAACAAGCCTAAACTATACCTTTGCCTTGTAGATTGAAATGAATAATCCTTCTGTTCCCTTTCCCAAATCCACCAAGCTTGGTTTTGTAGATGCAGATTTGATTGACTTTCCCCGTTTTGAATTTGATTTTTCGAGGAGTTCGGTTTGTGTTTGTAGATGTGCTCCGGAACCAAGGACAACATATCGAGGCTATTGAAATGATGGAGATTTTGTCAGACAAACAATCGGAATAGAATGGCAGATGAATACACTAGAAAATATATTTACCTTCCATACTGCTCTTCCAATAATTGTACCCCTTTCAGGTGGTACCAACATTAATCCTTCCATCAAGATCATATTTGGATGGGATAGGTAGTCTTGAAGGGTTCAACGTAACGAGGAGTAGATTCTCGGAGGAATGGCCGAATGCGACCAAAGTCAAGGCAAAGTGTGAGAGATTATTATTAAAGCCGTATTAAAACATGTTATTGTAGAAGATCTTTGAAGAATTATCGAAATTGAGGTTGTATTATTCCTCGTGGTAAAGAAGGATTAGGAATTCGAATTCAAGTCGAAGGTTGTGGTTCTGTAGTACCCGTCTCTGATTATGTTGGGTTTCGTAGTATTGATTCGCATAAAGGTTTAGGATCTCTTATCGAAAAGTTCCGGTATTGTGTCGTACTGAGAGGGAAGAATGAAAATTCGAATTCGAATTGGAACTGGAGTTGGAGTTGGAAATGGAATTGGAATTGGAATGGATAATATTGAAAGTTTCCCGGGTAGATGTGTCGAGTGAATCCTTGAAAACGTAGGTAGGTAAATGATAAATTATGATTCTATTGATTTCCCCCTCTATCCTTCTCTCTCGCTCTCCTTTGGTTCCAATAAATCCCTTCTTTGATTTGAAAGATGGAATGGTTCACATTTAATCTAGTCGAAAAGAAGTGTACAGAGGTGGACCGATAGACCGATAGACAGGTAGACAGGTAGGCTAGAATGACGGAATTGAAATCCAGAACGAAGTGGATCGTGAGATGAATTTCTAGTTGCAGTCGTGCATGAATAATGAGAGAGGGTGTGATGTGATGTGCGATGGGCGATGGGCGATGTGCGATGTGCGATGTGCGATAAGCCTTCTTCGTTCCTGTCCAAAAGAGATTTATGAATAGATTTTCTTTTTTTTTTTCCTTTTGAATGGTGCAACTGATGACATATATCTAGAAGAAGAAAAGGAAGCCTTTTCAGCCTTTTCGATGAGCGAGCGCTGTTCCTCGTGTAGCCTTGGTTGATTGTGAGTTCGTCTTGGTATCTGTCTGTCTGTACCAGAGTTTGAGACTTCATGCACTCGAAATCCATTCGAAGCCTCTTAATCTTCTCCACTTCTGCTATGCACCCACTCATGCCAATGTTCCTGGGACAAGGGAGACGGAAACCTTCCTAATCCAATCTCATTTTAGTTTTTGCGGGTAAAATATGTCAGGCCAAATTAAGTTAAAATTTGATCAATTCTGTCGTTGTTATTTTATATATACGTACAGATGATTCCGCAATAGATAACCCAATTAGTATTGATTAAAGAAAAGGAGAATTTGAGAAATTGATACATGGGAATACTGGGGGTAGGCACAGGTACGAGTAATCGCATGGTTAACGGACGGTACTAATGACTCGTAATATATATTAAAGAATGTTTACTTTATATCTACTTTATTATTCTATCAATTTTATTATCTCCCACAGATGTTTCTTCTTCATTTTTGTTGACAATCTCTACAAGACAGTTATTTTGTCTGTTGCTTTTTACCCGTCCCAGATTCTCCTTATTGGATCTTTCATCTCAACCATATCGTATGCTAAGGGTATGATCCACATCCCGTCCCGCATATTAACCCTGCTATCAATGTTTTTATTCCACCGTGGATACAAAAGGGAAGTGAAAATTCATTGTGAAATTAAAATATGATGAATAAGATAATACGTACAGTCCTCATTGCATATTTGTGTGTGACTTTGGTGTCAACTCGAACCCATCACATTATCTCGGCTTCAAGGAAGGAACCAACCAACCAACCACAACGTATTCGCCTCTCAAATCATCTGATTCAAAGTTATCAAAACAATAAAATTTCTTCCAAATCTTCCACCGCCAGTTCAATGCGATACGAGACCCTTTACAAGAAAGACCCTTTGATCCGAATTCCTCTCAAGACGAGGAGAGGGGGAGAAGGAGAAGGAGAAGGAGAGACTGACTATATTGACCGTTCGCCGGTTCCAATCAACACATCGTATCATCACGATTCATTCTAGTAAAATCCCGATACCACGGACCAAATACCGGTTTCTTTCTCCACTCATAAATGTGATACATATCCATTCAAGTATGTTTTGATTTTTCCATTCGCAATTCCCTCCCAACCTCATCACGAAGGAGAAATCCATAGGAAAAGTCCAGAAACTTTCAAAATTTGGTTCGGCTTTGTGAGAGAAAGTCTCATGTTTGCATCTTAGATCTATCTCATCGTACCCGGCCCTTCAGAGAATCGTCTTATATTGCGTACCAAAACAATACCTCATGCCGTAATCATTGCATCTCCCTCCCCCTCTTCATTGACATCGATAATACGGAGTAACCTAGCAAAACTTAACATCTGCCCTACTCAACCAACTCCCTATTTCCTAATTAATTAATAAACCCTGTAGGAGAGTAACCTAATAACACACAGAGTACAAAGTACAAAGTACATACCTGCATAAGCGCTTTTTCAGGGTCTCCGATCACCGGATATTTAGCGTTCCTTTCAGGGGTATTCTACTCCGTGCAGTATTCTTCATCACTACGGAGGCTATTAGTCATCCATCAGTTGTTCATCGCCAACATTTATGGATCCATTGACGCGCGCACTAGAATCTCAAGGACTCCGTTTCCGTATATATTAATTGTTATCCACATCCTATGGGACGTTGGCCCTGACTAGAATCTTCGTTTGCAAGAGGGGTACATGAAATACGAATTTTGGAGGATCTCCGTCCTGTGAAATATGAAAATTTCCATCATTTCGAGAAGGGGATTTGTTCACCGCTAGATTCGAGGAATGTGGTAAAAATGTTACAGTTCACTACAGTACCTAGGACCTAGGTATTCATACCAAGGGCGTACTCTGTACTCTCCATTTCCGTCTGTCGCCTTCCTTCATCGTCTAGATTCTCAAATCGAGACCAGAAACCTCAAGCCGCGAGCTTACGCGCGCATATCAAAACAATGTCCTTGCTCCCCACATTTTCCCTTCTCCTGCTTATTACTCTAGAATCATTGAATTCCGCCTTAAAAGCCAGGTCCTTTCAGCTCAATCCCTTCCTCTTAAACCTCCCTCTGGCTTTCCGCTTGAAACTCGTATACTTCAAAACGCTTTCCTTTGCTAAATTTTTGATAAATTCTTTCGTCTCTCACCTTCCACCACCACTTCCATTTCCCCCCTCGAAACCTCCTCCCTACAACATTCGGCCGAAAGGTGCGAACACTAGATCTACAAAAAACTTTCTCAAGGTACCAGACTTCCACCAAACTCTCACCCCACTGACTACTAAAGGTTCTTTGGTAAGCTTACTTACCCCAAACGACCTTGCATTGCGAAGGTTTAAGGGATCATGCTTGCTCTTCGATTTCTCTATCCGCGAGACTCTCAAAACCTCATCCTCACGCACGCACTGCGTAGCCTATGATCTTCCCAGATCTCCACATGTCCACCTGTCAACCCGCAAAGGGACTCTTATCAAATCTCGCCGCGCACTTATCCTAGCAATAGCCTCATTTTGACAAACATTTGATGGTTAATGCTTGTTTGATTGTTTGTTGGTCTCCCTTCAAAGCTCCACAGAATCTACAAACGAGCAGATCACGACTTCAACTCGCTTCACGCGGGCCCTAAATATTTCACCAAGGGTGGCGCATTCACCAGCCCAAGTTGAAAATTCATCAGCCAAGGGTTCTTGATTGTTGTATGCCTTGTGGCGTGAAGTCGAAAATGTCGATCTTTGCACTGTTCATTTAAGCCTTGATCTTCAAAAGTACCCTGCGGCTACGTATATTCATATATGACCGTTTTTTAGGGCCGTGGAGAAAGGTTCTAGATTAGATTAACCGCTTGGCAAGTGCTTGGTAAACCTGTAATGGGGACTCGGATGAGGGGCAGATGAGGAAGTAACAAGCGAATGCGAATGTGAATGTTTGTGAGCACCGAATGCCGAACTGAGGTGATGAGACATCCATCACGGTTGATTGATCGATATTTGGGGGTGAAGTTCGGGAATTAAACGTTGATAGATGGGAGTGATGGGTTTTGATGTTGATATGGAGAGATTTTGATGTCCAACGATTCTTGACCATCAAGTAGAAATTAGAGAATGGAGTTGGAGTTAGTTGAATATTGTAATCACCCTTCATTTGTGTTTTTATCATCGAGATATCAGATATCAGATCTCATCAACTCCAACTTAGTCGTCGTTCGGCGCTGCATAATTTACTACTTTCGCAAATATTGTAATCTTATTTATTAAATATTTCAAATCCTTCTGGAGATAAATCTCCATCAAGGCCTCACAAATTTATAACCTATAAATAAATAAATAGGGTTGGATCCTGTGTAACCATAAGGTTACTCTCCATCCCACATCCCACCCGTTCGTTCGTTCAATTCTTCCTCTTACTTATTAAGCTTGCCGTCAAATATACCACTTTTACCTCAATTTATATTCTTCAACTTCAATATGCGATTTATCAATCATTTATTATATAATCAAATAAAAAAGAAGCTCAAATACTCTTAATTATCAAAGTTATTCAAAAAGATAAAAAACTCAGTATTCGAAAGGTTACTAAACTATATAATATAATATATACAACACTTCTCCGTAAAATGAAAGGTTTGCCTCCCTATATACAAATTCGAGCGAATAATCATAAAGTTACAGAATTAGAAGAAGAAGTGATTGTTCAATATATACTCGATATAGATTTGAAAGGTTTTCCATCTAAACTCAAGAATATAGAAGATATAGCGAATCATATTCTCGAATCGAGGAATACGAAGAATGTTGGAAAGCTTTAGGTGCATCGATTTGTAAAATATCGAATCGAATTAAAGGTATATTTTAATTATATTTATAACTTTCAAAAAGCTCTTTATAAAGATCCTAAGCTTATTGAAGAATAGTTTCATCTAATTTCGAATATATAGACGAAATATAATATTCTCGATTATGATTTTTATAACTTCAATGAAATCAGCTTTATAATGAGTATGATATACCCTGGAATAATTGTAACTAATATTGAAAGAAATAATAAAAGCAAAGCAATATAATTAAACAATCGAGAATGGATTATAATAATCATATATAATAATAAAGAAAATGAAACTATACTTTCATTTCTAATAATTCAAGGATAAATTCATCTTTCCAATTGATATACCAAAACCGACTTTCTTATAGATTAAGTTATTACACCTATTTCGAATAAATGGACAAATAATAAAATAGGATTGGAATAATTAAAACACTTTGACAAGTATACAATTCATCAAAGAAAAGACAAATATTAAATGTTAATATTGGATGAATACAAAAGCTATAAATCAATAACTTTTCAAATATATTATAAAGAGAACAATATTATATATTTATATTTATCATTATATTCAAGTTATTTAACTTAATCACTTAATGTTAACTATTTTAGTAATCTGAAACTGTTGGTATCACTCCGGTGATACTGAATCTTGCTAATAGCATGTATCAGATAGTTTGGTTGTTCATATAATCTTGCTTGTCATTATTATCTATGAGAAGAGGGCCCTATTTATAATAGAAGAGGTAGACGCTAGCACTCGCTAATGAATACGGTTCCCCTTTCCATGTTACAACGGCTAAAACCCCGGGTCACATGACCACTCAGGTGACCGGCTCTAATCAATCTAGCTAGAGCCTCTAGAGCCACGGCTTTAGAGACTCTAATTAGAGCCAACAGAGCCCGAACACGAAGGGTCTATATAATCAAGATAGATTTCCTTTGTATAGAGTTTCGTACTCAAGATCAATCATTTAGTATACTCTATTATTAATTATGAATAATATATTCATTATTGTTATTATTTAAGTCCCTATTTGATACCTAATTATAAACCTACCTTGAAAGCCTAGAACACTTCTATATGATCTAGATGGCTATCCTTATAACACTTTGAGTATCATTATTGTTTCAAGTACCGACTCAACTAATAACGACATCATATCTTCCAAAACATTATAACCTAGCAACCCTGCTACAATCGATCAAGGCACTCTCGGAGGTATCAATAAGGATAGAGATATTGTTATAGGAGATATCGAAGATCTTAAGGAAATTATTATTATCGAAACCCTCAAGGTTACTTTACCAAACCGATTTATAGGTAATCAATAAAAACTAAAAACTTTCTTACTTTAATTTGAGATCTACTTCCAATTTAATCAAGACAAGTTCAATTATAACGTTGATAAAAACATTTGGGCCACCTCCTATCTCAAAGGAAAAGTCGCCAAATGGATCCAACTATATCTCAAGGATTACTTTATTAATTTGAATGAGCTAAAGAAGCGATTATACCTAACTCAAACTATCTTTGGGAGATTTGAAGGATTTAAGAAAAAAATACAACAAATATTCAGAAATATCAATGAACTATATAATACTAAGTCCAAGATCTATAACCTCAAACAAACAGGGTTAGCAATCAAGTATATTATAGAATTCAGAAGGTATATAGATACTATTAGATGGGAAGAGAACACAACAATAAGCTATTACTGGAAAGAGCTCAAGCCTAAAGTTAAATTAGAACTAGATTGTAATTGCATTTGAAAGGATCTAAACAAATTGATTGAGGAATCTATTAAAGTGGATGAGATGCTTTACAAGTATCAGAAGGAATATCGTTCTTTCAACTTTCATAAAAATCGAGATTGTGATAAGTACTATAAGAATGAAGGAAGATCTCAAGAGAACAGATAACCCTATAAAGACCCAATACAATTAGATACAACCTTTAGAAACAAATTATTTAAGGAAGAAATAGAACAAAGATATAAAGATAAGCTTTATTTCGAATATGGCAAGCCAGGTCATAAAGCCAGAGATTGTCGAAGTAAAAAGCCATCAGGAGGAGGTTATCACAAGAAGTTCAGCAAAGGCCAACTTAATACAACCTTTATATCTCAATTGTATACAACAACCTTTATAAAACCTAAAGAGATCCAATATATAAATTATAAGGAATTCAAGAAATTGCTAAACAAATTATCAAAGAACAAGGAAGGCCTTAATACAATAAATTTATAGAAACAAGAATATCTACAAACTCTTTCCTTATCCTTATTCAGAACAGAAATAAAGAAAGAATAGATAGCTGAGTATGCTGCTATGAGCTGGACCATTTATTATAATGAAACCTATAGGATTTATCTATTAGATAAAGAAGCTATAGGATGGTTTCTATAAAGGAAGGTAAGGAGATCCTGCAAGAAAGGAAGGTCAGCTAAGACCTATGGAAAAGACTAAGACCAATTGAATATTGTAGGACAAACAGGACAAATCTATTGCAATACAAAAATAAATGGATGAGCAATCCGGATTATGATTGATTCAGAAGCTATGGGAAATTTTATTGCATCAGGAACTATGAAGTATTTGGGAGTACAACTCCAAGCGAAACAAGCACCATATCAATTGCAGCTAATTGATAGACAATTAGCCGGATTGGACAGAAAGATTTCATAGGAGACTCGTCTTTTACAAATGAGTATAATTCAGTATAAAGAGATTATCTAGTTTGATATTGTTTCATTAGGGAATCAACAGATCATTCTGGGAATATTATGGTTAAAGATATATAACCCCCAGATTGATTGATTATCGGAAACTATATCATTTCCGAAAAAGAACGATCAACGAGATATATTAGAGCCAGCAAGGCTGAACATATATAATGAAGAATTGAAGGCAAACAGTATTATTGATATAGGACACCAAGTTCAGGGTCCTCTATTAACAACAAAGGAAGATGAACCTTCTGTATAAATGAAGAATAAGCAGAAGAAGTTGTTTGAAAACACCTTTGTAACGAAACAGGAAAAAATGCTAATACTAGTACAATACCAGAAGTATAAGAAATTATTCAAAGAAAGAAAAGGCTATAACGCTTTACCAAAACACAAGCTATAGAATCACGAGATAGTATTGAAGGAAGGCAAAACATCTCTATTCGGCCCAATCTATTCGATGTCAATCTTTGATTTAGGGATACTTAAGGATTATATTGATGATGTATTAAAAAAGGGATAGATTAGAGAATCCACCTTACAGACAACAAGTCCTGTATTATTTGTACCAAAGAAAGACAGTATAAAAAGACTTTATATAAACTATCGCAAACTTAACGATATAACGATCAAAGATTGGTACCCATTTTTATTAACTACAGAATTAAGGGATTGATTAGGAAAAGCCAAGGTTTTCTCCAAGTTTAATCTTCGAAACAGATTCCACCTAATCAGAATAAAGGAAGGTAAGAAATGGAAGATAGTATTTAGAATTCGCTATAGATTATACAAGTATCAAGTAATACTATTCGGTTTAACAAATATATTAGCAATATATATATATTTGATCAATAATATATTAAAGAAATATTTAGATATATGCTATATATACTATTTAGATGATATATTAGTATTTTCAAAAACAAAAGAACAATATATCCAGGATGTTTATAATGTTCTACAATTTTTGAAGGAAGCAAACCTTCAATACAAATCTAGCAAATACGAATTTTATGTTATAGAAACAGAATTCCTAGGCTACACCATATTCTCAGGAGGTTTCAAGATAAGCTCCGATAAGGTAAAAATAATTAAAGAATAGGAGCCATCAATTAGTGTAAAGGAAATACAGTTCTTTTTAGAATTTGTCAATTTTTATTGATAATTCATCAAAAACTACTCGAAGATAGCTTTCTTAATAACTGAAATCACCAAAAAGAATCAGGGAGAGTTCCAATAGATAAAAGCAGTACAAACAGTATTTGAATGTTTTAAGGAAGTATTTATAGGAGAACCAGTTCTCAAGGCTTTCGATCCAGAACTACCAATAATTGTGGAGATAGACTCCTTAGATTATATAATAGGCATAGTATTCAGCCAACCAGGCTTAAACAAGAAATAGCAATTAATCGCTTACTATTTATATAAATTATTGCTAGCTAAACTAAACTATAAAATATACGACAAGGAATTACTAGTGATAATAGACACTTTTAAGGAATGGAGAGTGTACTTAGAAGAATCGAAATATACAGTGCAGGTATATATAGATTATAAGAATTTGGTTTACTTCATTACAATGAAGGAATTGAATAGATGATAGATCCAATGATCGGAAATCATAGCTATATACAACTTCAGAATTTTATATGTCAAAGGAAACGAAAATGCTAGAGCAAATGCTCTCAGCTGAAAACCAGAATATTTACAAAACAAAACATATGAATCATATATAATATTAAGATAGGAAGATGATACTTTAATTTATAATAAACCATAATTCATTGCCACTTCAGGAATAAATTATGATACTATCAAGAATATCATAAAAACAGAATATGCAATAGATGCTACAGTTAAAAGAATCTTAATCAAACTAGACAATCTAAAAAAAGGATTTATTATAAAAGAAGGATTCATTTACTTTCATAATAAGCTTTATATACCCTTCAATTTAGTTAAGGATTATGTTATAGAACAATATAAACTACCAGCTCACAAGTATCAGGGTATTATAAGAACCTTTGCCAAAATAAGGAAAAAAGTATATTTTCCAAAGATGAGGATTATAATTGAGAATGTAATTAGGAACTGTAATATTTGTATAAAGAATAAAGCTATTCAGTATGCCCCTTATAATCAGCTCAAAACCCCCGAATTATCTATTCAATCTTGGAAGTCCATTGCTTAGGATTTTGTAATGAAATTATTATTATCCAAGAATCCGGTTATCCAGAAGGAGTACGACTCTATATTAATGATAATAAACAGATTAACCAAATTCGCTCATATAATACCATTTTGTGAAACTTGGACAATAGATGATCTTGCTTATATATTTATAAGGAATATAGTCAGTATTCATAATATACCAGATGAGATTATCTCAGATAGGGACAAATTATTTATATTGAAGTTTTGGTCTACCTTTATAATATTGTTTAGAATCAAAAAAAAGCTTTCAACAGCTTTCCATCCACAAACAGATGGCCAGACAGAACAACTAAACCAAACAATGGAAGCCTATCTCCGCTACTACATCAATTACAGACAAGACAATTGGGTTAAATTATTACCCTTAACACAATTTGTATATAATACATCAAAGACAGAAACCACAAAAGTAACATCGGCATATACTAACTTTGGATTCAATCTATTGGCTTACAAATCACCATTGCCACAAAATACGAATACAGACGAAGCCATAAAAGATATCACAGAAATCAAGAAGCTTTAAGAATAACTCTCCTTGGATTTATAGTTCATCGCTTTAAGAACAATATCATATTATAACGAATCAAGAAGTATAGGACCTACTCTTAAAGAGGGGGATAAAGTTTATCTTATTCAAAGAAACATACAAACAAAACGATCAAGCGATAAACTAGACTATAAGAAACTAGGACCATTCAAAATCGATAAAATAATAGGACCAGTCAATTATAAATTGAAATTATCATATATAATAAATATCCACCCGGTATTTTATATCTCACTTTTCAAGAAAGCACCACCCAGAGCGCCAAAAGCATCAGACCCGGAAATCGACCTAATCAATTTAGAGGGAGAATATTATATCGAAGAAATATTAGATTGCAAATATATTAATGGGAAAGTCAAATATTTAATCAAATGGCAAGATTACCCATATTCAGAAAACATTTGGGAATTTAAGAAGAACCTTGATACTCCTGATTTGTTGAAGGAATTCCACCAATATTATCCAGATCTTCCCAAAAAGGATCCGAAGGACTCAAAAAGAAAGAAGGGTCAAAGTTGTCCAATACATTCAAATTAGCCTCAGTAAACGCCGACGAACCAACACCTGCTTGCTCCTTCTCCTTCTCCTTCTCCACACACTCATTTTCTAACCTTTCCTTCTCCTCTACCTCGTCCAGCTTGTTTAAAGTCTTCAAACCATATCGCAACATCTCACCAGCCTTAAAACAAAGAGTTCGTTGCTGAGTTAATAAACAAAGCTGTTTCGATAACGTTTTACGAAGCTCTTATTCTATCCTCCACTCTTCCTTTTCCAAAGCTTCCCAATCAGAAGCGGAAGGACCAAAAACATCACATTTGCCACTACCATTTGCACGAATGTATTCACCACAATGTCGAGAATCCTCGGAAACCTGATACTCGAGACCGCGAGCAGCACAACATGAATAGGGCGACATGATTAAATCACTCTCCTTAATCCGTTGATAAAGTAACTTACGATTATTCGTTGATTTGGAAGAACGAACTGAAGGCATTATGAAAATCAGGAAATTATAAAGTTCCATTAATAACCTATAAGAAAGAACTATATAAATGCTCGGGACAAGCGCTAATCTAAAAAGAGGATAATGTTACAATAGCTAAAACCCCAGGTCACATAACTATTTAGATGACCGGCTCTAATCAATCTAGCTAGAGCCTCTAGAGCCATGGCTCTAGAGACTCTAATTAGAGCCAATAAAGCCCGAATACGAAGGGTCTATATAATCAAGATGGATTTCCTTTGTATAGAGCTTTGTGCTCAAGATCAATCATTTAGTATACTCTACTATTAGTTACGAATAGCATATTCATTATTGTCATTACTTAAGTCCCTGCTTGACGCCTAGTTATAAACCCACCTCGAGAGCTTAGAACACTTCCACGTGATCTAGACGGCTACCCTCGTAACATTCCAGTACGGTAAATATATGATATACCGACAGAAACATTTATATAATGATCAAATTTGTTACGAGGGTAGCTGTCTAGGTCACGTGGAAGTGTTCTAGGCTCTCGAGGTAGATTTATAACTAGGCGTCAAGCAGGGACTTAAGTAATAACAATAATGAATATGCTATTCGTAATTAATAGTAGAGTATACTAAATGATTGATTTTGAGCACAAAGCTCTATACAAAGGAAATCCATCTAGCTTATATAGATCTTCGTGTTCTGCTATATCCTTTGGATCCTAAAGGATGATGGACCTATAATTCCTATAGACCTACGATTTATATGGATCTACAATTCGTATCCCTGAATATGTAGGGTCCATCACGTGATCCAGATTGATTGGTCATCCTTACCATCCTTACCACACGTGACTCTATGTTACGATGATTCGTAACACTATCCCCTTCCTGACTTAGCGCTTGTCCCAAGCTCTTATAATCATTTTCCTGTTTGTGTTTCTTTCAAAGAATAACTCTTTTCCTTTCACTATATCATCTATACAATCAAGAAAATATAAGGAACGAATTGAACTTGCTTTATTAATTAAATCTAAAGGGTTCGAAATGCCTCCTTATACTTATTGTGAAAAACATTTGCGTTATTGTATTGTTACTGGGGAAAATTCTGATCGATATAATGAATATGTCTGTTGAGGTCAATAATATAATATATCAAAACCTTCTTTTAGGGATATAACAATTATTATTTATGAATAGGAATGTTTGGATCATAAGTATGAAGAGATCTTGTCGAAATTGCTTCGTTTGGATAAGCAGCAGTGCTTCCTATAAGGACGAGCGTCCAAAATGATTCGTCGTAATTTGAAGACAATAAATAAATTAGACAATATTGAGGAAAAGGAAATATTAGAGAATGAGTATATAAAGAAAAAGAAGAAGCAAATAAATATTAATTCATCGACGTTTACTAAGGCTAATTCGAATATATTGAACGACTTTGACCCTTCTTTCTTTTTGAGTTCTTCAAATCCTTTTTGGGAAGGTCTAGATAATATTGATAAAATTCCTTCAATAGATCAGGAGTATTAAGGTTCTTCTTAGGTTCCCAAATGTTTTCCGAATATGGATAATCTTGCTATTTGATTAAATATTTGATTTTCCCGTTAATATATTTGTAGTCTAATATTTCTTCGATATAATATTCTTCCTTTAAATTGATTGATTCGATTTCCGGATCTGGTATTTTCGGCACTCCAAGTAATGCTTTTTCGAGGAATAAGATATGGAATACTGAATGGATATTTATAATATATAATAATTTCAGTCTATAATTGACTGGTCTTATTACTTTGTCGATTTTGAATAATCCCAGTTTCTTGTAATCTAGTTTATCGCTTGATTATTTTGTTTATATATTTCTTTAAATGAGATAAACTTTATCCCTCTTTTTAAGAGTAGGTCTTATACTATATGATTTGTTGTAATATAATGTCATTCTTAAAGCGATGAATTATAAATCTAAGGAGAGTTGTTTTTGAAGCTCCTTGATTTCTGTGATATCTTTTATAACTTCGTCTACATTCGTATTTTGCGATAATGATGATTTGTATATCAATAGATTGAACCCAAAGTTAGCATATACTGACATTACTTTTGTAGTTTCTATCTCTAATATATTATATACAAATTATACTAAAGGTAATAATTTAATTCAATTATCTTGTCTATAATTGATATAACAATGAAGATAGGCTTCCATCGTTTGGTTTAATCATTCTATCTGGTCATCTGTTTGTGGATGGAAAGCTATTGAAAGCTTTCTTTTGATTCTAAGCAATACTATAAAGGTAAACCAAAACTTCGATATGAATAATTTGTCCCTATCTGAGATAATCTTATTTAGTATACTATAAATACTAATTATATTCTGTATGAATATATAAGCAAGATTATCTGCTGTCCAAGTTTCATAGAATAATATTATATAAATGAATTTGATTAATCTGTCTGTTACCATTAGTATAGAGTCATATTTCTTTTAGGTAATCAGGTTCTTGGATAATAATAGTTTCATTATAAAATCCCAAGCAATGGACTTCTAAGATTGAATAAATAATTCAGGGGTTTTGAGCTGACTATAAAAAGCATGCCAAATAACTTTATTCCTTATACAAATATCACAATTCCTAATTATATTCTCAATTATAATCCTTATCTTTGGAAAATAGACTTTTCTCTTTATTTTGATAAAGGTTCTTATAATACCTTAATGTTTATAAGTTGATAACTTATGTTGTTCTATAATATAATCCTTAATTAGATTAAAGGGTATATAAAGCTTATTATGAAAATGGATGAATCTATCTTCAATAATAAATTCTCTTTCTAGATTGTCTAATATAATTAGGATTCTTTTGGTTGTAGTATCTATTGCGTATTCTGTTTTTATGATATCCTTGATAATATCATAATTTATTTCTGAAATGGTAGTAAGTTATAGTTTATTATAAACTAAAGCATCGCTATCCTGTTTTAATATCGCATACAATTTGTGTATTTTATTTTGTAAGTATTCTGGTTTTTGGCTAAGAGTATCTGTCTTAATATTTTTGTTTCCTTTAATATATGAAATTCTGAAGTTGTAGATGGCCATAATTTCCGATCATCTAATCTACCATCGGTTTAGTTCCTTTGTTATAATGAAGTAAATCAAATTTTTATGATTTATATATATTTATATCATATATTTCGATTTTTTTAAGTATACTCTCCATTCCCTAAAAGTATTTATTATCACTAGTAATTCCTTATTATATATTTTATAGTTTAATTTGGCTGATGATAATTTGTGTGAATAATAAGCAACTGGTTGCTATTTCTTGTTCAAATCTGACTAATTGAATACTACGCTTATTGCATAGTCTGAGAAGTCTGTCTCCATAATTATTGGTAGTTTTGGATCAAAAATTTTAAGAATTAATTCTTTTATAAATATTTCCTTAAAGTATTCGAATATTGTTTATATTGCTTCTATCCATTGAAATTCCTCTTGATTCTTTTTGGTAATCTCGATTATTGGAATAGTTATTTTTGAATAGTTCTTGATGAATCGTCAATAAAAGTTGGCGAATTTTAAAAAGGATTATACTTTCTTTATACTTGTTGATGATTCCTATTCTTTGATTGTTTTTACCTTATCAAAACTCATTTTGAGATCTCCGGAAAATATGGTATAACCCAGGAATTCTGTTTCGATAACATGAAATTCGCATTTGCTGGATTTGCATTGGAGATCTGCCTTCTTCAATTGTTATAAAACCTTGTAGATATTCTGAATATATTGTTCCTTTGTTTTTGAGAATATTAATATATTATTTAGATAATATATATAGTATATATCTAGATGTTTTTTTAGTATATTATTGATTAAGTATATATATATTGTTGATATATTTGTCAAACCGAATAATATAATCTGATACTTGTATAATCTGTAGTGAATTCTGAATACTATCTTCCATTCCTTACCTTCTTTTATTCTAATTAGGTGGAATCTGTTTCATAAATCAAACTTGGAGAAAATCTTGGCTTTTCCCAATCAATCCCTTAATTCTATAGCTAATAAAAGTGGGTATTGATCTTTGATCGTCATATTATTGAACTTGCAATAATCTATGCAAAACCTTTTTATACCATCTTTCTTTAGTATAAATAATATAGGGCTAATTGTTTATAAGGTAGATTCTCTGATCCATCCCTTTTCTAATATATTGCTAATATAATCCCTAAGCATCTTTAGGTCAAAAATTGATATCGAATAGATTAGGCCGAATAGAAGTATCTTGCCTTCCTTTAATACTATCTTGTGATCTTATAGTTTATACTTTGGTAAAGCATCATAACCTTTTCTTTCTTCGAATAATTTCTTGTACTTCTGGTATTATACTGGTATTAATATCTTTTCCTATTTCGTTACAAGGATGTTTTCAAGCAACTTCTTCTGCTTATTCTTCATTTATACAGAAGGTTCATCTTCCTTCATTATTAATAAAGGATCCTGGATTTGGTATCCTATATCAATAATATTATTTGCCTTCAATTCTCTATTATATATATTTAGCCTTACTAACTCTAATATATCTCGTTGATCGCTTTTTTTTGAAAATGATATAATTTCCAATAATCAATCAATCTGGGAGTTGTATGCTTTCAATCATGGCATTCCCAGAATGATCTGTTGATTCCCTAATAAAACAATATCGAATTAGATAACCTTTTTATACTAGATTATACTTATCTATAAAGAGCAAGTCTCCTATAAAATCTTTTTGTCTAATCTGGTTAATTGTTCATCAACTAATTGTAATTGATATAATGCTTATTTCACTTAAAGTTGTACTCCCAAATACTTTATAGTTCTTGATGTAATAAAATTTCCTATAACTCCTGAATCTATTATGATTCAGATTGCTTATCCATTTATTTTTGTATTATAATAGATCTGATTTATTTGTCCTATAATATTTAATTGACCTTGATCCTTTTCATAGATCTTGACTGACCTTCCCTTCTTACAAGATCTCCTTACTTTTTTTTATGGAAACCACCCTATAGCTTCCTTATCTGATAAATGAATCTTGTAAGACTCATCATAATACACTATCCAACTTATTATTGTGTATTCTATCGATAATATTTCTCTTGGTTCCGTTTTGATAAAGGGAAAGGAAAGAGTTCGTAGATATTCCAACTTATATCAATCTATAATATTCAACCCTTCCTGATCTCGAAGCATTATATCGATTTCTTTTTAATATTCCTTTTATTTATAATTATTGTCCTTGATTAAATATAAAGTATATAATTGGGGTATAAAGATAGTATTGAATTGATCTTTGCTGAACTTCTTATAATAACCTCTTTTTAATGATCTTTTACTTTGACAATCTTTGGCTCGATAACCTGGTTTGCTATATTCGAAGTATAGCTTGTCCTTATATCTTTGCTTTACCTCTTTTTTAGATAATTTGTCCTTAAATATTATATCTAATTATATTAGTTCTTTATAAAATTATCTGTTTTCTCAAGATCTCCCTTTATTTTTGTGGTACTTACCATAATCTCAGTTTTTATGAAAGTTGAAAGATCAATATTCCTTCTGATACTTATAAAACATTTTATCCACCTTAATAGATTTCTTAATCAACTTATTTAAATCTTCCCAAATGCAATTATGATCTAGTTCTAGCCTGACTTCAGGCTTGAGCTCTTTCTGGTAATAGCTTATCGTTACATTCTCCTCCCATCTAATAATATCTATATACCTCCTGAATTCTATAGTATATTTGATTGTTGATCTTATTTGTTTGAGGCTATAAATCTTGGACTCAATATTATATAATTCATTGATATTTCCGAATACTCGTCGTATTTCTTTCTTGAATCCTTCAAATCTCCTAAAAATGATTTGAATCGGATATATTCGCTTTTTAAGCTTACTCAAATTGGTGAAGTAATCCTTAAGATATGATTGGATCTATTTAGCAGCTTTTCTTTTGAGGTAAAAGATGGCCTAAATGCTTTTATCAATATCATAATTGAATTTGTCCTAATTGAATTGGAAGTAGATCTCAAGTTGAAGTAAGAAGATTTCTAGCTCTTATCGATTACTTATAAATCGGTTTGGTAAAGCGATTTTAAGAGTTTTGGTAACAATAATTTCCTTGGGGTCTTCGATATCTTTTATAATGATATCTCTATCCTTATCAGTATTCTTAAGGGTGACCTAACTGATCGTAACAGGATTACTAGGTTATAATGTTTTGGAAAACATAATATTGTTATTTATCGAGTTGGTACTTAAAATAGTAATAATGCTCAAAATATTACAAAAATAGCTATCTAGATCACATAGAAATGTTCTAGACTCTCGAGATAGGTTTATAATTAGATGTCAAGCAGGGACTTAAATAATGATAATAATGAATATATTATTTATAATTAATAATAAAGTATACTAAATAATTGATTTTGAGCACAAAGCTTTATACAAAGGAAATCTATCTAGCTTATATAGATCTTCATGTTCTGTTATATCCTTTAGATCCTAAAGGATGATGGACCTATAATTCCTATGGATCTACAATTCGTATAGACCTACGATTCGTATCCCTGAATATGTAGGGTCCATCACGTGATCCAGATTGATTGGTCATCCTTACCATCCTTACCACACGTGACTCTATATTGCGATGATTCGTAACAAAATTGATGGATTTATCAAGGCATATATCAATCATATTTCGAAAATTGAATTCTTTATAACTTTTAAAGCTATATACAAAGAATCAATTACTTTTTAGAATATAAAATCAGGATTTTAAGGAATAGGTTTAATCTCATTTAATCCTGAAGTTATACTTTCGAAATTAGATATTCGAATTTGTACATTTCCCCCCCCCCTCTTTCAACCTAGATCAATAAATCTCTCAAACCCTTTACAATCCAACTAAAGCTCTTTCTCAATCAACTTTAATAAAATCTTGAATAACCTATCATTAATCAAATTCCCTTATATTTATATTTGAGATTATATTAGCTTTAATTAAAGATACAAAAAGATTAACTTATGAAAATATACTTTTGATTATAAAGATTCGTATATTTCAAAAGACAAATGAAATATTAAACAAACATCGATATATAAAAAAAACCTAATTATATTAAGGAAAAATACTTATTGAATAAAAAGCTTTTGATATATTATCTCAGCAAAAAATTGTTATTCAGATTCAATACAACAAATATCAAAAAGAGAGGAATTCTAATAGGGAAATATCTTCTAATTGATATTGTAATAAATACGGAAAAACAAGATATAATACAAGAATCTATCAAAATAATATAATAGATCCTAGATTATTAGATTCTTGATAGTTTTAATCAATTAATTCAATTATTGTTGAATAATATAGATTTGAAAGTGTAAATTGAGATGAAAGTGGGCTATATAGTGATATGGGCCATATACTGATAAACCATATTATATATATTCGATATCTAAGTATTTGATAAACTATAAAAGAACTCTTCAAAATATTAATTAATTTTAATTATAATATTATAATCTCAGTCGTGGTGTTTGCCCCCCCGAGTTTAGCGGCCGTGTCACAAGGTCTCGGGGTCACTATTCCATAGAGAATAATGACGCCCAGGAATAGCTAGGAAGAGGTTATACCACCTAGAGACGAGGACTAAGTCTAAAAGGGATTAGCCCTCGTACAAATCGTATTTAGAAATGTACCGTGACAGGCCGTCGCATCAGGCAAGGTGCGCGCACGGGCCGGCCGCCGCTTTCAACAACTATAAAAGTCGTCTCCCTCTCCTTGACCATGATCTATTTCAATTCTCTTCCAACCCTCTTTTACTTGGTCATTCGACTTCACCATGCCCTGCCATGCAATGTCGACCCCTCCAACATAGACCCACTCCGAATGCCCTTTACATCGGCCTCGCCGCAGCTGAAAACCTCGACGATACGATGTCTCTGAAGTCAGAATTCCCGGTTTACTCCTCTGAACTCGACATATTTCACTAATTGCGATGTTGATCGTTCTTTGGAATCTCATTCTATTGGCTGAAATACACGTATGGAATTCCGTTCAGCTTCCTCCTCTCGACATTGCACTATCATAACCCTTACGATACCGCCCTTCGGTGACTCCGTCTGCAGATGTTTTCGCCTTATCTTTGCATACATACATTGGGATCTGGCCAATCATAAAAATGCCTTATGATAATAATATATCTGCTTAATTGCTTAATTGTGTTACGAATCGCTTTATTGTAAAGCAGAACTGTCGGTACATCATATATTCACCGTACTGGAAAGGGGAACCGTATTCACTAGCGAGTGCTAGCGTCTATCTCTTCTATTATAAATAGGGCCCTTTTCTTATAAATAATAATAACGAGCAAGATTATATTAACAACCAAACTATATGATACCAAGCAGGCCTCGTATCATCGAAGTGATACCAACAAGAACAAATTGGACAAGTTCTCTATATTCCAAAACGAATTATAAGTAATGTATACTTTGATTTAGGTTGATTTATAATAAGATAAGCTGATCTCTATCAAAGATTCTTTAATCTCTTATATATTCTAAAATAAACAATCAAACATTAATAATTCAAGAATTGGAGATATATATAGATGGATATGGGTAGTTATAAAGGTTATAATAAGGTATGGAAATAGGTTAGTAATATAATATACTTGATATTCTGGTCAGAATATAGTTTGTTTGAAGTTGTTTATTTTTGTAATAAAAGCATTCGCCAATTATAATCTATACAATAGAGTATTAAAAAAAATATAAATTAAAATAAGAGAAAGTATAATAAAAATATATAAAAAATTATAATAAATATATTTAAATAAATAATCCAAAAAAATATATTTAAATTTTTGTTTTCCTTGTTTCTGCTTTTTTTCTGTATTCCTCCTCCGAGCAATTCGATTTGATATCAGTAGCCACAAAGAGCAGGCAGTTTCTTGAATATCATCAATCATTTTCATATCCCTCAAAATGACTTCTTTTCTGTCGTAATATCGATGAGATTAGGATTACGTACAACTGTACGTACACTAATACTTGTATATACTATTATATATATTATTAATATATATATACTACTATTTATATTTATATATACTATCTTTATAAATAAATATTCTATTTTATATATAAAGGAAAATAAAAAGAAAAGAATATACTATTTACCCTTATATTATTAATTTAGTATATACATCTTTGAAGTTAATCTAATATTGATCAATAATTGATTTACTTCAATTACAAAACAACAAAATCAGATTTTAAAAAAAATGTAATATTCAAAATAATTATTATCTTGAAGATTATATTAAAAAATAAGCTTTGAGTATATTACTTTCTTCCAATATCAAATCTTTTTATTTTGAGTATATTATACAAAACAATTCTTTTTGTATTTATTATATAATAATCACAAATATAATATTAATATTTATATAAATAATATAAATATTTCTAGAATAACAAAAATCTGAAAAATATGATACTTTTGATTCAAATAAATCAATCCTTTATATTCCCTTTATACAAAACAGACTTCCAGATCTTATCAAGTTTTATAATTAATCAAATCTCAATTATAAAACAAAGAATATAATTTCTTAAATCAAAAACTTTAGATATTTTATAATTATATATACAAAATTAATATTATATAATTCAAATATATAATTATATTCTTAATTATATTAAAAAACAAAATTATAAATTATTATTATACTTTTATTTCATTCAGAAAACTATTATTCTAAGAAATAATACTTGTAATATAAATCTATTTTGAGATAAACAAATAATATCAAAAATACCTTATTAAATAAAGAAATATTATAAGAAAGTCAGGATTCTGTATTGTTTCTTGTTACAAGGTTTGTTATCTAGATTATATAAAAGTATTTTAGACTCTCGAAGTAGATTTATAATTAAATATCAAATAGGGATTTAAAATAATAATAATAATAATATAATATAATTTATAATTAATAATAAAGTATATTGTGAGAAAGTCCAGATTCTGTAGTGTTCTTGTTGAGGGAATTCGAGTTATTTTATTATATGATCCTCAATAATTAGTTATAAGGAAAGGCCTTTACTCTTCTTCAAAGAGAATTAATCTTTAACACACACTTTTTTTTTGAGTATATTTGTTACAATCCCAAAATCTATTATGAAATCTATTTTATCTTTAAATAATACAATTCGATATAATTTAAATAATCTTCTATTTTTATTCCTTTTTCTTTATAATATACTATTAGGATATATATATCTCGATCTTTTACTTTTATAATAATGATTTATGTAGAGAGTATCGAATTAAATTGTTTATGATATACAAAATATATTTGTGAAGGTATTGTATTGGAAAAGAAAATAGAATTAGTATTGATTGTTGAAAAGGGTAGGATAGACCCTAAAAGGAATATCTTTCGAAAATAGGATTATCAAATGAAATCTAAGGGAAGTTATTTCAAATTTCCCTTATCTTTGTTAATCTATTATATTACAATTAAATAATTTTTCTTATAAAAGTATTATATTTATATTTCAGAATAGAAAGAGTGAATCAACGAAATTAAATTTTAAATAGATATTAGTAATATTCAAGTACTTTAATTGATTTAATAATCGAAAAAACCTGATTTCGAGTATAATTTGATTGAATATAATTGATTGAATTGAAGGATCTTATATATATTATTAATGAATAAAGTATATCTTATATTTATTATAATATAATGATTTGGGAGAATATAGATTAATATATAGAATTGTTATTTTTGATATTGATACTCAAAATTTTAAGTTATATTTTAAAAAACTTTTAGTTGAGGGAGGGATTTAGGATTTATACAATTTTTTGTAAAAAAGAATACCTTTTGAAGGAGTTATTTAATTGTCCTTAATTTTTTCGAAATCTAAAAAGAAAGGAGAATATCCATTAAAGATTATCGAGAATCAAAGATCGACTCTGATTCTGATTCTTTTGATATATCCTGATCATCCTATAATCGATATAATATAAATCCAAAGTTATTAGTTTATTACCCTTATTTTATTACTATGGATAACCCTGATCAACCTATTTTTCGTTTGGAAAAGGTTCTTCAATAATCTTCGGAAACTTCTAGGTCTCCAAACTCCAATAAGGATTCCCTTATTGACTTAAGGCTAGATCAAGAATAAAGAGATGAAGGATCTATTAGAAAAGGGAAGAATAAGAAGAACAAAAATGATGATGAAGTTGATCATCAAATACCAGGATTTATTAGGGCTTGTTTTTTTGAAAGAATCTTTATAAAGTATATATATATATACCTTATTATATTTTATATTAGAAGTTTCAATGCTTTATTCTTTGATAAAAGCAATATCTCTGATTTCCTTATTATATAAAAAGCTTTATAAATTGATTGTAAAATAATCAATAAGGAGATATATATCCATCTTTTATAATATTATAAAAAAATTAGTGTTATTTAAATCAAATTAATATTTGAGTATACTATTATGGGATATAATTGGAAGAAAGATTTCTGCTCTATACTTCTTCGTTATTTCTGTGATTATAATACTCAGCAAATCATTGGTATTCAAGATTTCTTAAATTAATTTATTAATATTCAATAAATTAATTATAAAGAGAATTATAATACAAACCCAATAATAATTAAAGATTATATTGATAAGTTTATATTATTAACAAATCAGCTTCTTAAAAATAGGATAATCATTGAATTCAAGATTGATTGCCTTTTTCTATAAGGATTATATTCTTATATAGATAAGAGGATTGCTAAAAACCTCAAAATCGATTTGAATGATCTTGTTATTATAAATTACCAAAAAAAATTGATAAGGCTTATAAATAATATGTTTCAGAGGATTCAATAATCTATATTTATAAAAGATCTAAATCTCATTAAATTATTGTAATCTATATTATTAATGAATATGAATATATAAAAACCTTATTTTTTAAAGAGATCCAATTACTCTTCAACTCGCTAAAAGAAAATTTCGAATCAGATATGGATTATTTCACAAAACTATTGGATCACTTCAAAATAAACTATTTATAAACCAAAACTAGCTTTATTACAAACCTAAAAATAAACTTTATTTTATCTCAATGAATAATTACTCAATGAAATGGAAGTATAAGATACAATAATTATCCTATTCATAAAAACCTAAAGCTAATGAGATTGGATATAAATAAAGCTTATAATAAAAAGGATTATAATTGTTATTATTGCTTCAGCCAAGCTTTTTATAATAATAGGTATATAATAAAATTATAATATCTAATATTATTTGAAGATATTTAAATTAGACTTTGCTATTTTAATTATTTTGGAATATTTAAGTATGGATCTAAAGGCAATCCCAAAGCTTTTCTAATCTTCAAAAATAAGAATCAATTAGAAAGATATCAAATTATTATATATATTATCATTTATAGAATTAGTATATTCCAAAAGAATAATATTGGTTCAACAATCAATCAAGAATCTCCAAAAGTCAATATATCATCGATTTATATCATTAAGGGTGTTTCAATCAATAACCTTAGTCACGAAAATGAATCATTAGTTGATATCAATACCGCTATTTAATCAATTGAAACCCTAAGATTTAGTGATAGATTGTCAAAATAATCTAAAATTATTAAATAAAATAAAATAGAAAAATCTATCAAAATTATAATAATAAATCTATAAATTCTATAAAGGTCTATGTCCTAATTAGAGTGAGATGAATTAGAAGCTGAGTTCGATCAATCTGACAAGAATATATCGATGAAAATAAATGATCTTGAAGATAATGATTTAGAAGGAGAAGGATTATTAAAATCTAATAAAAAAGGAATTATAAGAGAAATTCGATTTTCTTATAATAAAATTCTAAAAGTGAGGAAATAATCAGTAATTGTAATATATAAGATTGAATCTTTAATAGATCTTATAGAATATATTTATCAAATCGAAGTATCTATATTATTTAACAATCTTTTCATTTATTGCCCTAAAGTTATTAAGAAAATAATAAAAAAAATCCTGATTTTAAGAATAGAAAAATAGAAGGTTATTAGAAAAGAGATTATTCCTTTTATTAAGCATTTTTATTCTATCTTTGTGTAACGATACTGTACTGGAGGCAGCGGCTGCCTGAGGTTTCGTTGGTTGGTAGTTGTAGGTTAAGGCTTTATCAATAAGGTTCACTTAGAAGTGAAGTTGTTATTAGATCAAATAAAATATAGATAAACTAATTGATAACTAAATTAAATATAAAGTTCCTAAACTATAAAACTATTCTAATTATATATTAATCTCTTCCTAAAACCCTAAGGAGCCTACGCTTCTAAAAACTCCTAGGAGCCTTGAGGAGTCTATATTCCTAGAGGCTCCATCATATGATCTACCATTAGCCTCAGAACACTAATTCTGGGATGATTCCAATCCTAGGATTATATAATTCCTAGGATAATAATCCTAGAACAATAATCCTGGAACTAATATTATCCTAAAATAATATTCCTGGGACGAATCATATCCTAGAACACTTATCCTAGGATTCCATAATTGCCCAACTCATTCTTTCTAGGATACTATTTGTTTTAGGATAATATTTGTCCTAGAATTCCTTATCGATAAGGATCTTTATAAAGAAAACAGCTCAAATATTAATATCTAATTTTATTTTATAATAATGAATGTAGTTCGTGACACTATTCCCCTCCCAATCAAATATTGTCCTCAATCGCTTATAACTAATGGGTGTCCCACCTATTTTATCTTTATATTTTCCGAACTTCTTTTCATCATAAACGATTCGTATTCCTATAAGATCCGTCGAAAAAACAAAGAGAAATCTCGCTTTGTTATTGAAATTCAGAATTCCGATATAGAAATGATTCTCTATATACATTATCATACAAAAGGTCTATATTACATTAAGATTCTGAATAATATACAAAAAACTTGTTGTTCCAAATATATATGTTTTTATACTCTCTGCAATATCGAATATTATCTAGAAGATACATAAAATAAAAAGATCCTAAGAATAAATAATTGGGATTTCTTGGATAAACAAGAAGAAAAACTTCGAAAAGAAAAGGAAGAAGTTATAGCCAAAATCCTATATCTCCAAAAACAGCAGGATTATTTGCGCAAATATTGTAAAAAGATGATTAAGTGAGGCCTCAAATATATCGATAAATTTGATACTTTAAAGAAAAAAAAAAACAAGAAAAAGAAAAAGAAAGAGAAATTGCTACAATTTCAATGTTTGTTGTTCTTTTCGATCTTTTTGATCAATTTGATTCTGAACTTTCTACAACTAATTCCGATTTCCTCGAATCCTCCTTTTTATACTCAATGGATTCATTATCTGTGTAAGTTATATTGAATTCTCCTTCCTTTTAAATAAATCCGGGTTTTGTTAATAAAACTCCTTAAACTTCTAAAGATATTTGAGATCTTTCTCTAATTCCTATATATTCTTAAAGTCCAGGTAATTTTCCTATTTTATTAAATATTTGATTTTGTTTCTAATATATTTGCAATCTAATATTTTCTTTATTTTGTATTTGGTGTTTTAATCAATAAATATGATTTTGGTTTCAGGAATTTTAGATACTTCTGATAATACTAGTTCGAGCAAGGATATATAAAATATTGAATAGATATTCATACTCTTTAATAATATTAATTTATAATTCAAGAGTCCCTTAATTTTCTTGATTTTGAATAATCCCAATTTCTTGTGGTTCAGTTTTGCACTTGATCTTTTCGTCTCAATGTTTTTTTGGAGTAGATAGACTTTATCTCCCTTTTTTAATATTGGCTTCTAATTATACTTTTTGTTATAGTAATAAGCGTTCTTTTCAACAACAAACTTGAGTTCTACCACTAATTCCTTATGGATTTCTTTGAGTTCCTCTATCTATATTATAACAGATTAATTCTTTATTTCTGGAATACTTGATTTCTGGTATACAACTAATTCGTATCCAAAATTGATATAATTCAGGGAGACTTGGATAGTTTCCAAAACAGAGCTATTATATACAAATTATACTAAAAGTAATAATCCTATTCAATCATTTTGTTAATAATTCATATAATAATATAGATATATTTTGACGATCTGATTTACCTATTCATTTCCTTCATTTATTTGTGGGTAGAATATTATAGACATTTTCCTTTTCACATTTAGTAATATTATTAAGGCGATCCAGAATTTTGATGTAAAAAGTTTATCCCTATTGGACAATATCTCCTCTGATAATCTATGTATTGCAATGATTTTTTTTAGGAATATAATTGTTAGGGTTTCTGTAGTTAAGATAGTTTTATATAATATTAATATTATGTACTTGATTAATCGATTTATAATGATTAGGAAATAATCGTATTCTATTCTTATTATTAGATTCTTAGATTTAGGTAGCAACCCTATGAAATCCTATAATATCGATTTCTATAATGTTAGTGGTATCTCAATTGTATGTATCTGTCTATAAGGGGTATAACGAAAAGCTTTGTTCCTGATACAGGTATCATATTCGGTGATCACTTTTTTGATTATGGTTCAGAGTCCCAGACTTCAATATTGTCTCTTAATTCTCAAATATATCCTTTATACTCCTTGATGACTATAAATTAATAATATATATTATTCCTTGATGAATTTGGTGGTAATATTATTTGATAACCAAATTTTCTTTGCGACCTATATGTCACGAATCACACTCATTATTATCCTAGGATTGGAATCATCTCAGGATTAGTGTCCTGAGGCCAAAGTTAGATCACGTGATGTGCTAGCTCTGCTAGCCAGCTAGCAGAGCTAGCAATGAGGAAATGCTAGCTATACTAGCCAGTTAGTACAGCTAACACTCGAGGGAAGATTAGTATATAATTAGAATAGTTTCATAGTTTAAGAGCTTCGTGCTCAACTTAGTTATCAATTAGTTTACCTATATTCTACTTGATCTAATAACGACTTCACTTCTAAATAAATCCAATTAATAAAGCCTTAACCTACAACTACTAATCAACAAAACCTCAGGCAATTGCTGCCTCCAATATAATATCGTTACACTTTGAGCATTGTTTCGGTTAAGCTCTATCAATTACGATGGACTCTATTCAGTAATCTACCGAACCAATTTCCTTCCCCTCTATAGGAGCCTTAGGACAGGCTGCCATCAACATAAAACCAAGACAAGCAATCCAAGTATCCACCCCTAATCTATTTCACAGAGATCGTAGCAAGCATCGAGCTTTTGTTATATAAGCTAATCTTTATTATGCTTTTAATGGACACCTCTTTTCGACATCAATACAAAGGATCTTGTGGCTAATCTCGTTCTTCCGAGGACCTGCATTCAATTGGATTGAATCCTTTGTCAATAATCTAATGACCAAAGCTACCAATGGTCAGCTCAATGAAAATATGAAATCTGAGACACATTGTCTTTTTGGTACTTACGAATTATTTCGACAAGGTTTCGATAGGGTCTTCAGGGAAGTTGACCCCGATCATATAGTTGAAAGAGCATTACGACAACTTAAGCAGACGGGGTCAGTTACAGCCTATATTGCTAAATTCCAATAATATATCGGGTATATTATATAAGACGATGATTATCTTAGATCCCAGTTCTATAAGGGACTCAAGGACATTATCAAGGATAAGCTAATAAGAGCTCCAAAACCACCAAATCTTTCTAAATTAATCGAAATCTTTATTCTAATCGACAACTATTTCTACAAAAGACAAATAAAGAAAAAGGGAATTATTCAGGAAAACAGAAAGTTTTCTAAACCTCAATGTCAGAACAGACACCATGATGCCAACGATCCAATAGAATTGGATAAAGCTGAATATTGTTATAAATCAAACAAGCTTAACATTAAAGAAAAGAAAAGATATAGAGAGAATAATCTATACTTCATCTGTGGAAAAAATGGGTATATATCTCGAGACTGTAATTAAAAAAAGCTATTCGTTATGAAAGACAAAAAACAAGTAAGATTTGAAAATAAGAGATAGGGATCCCAAAAAATAGGTATACTAGAAGATAACTTTTGCAAGATTGGATTGTTAGAAAAAGAGTTATTTTAATCATATCTAAAACAATTTAGAGAATTAAATATAATCACCTTATTTATAAAAATAAAACCAATCGGAAATACCAACAAGGAAGTCGAGTTTATAGATAATTATAAGTCAGTTGAATTACTTAAAGAAAAAGGATCTGAAGACAATCTGTAAATCAACGAAGTTTATCTAAGATCTCAAGAAAACAAATTATAATACTTAATCAATTACCTCGATGGAAAATATATATAATATTATCATAAAGAACAGAAACCTGATTTTGTAGAAAAACATCAGACTTATGATCATCCAACCCTATTAATCCTATATATTATCATTTATAACAATCCTTATTATATAGTATTCAAAGAAAATATAAGGGAAGACAATATTAGGAGATTTGTTGTAGACTTAGGATCTCCTTAATCTAATGAAGGATAAGAGCATAATAATTATAATCTAATAATCAGAGATATATAGGAAATCCTGTTACAAGCTGAATACCGCAGAATCTGGTGTAAGATTAATTATTACCATAAATATCATTAGGCCAAGGATTATTGCCGAGATTTTCAGACAGGACCAATAGAATTATTAATAACTATATCTTATAGATTATTGAGTATAAGCAAATATTAATATAAATAGTTGAACCTCTTTATCAAAGAATGGATCACCAAATCACTATCATTAGAACTCAATAATACAATTGGGATTAGGCAATTAATTATAGGAATCAGTCTCGAAAGACAGAAAATTAGAGTCTTAATCGATTCAGAAGCTATAAGGATGTTTATAAATCCCAACTTTGCAAAAGAAAACGGAATCCCTATTGAGTTTAAAGAATATCTATATCAATTGATATTACTAAAAGAAAAGAAGATTGAAATGGATGGATAGATATAGAGACAGATTAATACTCTAAAAATGATTATATTAGAAGGATATACTGAACAAATCAAATTGGACTTAGTACCCTTGGACAGATATATAGTAATCTTGGGAACCCCTTGGATTAAAAAGCATAATCCAAATATTGATTGGGTAAAGGATACCCTTATATTCGATCGTTGTAGTTGCAAGAATGAATGACTATATGGTCCAAAGGAACAGATTTCTGAGGAGACCGGATATTATACTATAATAGCTACAGATCCTTCATTAATCGGCAAGACCGATACAAAAGTAATTCCAGTGTAATACAGAAAATTCGCTAAGTTATTCGAAGATCCGTAGGATTTGAGAATCCTGTCAGAATATAAGCCTTAGGATTATAAAAACAATTTCAAGGAAGGATTTATACCCTCAATTGAGAGATTGAGACTATATAACCCTAGTACTTTAAAAATATGGGAAGAATACTAGTCTAAAACTGAAAAAAAGGGATGGATTAGGAAATCCAAGTCTCCTTATATATCTAATATATTATTAACATTCAAAAAAGAAGATTTGAATAATTGACCTTACAGAGATTACTGTCGAGTGAACGATAGGATCATTAGGGATGTGTACCCTATACTTAAAGCCCAGGAGCTAAGGGATAAGCTAAGCAAGGCAGTAATCTATACTAAGTTAGATCAAAGGAATACCTTTAATCTTATACAAATCAAGAAGGGACACAAATGAAAGACTACTTTCATATTACCTTCCGGATTATAGGAATATATTATTATATTATTTGAATTAACAAATGTATCAATTATATATCAGCGATAAAACAACGAAATACTTAAAGAGTTTAGCTCATTTGTAATCTGTTATTTGGATAACATCCTAATCTTCTCTTAAAAAGAAAAGGAATATAAGGAATATATCCTCAAAGTATTTGAAGTATTTAGGAAGATCAATTTATAATTCAAATTATCAAAATACAAGTTTGGAATCAAAAAGGTAATCTTTCTAAGATATATAATCGAATCAGGTTAGATGAGTATTAACCTGGAGAAAACCGAGAAAATAAAAAATTGGGAATAATCTAGAAACATCAAAGATATATAGGCTATACTAGGATTCGCTAACTTTTGTTAGATATTTATCAAAGACTTTTCCAAAATGGTAGAATCATTCATAGAAATAATTAAAAAGAGGATAGGATTTATATAAAGTGAAAAGATAAAGCAAGTCTTCCAAGAAATCAAAGACAGATTTACCAAGGAACCCATACTTTATAATTATTATAACAATCGAGAAAGCATCATTGAAACAAACACTTCCGATACCTGTATAATAGGAGTTCATCTTCAAAGAGATAATAATAGGAAACTACATTCAGTTGCTTATTACTCCAGCAAAATGAATAAAATAGAGCAAAATTACAATATCTATAAGAAGGAATTCATAGCTATAGTCAAATCATTAAAATATTGGAGAATCTATCTTTAAGAGGCTAAATTCCCAGTAATCATTTATATTGATTATATAAATCTACAAATCTTTATTATAATTAAGATTCTGAATAATCAAAGATTAGCTTGATAAACTAAAGAATTAGCTGGTTTCAACTTAATAATCAAGTATATTAAAGACAAAGACAATATAAGAGCAAATGTATTAAGTAGGCTATTAGGGTATAAGGATAATAAAACCTATCAAAAGACAGCAATTTTAAAATCTCTTCTTAATAAAGATCTTATTCCGAATCTAACAAAAATTATTGTTTTGGAAAATAAACTAATAAAAGTCTGGAAAAACAAATTAACAAATATATAATTAAATAAAGAAAATATTAAATGGCCTAAACCACTAATAATTATAGATGGATTGATACAGGTCATAGGGAAAATTTGGTTACCAAATAGTATTATCACCGAATTCATTGAAGAATAGTATACATTACTAGTTCATAATTATTAGGGAATGCGAAGAATATATTTGAGAATTAAGAGATAATACTAGAGTTTAGGACTCCAAACCATAATCAAAAAAGTGGTTACCAAATGTGATATCTATATCAGAAATAAGGCTTCTTATCATACCCCTTATAGACAAATGTATATAACTGAAATACCACCAACATTATAGAAATCAATATCATAGGATTTTATAGAATTGCTATCTAAATCAAAAGATTTAACAATAAGAGTAGAATATAATTACCTTCTAATTATTATAGATCGATTAACCAAGTATATAATATTAGTACTATACAAAACCACCTTAATTACAGAAACCCTAACAGCCATATTCCTAAAAGAAGTCATTGTAGTACATAGATTACTAGAAAAGATATTATCCGATAGAGATAAACTCTTTACATTAAAATTCTGGATCGCTTTAATAGTATTACTAGATATAAAAAGGAAAATGTCTACAATATTCTATTTACAAACAAATGGAGGGAACAAATGAATAAACCAGATTGTTGAAGTATACCTCTATTGTTATATGAATTATCAATAAAATAATTGGATAGGATTATTACCCTTAACACAATTCGTATACAACAGCTCTGCTTCAGAAACTATCTAAATCTCACCGAACTATGCCAACTTTGGATACGAATTAGTTGTATACTGAGAACCAGACATTCCAAAAATAGAGAACTAATCTGTTATCATATAAACAAAGAAACTCAAGGAAGTTCACAAAGAAATAACAATAGAACTCAAATTTATTACTAAAAGAAATATTCATTACTATAACAAAAAATATAATTAAAAACCAATACTAAAGGAGGAGAATAAAGTCTATCTACTTCGAAAAAACATCGAGACAAAGAGATCAAATGCGAAACTGGATTATAAGAAACTGGGATCATTCAAAATCAAGAAAATTAAAGGACCCTTGAATTATGAATTAATGTTATCAAAGAATATGAACATCTATTCAGTATTCTATATATCCTTACTCGAACTAGCATTACCAGGAGCATCTAAAACTCCTGAAACCGAAATTATATCCATTAATCAAAACGCCGAATATAAGATAAAGGAAATACTAAATTGCAAATATATTAGAAACAAAATCAAATATTTGGTGAAATAAGAAAATTATCCGGACTCCGAGAATATATAGGAATTAAAAAAAGATCTCAAACACTTTGAGAAGTTTGAGGATTTTCGCCGACAGAATCCGGATTTGTCTAAAAGGAAGGAGAATTCAATACAGTTTGTATAGACAGCGAATTCATCGAGTATAAAAAGAAGGACTTAAGGAAATCAGAATTAATCATAAAGAGTTCAGAATCAAATTGATCAAAAGAATCGGAAGGAACAATAGATATTGAAGTTGCAGCAATTTCTCTTTCTTTTTCCTTTTCTTATTTTTCCTTTTCTTCTAAAACATCAAGTTTATTAAGATATTTGAGACCACAACATAACATTTCATCGCGTCGCTTTTTGAGTTGCGCCTTTTGCTTAACAAGGCGAACAGTCTTAATAGAAGATTCAGCAATTTCAACATCCAACTTATCGATCTGTCAATCAAGACTTTCCCAATTATACTCTCAAGGAATTTCACAATCCCAATTATCTTCCAAACGGAACTTAGCATCACAGGAAACAGAATTTCGCATACATTCTGAACAATATAAACAATGCTTATCGAAGAGATCTTTAACATAACAACGATTTTCCTGACAACAATAGGAACAAGGAATCATCTCGATACCAATAGAATCGATAATTATAGCTAAACGGATGTGTTCCTTTTTCTTTCTTTGAATTAAATTATATGAGGAATCGGAATCGTTCATAATGGAAAAGGCTAAAGGATATAATGATGAAACAAGTAGGACACTCATTAGTTATAAGCGATCAAGGACAACACTTGGTTAGAAAGGGAATAATGTTATGAATCACATTCATTTTTATAAAATAAATCTAATTACTGATGTTTGAACTGTTTTCTTTAGGGGGATCCTTATCGATAAGGAATCCTAGGACAAATATTGTTCTAGGACAAATGATGTCCTAGAAAGAATAAGCTAGATAACTATTGGATTCTAGGACAAGTGTCTTAGGATATGATTCGTTCTAGGATCATTTATCCCAGGATAAGATTTGTCCCAGGACAATTATTCTAAGATAATATCTATCCCAGGATTATTATCCTAGAATTGGAATTGTCCCAGAATTAATATCCTAGAACTAATAGTAGATCATATAATAAAGAGCCTTAGAAGCTTTGAAAGCTCCTAGAGCTCCAGAAGCTTTTTGGAGCTTTAGGGCTCCTTAAAGCTCCCTTACATTCATTAGTATATAATCAGAATAATTTCATAGTTTAAGAGCTTTGTGCTCAACTGAATTATCAATTAGTTTACCTATATTCTACTTAATCTAATAACAACTTCATTTCCAAGTGAATCCAATTGATAAAGCCTTAACCTACAACTACCAACCAACGAAACCTCAGGCAGCCGCTGTCTCCAGTACAGTATCGTTACAGCAACATTAGGAGATTTGTTGTGGACTTAAGCTCTTTTTAGATTAGTAAAGGATGGGAACATAACAATTATAACCTAGAAATTGGAGATATATAGAAGATCCTATTATAAACTAGATATTACAGAATTTGGTGTAGAATTAATTATTATTATAAACTGTTGAAAGGGTTGGTCGATTTGATAATAATAAATAATAATAATAATATTATTATCTATTATGATAGTGGAAGACTTAGTTATATTTAGCTTTGAGGTAAATCGAATATATAAAGGTGAAGTCAGAACAATATATATAATAAATATTGAATTTTATCTGCTTGCTTTTTCGAAGAATTCTTTGAAGAAAATCTTCGTATTTATAATCTACAATCTAATTCTAGTATGTTCTATGCTTATAAATAAGATCGATTTAAATCGAATCTTATAGAATCATTTCATATAATAGAAATGAGTAATAACCAATAATATTTGATTTGAGAAATAAGAAAATTCCATATGATTCTATATGTTTCCATCACATTCTATTTCGTTACAAATCATTCTAGTATGATATATGATCGAAATTTTATATAATAATAAAATTACGTAATATATAATGATATTACTAATATATCACGTGATCATATAATCACTGGTTCGGTTATTATTATTAAGTGATTTAATAACTTATTAGGAATTCTAACATATATAATATCTAAGATTTCTATTATTGCAAATATATAAAGATAGGATTCATAGAATTTGTTCTAATTGTTTCCTTTGAAAGTAATAGTATTATCAAATTTGGTAAGATTTGTTGTATTTTGAGAGATCATCTTAAACAAATTGCTTGAAGAAATGCGCTTTATATTAAGCTCATAACCTGCTATGAATAGATCTTAATCATTATTATTTTAGGTTGTTAAGAGCTTGTAGAAGGCTCTTTAATGTGGGTAGATTACACTCAACAGATCGGGCTAAGCCCTATCTAGAAGAGCTAAACCCTTCTAATAAATATACATGTGACTTTCTAACAATAATATAGAAAATCGGTTAAAAGTGTTACCTCCTTCATGAATATATAAGGCGGCAGCATGCTGCCCATAGCTTTCTCCCCACATATTTCAATGTCGCCCGCGGCCTCCAATACCTATTATTTAATCGACAACTCAAGGGGAATAATACGATATTTATGGACTGCTACTGCGATTTCGAATAATATTTAAATCTAGGCTCAATCAAAAATGCATAGAGGAGGATGAACCTCTATCGTGCAAATTTGATCATAAGCGTAATGTTCCTTCTTCATGGCTAGCTAACGCTGAAGCTCTTGCCTTTCGTATAATCGCATGTCGGAGCAGGTATCTACCACTATTTATCGTTTGTAAGGATGGAAGAAGGTTCCTATGGTTGGTATAAAGGATAATATTCTCTCTTTCTTCTTGAAACACTGTTTGTTGAGCTGCTCCTTAGCAGCCGACAGACACACGATGCCTAAGGGAAGGCTCTGGAAATCTAAACGCGGTACATATTGCAGCCCAGTCTGAAGAGATGGCGGGAGAACATCTCATGTGAATATTTGTAAACTGGTTGCGTATATGTCGTTCTTGTACAAGTGTCAATAGCGTCGTCCAAAAGAAATTTCGACCAAAGGATTGATGTTTTGCGGAAATACGAAGCTTTCCACTTGATCTGTCCTGATGGAAACATCCTTGAACAACGATATATATAATAGAGAAGATCGAGCCTATTATATTCCTTCTTGCAATGAGGCAAAATATTTAGACTTATCCCCTCATAACCCGCCAAGCTACGACTTTTAGTGTACAAGGGCTTATAAGCCAATTAGATCAACTGAATCTCCTTTGATTTTTACATTCAATCCTAGCAACTTGTTACGTCTCGACTTGACAGCTAGTTATCACGTGGAAGCGACGACTAAAACGTTGGGTTTATATTAGGAGGAGGAAGGAGGAAGAAGGGAGAGGACAGCAACTAGTTTGTGTCTGAATAGGACCCCATGGTTAGGCTGCGATTATGCTCCTACAATTCAGTGATACTCTTACAATTCCCTGCCAACCCCAACCTTACAGAAGTGTGCTTAACCAGAGTGTGCACAGATCACATCTGCGTGCGCTTATGGGACTCGAGAGGATACCATCAGGGTTTTCATCGCTGCCTGAACCAGCTCGGCGGGTCGACAGCCAGTATAGATCAAAAGAAGCATGACTGTCGCAAGTGCCAAACGCTGATCTTCGGTTGGAAATATAGATGTGTCCCGGGCCCAGTGATGGGTAAGGAAACTTCGTTTATAAGTTTTTATGTTTCATAGTATTTTATTTCGTGGTACGACCTATAAAATAATGGTTCGATATCCTTTACCGAGCTAATCTAATAGCAGGATCATTGTGTTTCCTCGAAACATAAGCGTCACATAAGTGGTAGGCACTCGAGAACGATAGGTAGAGTTTACTGCTACGGCTCCTGGCTTGTTAAAGACCTAGAATTGGGCTCACGAATTTTGTCACTTGTTCAGCGGGAGCTGTGGTAGAATACGAATTGAGCTCATTGTCCTTCAATCATTTTGCGATTTGCAAGATGCTAGGCTCTAGTCTCCAGATGTGTCTCAGAAAGCTACGATACACACAATCACCAATATTGGAAGACATGGTAGAACTTGAATTGAGAGATTGCTATTTGGCTCTATTCTAAGTACTTTTTTGGGGGACTGTAGAATTACCAAACCCTTCTCCCCCATTTCTTCGGCGATTGACTTGCTAAAGGGCTCAAAACGCTTTTGCTTGTCCACAATCGGCTCCGTTTTTACCCAAGGGCCTCGGACAGTTCCCATCATTTTGCTGTTTAGAATACGGCATTGCTCCCTTGTAAGCTTGTCGGAGGCGAGATGTCCAGAAGAGCGAAGCCAGTCTTCTGACCAAAAAACCGTCCCTTTACAGTTGTAAAGGGTGATGATAAGAAAATCGAGTTCTTTGCGTAAGTCTCTTGGTCGTTACGTACGCTCTTGATGTCGAGGAAGTCTCCGTTGTCGAAGTCAAGGAACCATCTTGTTTGGTAGGTGTAATTAGAGTTCGGAGAGGTCCACGTATTCTCCGGCTCCATTGTTACGTTGAATCGGACTATTTCCAAACCGTAGTCGGTGCGAACAGTTGCAAATCGTAAACGCTGTGCTGGGTCCTTATTGTCGGAGAGCCAAATGCTGGCCTTGACTTCTGAGCCTGGGAAATGAACCCCAAACCAGGTAAATTCGCTGTCAACTCCGCCGAATCCGAACTGACGGTCATACCAGGTCATCGAGCGTTCCTCGTCGACCTGGAGGATCTGGTCGTCTAGAGTCAACATGCCTGAAGTCTGGCAGCTCGGAAGAGACCACTGCGAAGTATTGCCGTTTCCCCATGAGAAGTAACCCGTTCCAGCATTCAGAAGGACCCGAGATGTTGCCTTCACGGTAAGGTTATACGCATAGTGATCAGTCGAACCACTCCAGACCATAGTGGAAATACTATCATTAGAGTTGCTCGAAAACTCAAAGCCAGGTGCTTCAATCCTGAGCTTTCCGTTCTTGGTCGTTGAATTGTTTTGAAGAGGGAGGTTTTTTGTGCTCTGCCAGTAGTTTTCTGGGTTACTGGCGTCCAAGAGAGAGGTCCTGACTGTAACAATGCCGGAGGGAAGTACGAAGGCATGCGACAAGAGAACATACTCGTTCGAGTTGGCCGAGGTCAAGAAGTGAGTGGACCAGAATGAGTTAACGGGAGGTGTGACAAGCTGGGATTCAGGCAAGGAATATTGGTTTGGTAGTTCCGCCTGATAATAATTGTCAGTTCTTGGCATGGCGGCCAGTGGACTCTCAGCCTGTTCTCCACACAGGAAAGAACTGCGAGGATAAACAACCGACAGGTACGTACATCATAAATGGTTGACGCATTCTCTGGAGTGAAATTGTACAGAGCATTGCTTGCCGCAGGGAGCATGAGCAGCAAGAACGACGTGATAGACATGGCTAGTGACTTATGTTGGATGAAGTAAGATGGTAATGAATTCAAGTCGAGCTACTCAGAGATGGATTTGTTGTTTACCTTGCCGTTCTCTTATATAGCATTCAATTGACGAGAAAATTCCATCCTTCGCTAGGAGAGTTCATGGAGATACAGCCGACCGGAGTCGGCGGAAGACTGTGCACTCTAAAAAGGGGGCAACTAAACATACGTCGGTGTAGCTCGGGAGGAAGTGGCCGCAGAACTGGACGGGAGTCGCCGGCAGCGTGGTTCGTGCAATTCGGAATGCTGATTGGCAATCTGGGAACTTCCCCCCGTCCAGTGTTTGCAAAGCCGGGAGTCTCTGAGACGATGAAATCTGCGATGAGGCAATACGACAATAACATTCACCTACAGTAGGTTTTGTTCTAGTTTCCCATTCGAGTATTGTGAAAGATTGTTGAGATTCCTTGCAACGTATGTGACGTGACCTGCGTCGCTAGTCAAACCACTAGAGATCAGGTCTTGAGCCCCATTTTGCTCCCCACTTCTGCCTAGCTAGGCAAATTTTGAATTCAGATTACTCCACTAAATATCGAGTAAACTATAAAAGGAGAAATATTGCTTCCTGCAGTCTACTATTATTCGGACTCCCGGAAAACCAGCTTCCGAAACCCTAAGCACAAAGATATACAGTATTACCTCAAAAGTTTGAAACGGAACATAAAAAAATCGCGGTTTCCAATTCTTCCCCTACTAACACCACCACTTCCAACACCTAAAATGGCCCCTTCACGACACCCACTCACCCCAATTCATTCAAATCGCGTACAAAAGAAGGAATTAACTCCCGATTGACATAATTATCGGCCCCCTTCCTACGCTCACCTAGATTCATTTACTACCCTGCCTGCACAGTAGGTAGTCGGGTCGGTCTTTCAGATTACAAATTACGACCGTACACCCATTTCGGTATACGGAGATAGCAAAATCAATCGGACATTCCAAAATACCGAACATTCAGATAGTAGAAATACTTACCTGAGTCTAGGAGGGGGCCACCAGGGGGTACAGGAATTGAGGCGACACTAAGATATCGCTCGTTCTTATAGCAACATAATGTTCCATACGATGTTTAACTTGCAAGTTTTTAAGATCTACTCAGTACGAATGTAATATTAAATACTTCGAAGAAAATTATTTAAAGGAGAACGATAATATAAAAATATCATAATAGCAAACACTTGAGAATATATTCTTAGACAAGAAGCTTAATAGGTGGTAGATAGTAGATAGTAGGTGTTTATACTAGTTATAGAACTAGAGAAGTTATAGTTACATGCGGAGCATTGGCTCAAGCTAGTTAGAAATAATAAATTAAGTGTTCCAAGCTCGGGCCTCTGTTGATATATACCGTATAGAAGATTTATTTGGACCCTATGGGGCGTTTGTAGAGACAGATCGGAATTCATGAAAACTGCGGTTACCGAGAGATCACGAAGTGTTGAGTGTATATCTTACTATAAGAAGCGGGAAAATCTCCTGATAAAATCTTCATCTAAAAAGTAAGAAGAGTTATTTGCCTGAGATCAGAGTTTCTGTCAAACGCTATTAGGAATTTTCCAACCAGTCCAGACGAACTGTTCCACTACTGCAGTATATCCGACGTCCACCCACAATGCCCAACTTCAGAGTTATAATCGTAGGCGCTGGTCCCGTCGGCCTTACAACAGCGCATGCTCTCTCCAAAGCTGGGATCGACTTCGTGGTGCTTGAGCGACGACAGGTGGTTGTCCAGGATGCAGGTGCAAGCCTAGTTTTGGCGCCTCAAAGTCTTCGCATTATGTCGCAGCTAGAGCTTCTGGACCAATTAACCGCTATCAGCACGGAGTTGGTGCATATTACAAGCTACGCGATGGATGGGAAGAAATTCAAGGAAGCCTGGCCATTTGAAGCCATGAAACAGAAGTAAGTTCTTTCTTTCAACGTTTTATAACAAACGAATAATCTTGTAACAGTCATGGGTCGGCTCCGCGTATCTTTCATCGTGCCGAGCTTCTCCAAGCTATATATGACGGCTTGAGACCAGAAGACAAGTCACGAGTGTTGACGAACAAAAAGGTTACCAGTATTGAAAGTGATGAGGTCGGAGTACGAATACACTGTGCAGATGGATCAACCTACGAAGGGTCTATCGTCATTGGGGCTGATGGGGTCCATAGCCAGACGCGTCAACTTATGCGAAGTTTAACTCTCAAAACTTCGCCAGAAGACACTGTTAACGATGAGGAGCCCTTCACAACCGAGTATCGCACAATGTGGTGCACATTTCCCAAGCCAGAAGATTCGGAGATTGGCTTGGGGAGCACAAGTGACGGGAGCAATGCTTCGGTTCAGTACTTAACCAGTAAGGACCGTGCCTGGATCTTTGTCTACGAACATCTGGAGATGCCTACGAAGAAGAGGGCATGGTATAGTCAGGAAGATATCGAAGCATTCGCTGCCAAGCATGCCGAAATGCCTATCAACGATCACCTCAAGATCAAGGACGTCTTTGCCAAAAAATACCATGCAGGCATGGCGAATCTGGAGGAAGGGATTATCGAACACTGGAGCTGGGGCCGCATTGTTCTTGTAGGTGACGCGGCACATAAGTTCACCCCAAATCATGGGCAGGGGCTCAATAACGGCATTCAGGACGCTGTTGTTCTGGTCAGCGAGTTGCATCGATGTATAGAATCTATCGGAGCCAGTAACCAGCCTTCCAAAGAGGAGCTAAGCATTGCATTTCAACGCTATCAGTCTACCCGCACGGAATATGTGAAGACCGATTACAACCTTTCCGCAACGGTGACCCGGATGTCTGCTTGGCCTAACTTCTGGTATGGACTGCTGGATCGACATATAATTCCTCTGATCCCGGGTTTTGACGATATGATGATGAATCATTTCACTGCCCCGCATATAGCTAAAGGGCAGATCTTGGACTTTGTATATAGCGAAGAAGTTTTCAAAGGTAAAGTTCCTTGGGTTTATCCGATGAAGGTTTAGTTTTATAAAGGAAGTCTTATAATGGATATCGAAACTATATACTAGTAGATTTCTTTCTTATATAAATTTAGAATATAGTTCAAACTTTTTAATATAGTTATCTGTTATGACTATTAGATATGGGAGCCCGAGGACCTTAGGCTCAAAAGGTAGCCACCCGTAATCAGTAGGGGCGAACCGTTGTACAGAGATTATAGTATATATAGTCTAGAATTATACATTAATTATCTATAATATAAAGTGAATTCTGTGGAGTTATCTCGGTCCGACTATATTCCAGACAGCGAGAATATATCCAAGCACCGGATATCACCTCCCTCGTACAATGATATAAGACTTCCGACTCCCCTCGAGCTTTCACGGCTTTTAAAGTTTGATCAATCGCCACAACCTTATAGAGAACCCACCAGCACTCGGTATATATCTGTGCTCTCTATACTATTAGCACCCACTGACTGGTTATAGCGTCGCCGAGCTCAGAACCGCGCATCACAACGAGCTTTCAGGGACAGAAAGGAAAAGTATATGAGGGAGCTGGAGCAACGACTGAGAGAACTCGAGGGCCGCTATAGCGTTCTTTCCAGGTTATATGAATCGCTACAACTTGAAGTTACTAGTGTCAAGCAAGAGCTAGACAGGATGGGCAAGGATAACAGCAGAGTCGAGAGCTCAACAAGGAATTACCAAGTGAGGGAGTGGGAGGAGTCCAAAATCGAGATCCTAGATCCTTTTTTGTTTCATGTTTCTGCGTTTTGCTTTGTTGAGGATCATGGACAAGGTTGGAAAGAATGAGAGATGCTACCACAGTGTTAATTTTGGCGAAAGTATCTTGTGTCTTACCTAGTGTCTTCTATTGTTGCATAGTATTTGGTACTTTTGCCTGGCGTTTCTTGTCATAACCTTGTATCATCTTTATGTCTAGCGCAGGATCACCGCATGAGACCATGTGTTGACGCCAACGACACATTTTCCGAGGAAGTTACAAGCTTTAGGCAAATTATCCACGAAATGTGAAGATGTAACCTTATAAAAATAGTAAGAGGGACAGAGGTAATTCCGTTGCGATGTTCGCTCTTTGACAACTGTTATATAGCACTTTACTGTGCAGACGATGCTGTTAAAGCATACGAAGATGTGATGTGAGGTTTTCGATTACGCAGCGGCGAAGGTGGTACAACAACCATATGCCAAGTAGAGATAGGCATCAGCCATCCGTGAGACCGAAATCAAGCTTTGTGATGCATGACAAGGAACACCGGAAGGTGGAAAGGCATGAGGAAAATTATTCAAGAAAGAGTGGCCATTCAATGATTTAGTTGGTAAGCATAGATAAGCTACGGAGGTCTCTATTACACATGGGAGATGGAATAACTAGTGGCATGTAATCTTCTCAAAGCACACATAAACAATATCTACTTCTACTTCTGCCTCCTGCCTCCTGTCCGCTTCACCAAGCCTTCCAAAGGGCAGTCAATGTCTTTCCATTTCTTCCCTGTCGATGAAGTATTTGCCTGGCACCTCCCGCAGAACCGTCCATGTCGAATCATCAAGTAGTGAAGGTCAAACTTCAGGTGATCAGGAATTTTGGTCTCGAGATGTGCGAACATACCATCCCTACTGGTCCCAGGGGGTACCCAACCTAGCCACGTACAAATCCGGTACACGTGTGTATCCACGGCGAAGGCATTGTGCTGCATACAGATTGAAATAATGCAGGCTGCAGTCTTCGGTCCCACCCCTGGAAACGTAATGAATTTATCGAATGCTTCATCTTTCGAAAGGCTTCGCATGTGCTCTAAAGAGAGCAGATCTATGCCTCTTGAGTTGGTGGCAACTTTCCCACTTTGGCGCCGGATGACATTCTCTTCATGAACCATGTCAAGGATAGCCTTGCAGCTACGACTCTTGACGTTCCCCATTCCTCCAGTCTTGATGGCTTCATAGAGTTTTTCCAAGAGAGCAAGTCGAACGGCCTCCCAGTCGACAATGCCGGGGCCAGTTCCAGGCTTACGTCTCCCAAACGTTGTGAGAATGCCCATAAAAGCGCGAGATGCATTCATGTCGTTGGTACCAGCGCTGAGCCGCGCTCTGATGACTGCATCAATCAATGCCGGCTCGTCCTGGTTGCAGCCTTCGATACGAAGACCTAAAGAAGGCTTGGATTGTGAGATCTCGATCTTGCCGTGCTTATCCTCCAGCAGGCGAAACACCGTTTCAACCGTCTCGGGGGTTGGAGCTGGCCAATTCGGGAAAGGAGATAACGCATTACTTGAGTAGTCGTATTTTGATTTTTTGGGGTTTTTGCTAGTGGGAGGTGCAGTTGCAGAGAGCTTCTTAGAATCCTCGTTCGTCAAGACAACCTGCGCTTGCTGGGTGATGATCGCAGACCTAGAAGCCCCCGCCTGCTTGGATCTCTTGGGACGTTTAGACAGTCGCTTGTCATCGAAATCGCTACTGTCTGACGGACAGTCGTAAGAACTAGAGACAGGCTCGTCGAACTCTGTGCTTTCGATCGATCCTGGAGTTACGATCCGCCGCCTTTTTCGACTTGGAAGCTGGGCTTTGGTGGATGTGTCCATAGGTTGGCTGGTCAAAGTCAGGGTCCGCTGGAATGGGGAGGTATGCCGAATGCGAATGTGTGCTGGTCTTGACAGGAGAATTCGAAAGTGTCCGAACGACTTCATAGGCGCCCAGGGCAAAATTCAGTTCGATGTATACAACGTAAAGGTCCAGGAATTGTTTTGGGCTATATAGGCCGGAGCTGCGTCTGTTTCGTTTCGTTTGAGTTCAGTTTCTTGAAAAAGTATAATGTCCATGACGTAATCATTTTTATCACTAGCGTTCTGGCTGAGCCTACTTCTTTAGGGTCAAGCCATGCCTGGAAAGGAGTGGTGTGGTCCTCGGAACTGAACCCGCAGTCGCTTTGTCGACAACAAATAACCCTGGGAGCGAAACGAGAACCTAACATGCATGGAAAGAAAAAGGGCGAGACCAGATTAAAAACACCGCGCAATTTTCGATTGGAGTCTACCAACTAGGCACGTAATTACGGCAATCGCGCCATACTAGCCAAGGTACATGCGTGAATTTCAGATAGAGAACGCTGCTAAGAATTGCTGCTTCGTCTCTCGGTTCGGTTTGGTTCGGTTTAGAAAAGCAGGCGTCGCTTAAATAAGATTTCTCTCGGCACTGAACCCACATCAAATCGTCAAAACTTCTCTCGGCACTGAACCCATCCCACATCAAATCGTCAAATCGAACCCATCGAACACCAAATCGATTCGGACCCACGGATCTGAGATCTCTGCCCCCTGCCACCCTGTACCCGCCGATGCTGCCGATTTATCCAAGCCACTACTGTGGTTGCTGGGGAAAGTATTGTAAGACACACCAAGAAAATGACCGTGCTTATTTATTTACAGGGGCTTTGACCAATTATATCATCACACTGATTGAAAATTAATATGGTAGAAAACAGATGGTTAAAGTATTGTAAATTTTCATTTTTCTAGTAAAAATGAATCAAAATTATTCGAAATCAATTGAAATCATCAATTTTTTGTTTTGAGATCTAATTTATGATTATTTTGAATCTATTAGAAAAAGCTCTAGAAATTCAAAAGCTTCAAAAGCCTCAAAGGCTTCAAAATCATGAATTTGTTGAAATTCAAAGTTTTGGAGGGGAACAGCTCAATATCTATTCGAGTTGTTTAAAGCAGCATCGGAAGACAGGAAAAACAGCAATATGTGGGTAAAAAATGTCTTACAATACTTACCGCAGCAACCACAGTACACTACAGAATTCCTATTGTTCTACCTTTCTATCGTATTTGTTGATACTCATCAGGGACTGCGGCCAGCCGGTTGCGCGACGACTTTTGATCGACATGTCGGAATGCCCGCCGGACGCGCCCAAGCACTCTTGCAATGCCTGTGGAAAGAGCTTCTCGACCAACAGCCACCTGCGCCGACACGAGGCACTTCGTAAGTGACGCTCGACTGGTTCCTCTCCCTACCTATTGTCCCTCCATAGGATGAGTTCCCTTTGCTGACTGGGTCCGGCGTACAGACAGCGGCAGGATATCGGCAGTTTGTCCCTTCTGCAATATGCAGTTCTCCAGACTGTGAGAGATCGTGGTACTTGTCGTATCTATATGAACCGCTGACCGACTTTGGATAGTGATACCGCTCGCCGGCATGTCAAGAGATGTTCCCCTGACGGCGCTGGATCCTCAGCCACAGAGCCCTCCCGAACAGAACCCTCCAGACGTGGCAAGCTACGCCAGGCTTGCGACGTCTGCGCACAACGCAAGCTATCATGTAACACAACTCTGCCGTGCATTCGTTGTGTCTCCTCTAATGTCGAGTGCACTTATCAGCGACGCATCTTCCCTGATCCCATACCGCCCAATGATCCACCTTTGGACAACCCTAGCCCAGCTGGAAATATGGAGGCAGGTTCAGATGCCACACGAGGAAAAATCCCTATTCAGTTTCTGCTGTCTTTTACCACACCGGCAGAGCATGAGGCGACCACAGCATTAATCTCTGCTAGTAGAGACCAGCTCATCGAACAAGCTGCAAGCACTCACCTGGTATCTTCAAGTACATCGGAATTCAATTTCGGGGCCTACGACGCTCTATTCTGGGACCAAGAGGATTGGACGCCCGATTTCGTCCACTACTCGAATCAAGAATTCCACGATGATACATATCGAAACAGAAAATCTTCTACCCAAGGTCAAGCAAGTTCAGTTATAGAAATTCGGCTAGCGCACATGTGTCAACAGCTGGCTTCCACCCAGAGAATACTGCTCGCGGACAATCCGGACTACCATGATGATTTTGAAGAGAGTCTTGCAGATATCTTCACAACAACTAATTTTGAAACGTTCATACAGGCGTATTTTCTTCACCTACACCAGTTCTACCCCATTGTCCACCGCCCCAGCTTTGACTGTGAGACGGCCTGCCTACCTCTTCTGCTGGCGATCTTTCTTTTTGGATCCCTGTGTTCTGCCCCTTCGGACTCTACTCTATCAGCGCGCAGGGTGTTTGATGTTGCGGAGGAGTACATTTTCAACCATCCCACAATGCAACAACTGCACCACAGCAACAGCACTTGTGTGTCGCCTGAAGAGACAATTGGCGTGCTTCAAGCGGCGTTCATAATTGAAGTCGTCCAGAACGGAACGAACAATGTGGAAACAAGGAGACGCCTTAGAATCAAAAGGCATCCATGGTATATCGCTGCATTGAGAAGCTATGGGCTATTCCAAGTCTCTGGTATAGACCGCTTAGACGACTCGATTACCGGTCAATCCAAGTGGCAGTCGTTCCATTCCCAGGAGATTCGCACACGGTATGGGCTCCAGTACCAGTATGAAAGTGCAGATTAACCAAACTGACACCAAGACAAGACTCGCGATTTGGTCATTTGTCACGGACAGCTGCTTTGCTATTATGTTTAACAGCTGTCCTCTCTTGACATTGGGGGAATTGAGTATAGACTTTCCTTGTCGCAATGATATTTTCGAAGCGGAGACAGCAGCTGAGTATGAGCACTTGACAATGTTTGATTCTCCTGAGTTACGTTGGAAGACACCGTCGCAATTGATCAAAGACCTACTCCAGGATACTTGGACCGATTCATCTCGCGAGCACGTCACGGCGATGAATTTGATGGTTACAATCTGCGGTAAGCGGTCATCGTCAGCATTTACAGAACCTAGGAGGTATTGACCATAAGCAGCACTACAGTCTTTGGTGATGACCTTACGGTGCTCCTTGGTCTTGGAAGCAACAGGGGCTGCCATTCTTCGCGCAGCAGATAGGTGGGAAGATCTTTGGCGTATGGTGACCGAAGGAAGCAAAACACGGACTATGACAGGTCAGGGCTTCGTCGAGCACTCCGATGAGTTGTGTTGGCTTGTCAGAACATTAGTTCAGCAAGGACAACTGAAAGTACCAGATTGTCGCTACACACACATTTTGCCTACGGACAACATCAAGGACCTTCATGATTTCTTGTGCAGATACAGGATCACATAAAATCATGGCAATGCATAAATGAAGACAGTTGACTTCGCAAAAATCATGACCTCTTCCAGGGTATGCTATGCCTCAAGAGCAGAAAAAATGGGATTTCGACTACTCAGGAACTGTGTCTGCTGAATATACATGGATTCCGCCTTTAAAAACGCTCTTGCAATGCGCATGCCACGTGCCAATCCAAATGCTCGAGGACGTCAGTAGGTGCAATCATGTTCCCACAGGTTGGACACGAGTAACCGTCAGCAGTTGCATTAACGGTCGTCTCGGCACTGCGTGGTGCTAGTGCCTTTGTGCACATTGCTGGTTCTTGGTCGCGTACCAGAGGCTTGTGAGTCTGCTCAGCACTGTCCTGTCTTCCTGGAGTAGCTAGCATGAAACTGGTGATAAGTTGATTCCTCTGCTCCTCCTTCACCAATCCATGTAAACTTAACCCAATACTCAAACACGGCCATGCAGGAGCCGCCTCATCTGCTATAATTTTCAGATACTTCATCGCGAAGTTGAAGATTGTCTCCTCGTTAATCCCCATTTGAGACGGTATAATACATTGTTTTGATGTTGTTGGCCCAAAGCGCCCTCGGATATGGTGATGGACAGCAAGCGTGGATGGGCGGCGAAAGTACCCTGATTCGACTTTGAGGTCGTTCAGCCGCCCTACGAGGTCCGCTGCGAAGATTCTCATCCAAGAAGACGCCTGGCCAATGTCTGTAAGAGGCGGTACGAAAGTCTTCTGCGTTAGCATTGACTGAGGGTCGGTTCGAGGAATCACTTCACTTCGATCTTCTCCGCGAATGGAACGAAAGAACCAGTGACCATCCTGCCTACCGAGCGCAGCGACTATTTCCTCCTGTGGGATTGCAAGCAGGTCAGGGATGCTGTTGGAGCCGAAGGCCTCTTTCGCCTTTACACCCAATACACCTGCCAGCCCACGGATCGAGGTCATCTTGCAGGTAGAGAGGAAGAATGGCACGGCACGGGCTCGGATCACCGTCTGCTGGTCTGGCTTTTTGAATCCGGCCCCAAGCTTGGCCAATGCTTTGTTCTGTGCAATACCTGCGGAGCAGGTGTAATGTAGAGACTCGAAGATCTCCTTGCGTAGGTTTCGTATGATTTGAGCACCAATGTTCAGCGCGATTTCGTCCCAATCAATACGATGGGTATCGTCGGTGCTGGTTGGGAGGTCAACCAGGTTGTCCGTCTCCCAGTGAAGAACGATGCCCCGTGGTGGAAGAGGAAGTGAGCCATGTACATTATCGTCGACGGCAAGTTGAGGGTATCTTGAAACAAGGACTGAATGTACGTGTGCAGACAGGTCGATAAAAACTTCATCCACGCTCGCCTTCTCTATGCGTTGAAGTGGCGCGGGTGGTAGGTGTTTCGTTATAATTTTGATACTTTTCCGCGATTCGATCCGGTATGGATCAAGGGCAGCCTTGTCTTTCTTCATCATGGCTGGATCGGCTGCATCAGACCTATATGCCCAAGACGTCTCGCCTTCTCTCCAAGTGGCAACGTGCTGCATGATGATGTTGGGACAAAGCCGCCTCACCTCTTCCACAGAAGCACCGCGAGAGAAGCCGAAGCCGCGGGCAGCATAATTGAGTGCGATTATTGCATTCCACTGTTGAACTGCCAGCGGCTGTGAGGCGTCCAACTTCAACCGCACCATTTCGCACTGTGCGTAGAAAGCATCATAATCGACGAGTGCGATCACGCGTAAGGGCGACTGTGGTGAGTAGTTGCCAAGGCGACGGAGATCTCGGTACGTGAATTGGGACCTGGGACCGTCCGTGGAAAGAGATCTCGAAGTTGCATGCAGCATGGCGAAAACAATGTGTGGATCTGGCAAGGTTGACAGGGTTAGCAAAGAGTTTGGGCGTCATATGACGGGTGACGGAGAGTGTCACTTACCTAGCTACCTTAGCTAGCCCTCCCAATAGATGTTTCGATGTGTTCTGGGAGGCTGGCTTGGCCTGTCTGAGTGGCTCTAAGCTTTGTCAGTCGTGCAAGTGTTGGAAGAACAGAAAGAGTAGCCAGCCAAGCTTGCGTGAAGTGGGTGTTTCCCTGTGAGCGACTAAAGGCGTCAAAATCGGACAACTACAAAGGAGCCGAAGCGCCGTCAACTCAAAATGGACCAGTCTCTGCTCTGTGCCTGTCACGCCGATCCGTCAGTGATGTCAAGTTCGACGGCGCTTGACGGCGTGGATTTTGAGCTCTTGCCGGACTCCGGAGAAGGGCATTAAATGCCGCGATATGCACGACCAGGGGTCAACAAAAGGGTGAAGTATCAACGACGCTATCTCGGGAATGAACCCAACTACACTAGTTCGGTATTGAACCCAACTACACTAGTTCGGTATTGAACCCATATATTATAATACTTATTACTTCGTAAATACCTTACCTATTATAGAATAAGTATCATCCAACTAATAATATATTCTATATACCTACTGAACTATAAAACCAATAAGTAATTTAATAATATCTTTAAGTTATCTTACTTTTCTACATGCATCAATGACATCCATCTATCTGTCTAGTGTTACACACATCTGTCTTGAGAAGAGTCTAGAGAGAAAATGATTTGGTTCGGTTGGGTTGGGTGACACGCAGTTGAGCTAGGAGGTTACACAAGCCCGAAAGCCGTGCCAAGAACTCGTACAAATCTCTGTTGTGCGGACCTAGGTACCTAGTCATCATTTTATATTGTCACATATCTGTTACATGAGCCCCAGCAAGGTATATATATGAATTCTGGGGTGCCAAGTATTCAGCTCCGATTGCCCGATTCCGATTTTACGGGCGAAAATGTCTTGTCTTTCTGCATGTGTGTGTGATCAGGTGATCGCTTTGGGCGTTGGGTGGTTGTGTTGTACGGATATGTACATGGGTATGATACGGTAATTATTAGGTTGTGAGATGATTTTAATTGGGTAGGTAGGTAGGTAGGGAGAAGAAGGAGATACTAACAAGGTAAGTAAGTAGGTGTTCGAGATTGGGGTTTAAGTGTCGAAAACCTGGGGAATGCATATGGGGACGGGAGTTTGTGGAGTCAAACAAACGAGCGGGATGAAAATCTAGCCGACTAATATATTTCACATTCACCGTTGTATACACATAGAGCACATGGTCGGTATGAAATTATTCCACATCTTACATTCGAAATCATCAGCCAATAAAAAATTCTGGAACAAACCAAATTTTTCAGCTTGCGTTGGAAATAGAAACTTCATTCTCCAAACAGAAGAGAACAGAACAGAAGCAAAGCAAGCGTACGAACCAGCCAGTCGGTAACCCCTCACGCATCTTCTCCTTCCCTTCCTTCAATCGCGCATGCATCAAGCTAGTGAATAAACTGACCAGGTATGGGGAAAAAATATATCAGTGGAATGAAAAATGAATCTTTCTCCCGCTCGACTGTTCAGTGACAGTCTGTCGAGATGAAAGTGAAAGGGTCTCTACAGATCCTTTGAGATCTCAAAATCAAAATTGTGAATTCGAGAAAGAGTCTATCTGTTGTAATCCTGCGATCACACGCGTGGAACTCGTGGGTTTTGTAGTCGATTCCCAGGGTTTCTTATGTGGGAAGGTCGGATTTCTTTGCCTGTTGTTCCTGCTATTGTTCGGGTTTTCTTGTTTATTTTCGAGTTCTTTGTATGTCAGTATTGTTTACTATCGTTGTTCTTATTCTCACTATTTTGCATCCTGTGCAAATCATTTCCTAAATAGTTGGGGGACGTCCTGCTGCTATTGCTAGGAATGCCGCGCTTGAGGCCGAGGTTGAGATTAAGGTAGAAAGATTTACATGGATTAGAGAACGGTGATAGGGATATAGAATCAGATGATTATTGGCATCCTCATAGTGGTGCCAACGGCAATATTTAGCGATGTCTCAAGATCTGACACAATCACTCTGCTACGCATTAATTATTAGATGAGAAAGCCGTCTCTATATTATCAGTAGGCAGGTATCTTTCTACAATTATCAAGTATCTTCCCATCTCATTTCACAATCAGATTATATTCCTAATCACTAATCGCCGGTTTAAATATGAATGGCAATCTGCATCTGTAACCAGATGGACATGATTTCCAGTAACTCGTTGAGATTGCGTCAATCAGCCTCTTTAACAAGTAAATAATAGAAAGCATCCATTTTTCCTTTTTCTTAAATAGAGAACTTTCGGTCAGTAAAACGAATATTCCTACGGTTATCCTTGTATTTCGTTCAGCTGAATACCGAAGACTTCGCAATTTCGACCCATGATCATACGTCTGCAGTAGATATAACTTAGCTTCAACAGTTTTTCCCATTGATTGCTGGAGGGGTTGTGAAGTTTGGTTATTGTTGTATTGATGTTGATTTATGGTTTTACTATTGTGATATTGATATTGTGAGTATAAAGTTATATGGTCATATGATCTTTTATTTTCAGATTTTTAGGTCGGTATGGTAATGCGAAAACGATACTGGGAAAATAAGTAAAGAGTGAAATTTGTTGCTGTAGAAGTAAGACCGTATTATATTTGTTGGTTTTCTTGTTTTTGGTCTTCGTCTATTTATAGGTAGGTAAGAGCTACTTCTGATTTATAGTGATGTTACTATTGTTCTTTACAGTGTTGTAAGATTACTAGTCATTGATTGTTTAAATCGAGCATAATCGGAGGATATAACATTCATTAAATGGTCATTAGCTACATCTCTGCTCGCGATAATCATCCCTTTGATACGCTGACCTCGACTTAGATTAATTTATGATTCTCTTCAAGTTAATATCTGTATTTTTCATTTTAACCTTATATCTAGATTGCTAGGAATTACAGAATAGGAGATTATGGAACGTTGTGTCGAGCTCACTGATTTATGGTATGAATTATATGATTTAGATTCTGTAAAGAACTGTAGGGTAGTACTTGATAGTCTATTCGAGGAGAACATCGAATGCTATGTGGAGCTTCATTGGTCTATGGTATGAATTTTATGAATCGGATGCTGTAGAGAACTGCAGAGATATTTAATACTCACGTCTAGTGGAGTATATGGAAAGATGATTATTTGGCTGATGATTTTCCTTAAAAGGATGGGTTGGATGAAGAATAGTCATGAGAAAAAGACAATTATTATGAGAATTTAAAAGGTTTCAAAGGAAAAGAGATGCAACTAGTAAGTCTAGTATCTTTAATTCGGACCACCCTTTTATATCAAATATGACGATTTTTGCCTACTAATAACTTTTCTATATTATTGATATAAATTATAAAAATCTTAAATTAATATTAAGTATCATATCATAAGAAGCAAGTGGAAAGTTTTCGAAACAACTTTATGAGACTAGTTAATTTTAGTATACAGTAACCGTGCACAGCTGTTTGTCAGTTATCAAAATATCATCAAAAAGAGCCATTTTATTATATTTTTAATTATAAAAAAATCTTATATAATAATATTATAATCAATTGAAAGTTTAAATATATATTATTTATAAATAAAAATATTATAATTTATATAAAATAAAAATGTTTTTTAAATATTTAAATATTTAAATATTTGAAATATTATTAATTTTAAAAATAAAAGAATTTAAGTATTCTATATGAGTTTTGGTGTGATTTTGATGATGGACGAACAGCTGTGCGCAAGTTCTGTATTTCCATCATTGGATTACGGTTCAGTGTCATGAAATCATCTGCTTTTCACGAAAGAGGATATGAGGCTATACCCCCTGACCCAAATTCCAATTAGTCTAACTGACATGTGAACAATTTCCCAATAATACCAAGGTCTTGCTGCAAGACTTATGAATTTTGCAGCGAAGTTTTCGCCAAAAGCTCCACTTGGATATTACTGTGAAGAAAGATACAGTACATAAGGCTTCATTTTGAAAATTAATCTTAAATACAACAAGTAACACATCTAAGCCCCGATACTTTACTTCTATTTAAGGAGCATTAAATAAATAATTAACTTGAACATCAAAAAGGTTTGATCTTTGGGGAAATGCACAACTATCAGGGCGGCAGGAATATAGGTGGTGAAGGTATGATGAGCAACTATGTGAATCCGGCTTTAGTAGGTATGTATCGAAGGTGTATGTATGATCCATTAACTTTTGGATTTCTCACAACGTTGGTGTCAATAATCACTCGATGGTCTTTTTCTTGCTCCCACCAAGCAAAAGATATCTATATTGCCATTGGTCATTATGGATGTACTTTTCCATTCTATGCCACCATGATTTATTGGCATAGAAGCATGAAGAGTTAAGGAAGAATAAATAGGAAAGTCTTTGACATCAAGTCAAAATTAAAAGTTAAGTTCAACAAATCGCAATATCAAAAATTGTTCTTGGAAAGTTTTGTATAAAAAGTGGTAATTTTGAAATTTTGAGGAGAGGGTTTTATAATTGTGCAATACCTACTAAGATAATTATTCAGATCGATAGACTGATTCAGTTTCTCATTATTAGTTTACAATACAAAAGAGGCTTCATCATTTACAACTTCATACGATATTACTCACCCCTCGAGGATGATCACTACCTCAAATCATCAGCAAGATATCGATTACTCACACAAATGGAATCACGAAACAAAATTACACTGGAGTATGTAAAGTGGTATTGATATTCAATCATTTGCTATCAATTGCTACAAGCCAGAACTTTTCCATCTTACTTGGATCCGTTCCCTGACAACAAAATAAATCCTTTTGATCCGACACCCAAACACCAATGCAGTCCGGGGTATATCTGTCAACATAATCCTTAACCCAATAAATACCCTAGAGTATCATCCACCCGACGAACTAAACACCAAAGAAATATTGATACGACCTGAAATCATAAAGCTTATTCTCCATCGAGCTCAAACCCATCATCTGTCACCCACCACATCAACAATCAATCCCAATCGGATGACACTCAATAGCAATCCCATGAAATCTCCTTCTATCCAGATTCGAGTGAATAGCAGCAATTCATGCAGCTGTTTTACTATCCTCCAACAACTCCATTCTAGCGAGATGATGGAAAGCCAAACTTATCCCTACCGAACTGCTTTCTTGGTTGTTCATCAAAGCCAAAACGTTCAAACTGTCTAGAAGCGCCTTGTGATGATCCTTGAGGGCCAACATAAGATGGTACTTGGTAGGCCTGTTGAGCATTACCGTTCCAGTTCATATCACCTAGACCCATTTGCATATCAGCTTGCCAGTTCATGGCATCAGAATCCAAAAAGTTTGATATCGTTTGATTGATGTTGTTCTGATTAGGATTCATACGGGACATGCGGTCGGAGGTCATACCCATAGCCCTATTAACATGTCCATTGCCATTGCCGCTTGGTCGTTGTCGCATGCTAGTGCCATATATTCTTTGAGGCGGGTTATGCATTGATCCTTCAGGAAGACTAGTCATATCTCCACCAGCAAAGCGTTGCGCTGAATATTGAGGATGACCACCAGTGTTTCCTTGATAGCCGGAATGAGGTTTCTGCAAACTTCCATTGGAGTATCCGTTGCTACCTCCATTTATAGGCTGCTGAAAGACGCCATATCCACCAAGACCAGCATTCATTGATTCCTGTCTGGCGCTATCACCATGCACTGGAGGTGAATAATGATTATTCGAAGATACACCACGACCACCGTTCAATGGCTGCTGACTTGGATTTCCATACATAATCGATCCCGCATCAGGTGCTCGATATCTTGTTGCTGGAGCGTATTGCATGGTTGATGGATTTTGCAGGTAGTTAGTTGATGCTCCCATTCCATGCACTAGATCAGCATAAGGCAATGGTTGATCCTGACGAACTAAATATCCACCCTGACCTTGATGCTGTTGTTGAATATAATTCATACCGACGGGAGGGGCCTGCATTCCATTCATGGGACCATAATAAGGCATTGGCTGATCATGGCGAACTCCCCAACCATTTTGAGCCTGATGATTTTGGTGACTATTATTTGCAGCAACAAGACGGCTATTGATCTCATGGTCCACCAAGCGTTGTACCAAAATTCCTTTCAGCCCTAAGGTGCTAAGTCCCAGAGCTTTGCATTTCTCCTTGAGCTGTGGTACTCGGTATGCATAATAGAAACGTTGGCGCCTCCCCATTGAATAAGGATCTTGCTGTCCCGTCATCGGATTATTCTTCATGGGTATGGCAGGTTGGATCGGTGCTGGGGCGAGTCTTGGGCGCTTTGCATCTGGTCTCAGTTCTTGCTTATCGTAGTCAGAGAATTCTTCCATCTCTTCTTCAATACGTCTTCTTTTTGCATCGAGGAAAGCGAATAGATTTTTCACGCCTGAAAGTTTCGGCTTGAATGGCTCTTCACCTCTTGAGAGACGTAGTCTAGAAAGTATCAGTCAAAAAAATATTCGTTACTCATTTATGGCCAGGTAAAAACTCGGAGAAGTGAGGAATTTTACTTACTGATTCAGTGCATTGAGCCTCTCATGAGAAATCTTGATGTGCCTTGTGATGGGAAGTCTTGGAGGTATGGCCTCTCCTTTGGCTATCAATGCCTTGTCTTCCTCCATTTGCTTCGCAATCGAATTTTCAAAGCACAAACGCGGCCCAGCCAAAGGGAAGAGATACTTGTACTCATCATATCTCATCCATGGTCTATGGTTGCCATATTCGGAACGAGTCTCGTGTAGTCGTAGTTTCTCCTCCTGGGGACTCATTCTACCTGCCGAGCTTTCCTCCTCGCCATCACTTGCTCCATCGCTTAAGCCATCATCATATTCATAATTCATTTGGTTCAAGTGACCATGATGTGGGAACGAAGCTGCTTCATCATGGTGAGGGAGTGAAGCTGCTTGGTCCATTGGAAGATGTTGCAATCCATACCCCTCCTCAAATGCAGGGAACCGAGGAAGCCCATCATTAGAATTCAAGAAGGACAAATTGTCTTCAACTTCGGCACAGTAAGACTGAAGAGGCTGCACTTCCGGAGTCTGCTGGATGCGTTGCCCATATGGTGACGAATAATCCGAAGGAGGCCTCGAAATTTTCCCGTTGTTGTGAAAAAATCGTTGTCCAAAATCACTGGAATTAGGTGGGTCAATGTCACCGCTTGGCTTCTCAACCATTGAATTTTCCCGAAGCTGAGATTGATGCGGAACCCCAGTTTGAGGAGCCAAAAGTTGTGCGTTGACTGGGACTTGTGGTTGGTATTGTGATACAGACTGTACCTGTGGAATCTGTCGAATGGGGTTATTCGTGGGCGCCAAGTTATTTTTCTCAGGAGTAGCAAAGCTCTCATAGTCTTGAGCAAAACTCTGGCCATCTTCGAAGTCTTCAAAATGATTTTTTCCACCAATCTCATCAATGCAGTTGTCTTTATCATTCTCCACTGTTAATCCATTCTCATCCCCATTTGTGAGGTCAATGACAACTGGAACTTTTGTTACTGGGCGGTCAACATCCTGTGGTTGACTATTGACTTTCTCATTAATCTTCTGAACCGTCTTCAAATCATCCCCCACCATTAGTGGGTCCTGCGCTAAATTGTCTTTTCTGTACTTATTGCCAGGACCAGGTTTACCAAAGCCAACGTGGTTTGCGAACGCCCATGCGAAATGCGAACTCCTCCGACGCTGCGAAGATTTGCCCTCCTCAGATGACGAGTCAGAGTCAAGAGGTTTGAATACAGACGGTGGTGGCCCAGAAAGTCTGTTGATTGGTTTAGCTGCACGAACATGACCACGAGTCTGAGATTGACCCATTTTAGCAGATGTATCAGCACCTCCTTGTCTTCGATCACTCTTAGCATTAGGAGATTCTGATAGAGCGTTCGATTGTTCTTGGTCAACATTGCTTTGCTGTTGGACACAGGCATTGACTGCAGCTTGTTGAATGTCCACACTTGGGGTGTTTGCGGGGTCGTTCTTTTCCATCTCTAGTGCGAGGTCTGCTTCAAAATCCTTATCTGCAGCCTCTTTTGTTGCGCTGGCACTTGGGTGGTCTGGTAGGTGGAGTGTCTGTTGTGAAGCATTCGTATCAGGGCGATCTGGTAAGTAAAGCCCATGGTTTGAAGCATTCGCACCTGGGGGTTCAGGGAGGTGGAGTCTAAATGGCTCCGATACAGTAGCAACAGGAGGGGGAGCAAGAATTTCATTTTTGACACTCTTGCAATTCCCAGTATCTAAGGCAGCTTCAGAGCTATTATCCTCAGTACCCAGACCAGAATCCTCGAATCCTCCAAACAAGAGATCGTTGTCGATATCATCATCGGTGATCTTTTCTGCATTCTTTTCAGGAGTATTAGACGAAGATTCGCCAAAGAGAGAACCATCATCATCGAAATCGATCTCTTCTTCCGCTTTGTCTCCAGAATTCGCAGGAGGAGGTTGTTCATCATTGGTGTTTATTTCACCGCCGAGTTGCCGTTCGTCAGATTCTGGCAACTCATTCTCATCAGAGCTGTCTTCACCAAAAATATCGCAATAGTCTGAGTTAAGGATGTCTTGTTCTTGTTCGGGATCAGAGATCGTCGGAGCAGATCTTTCATTGGTGTTATTGGCTTCAGAATCTAGCTCTTGTGAGTCTCCGGAGGGCTCTTTGGAGCTAGGTCGAGTATTGTTATGAGTATGTTCTTCCTCCGATCTTGGTCGCAACTCAGCGGAATCGGTGCCTTCCAAGACAGTATGGAGGGACTCTGGACTTGGATTTCCTTCTCTGGAGGGTGTAGGTGTAAAAATGGAGCTTTTTGGAGGTGTCACATTGTTTAGGAGCGTTCCTAAATCTCCATAATCTTCATAGAGTTGAAACGATGATTGATCAAAGTTGCCATTGGGAAAGAGTTCCATGCCTGATGCCATGACGTCAAAGAATCCTGGCTGGGACATCTTGTAGTTTGTTGAAGGAGCTTTTGTTATTTTTGTCAAGGACTTTAGAATTATTGAAGATTCAAATAGTAGAAGAAAGTTGATGTGTGTCAAGATCTCTACTCAAGTTTGTGAAGGTATTTGTTTGGGATACCAAAATGTCTTGGGGAACCTTTGAATTTTGGTAGAAACCTGTTGATGTTTTGTCGAGAGGATTGACGGGGGGGAGATGTACTTAAGTACTGGTGAAATTATACAAGAGGTACGCTAGTGAGGCTGTATTGAACTCAGGTAACTACAAATACACGCCGTTAACATCTACGGTGTTCACAAAGGCATTGTAGCCATTGTTGAGCGCGGGTGTATCCTTGCTGGATAGGCGACCGCAGTACAGAGAGCGCGTTTCAAGAAGATCCGTAACTCATGAAGCTCAGTATACGGTGAGCGTATAGAGGCCGTTACTTCTATTGTTAAGCGCGAGTCTCTACACGGTAACCTTAAAGAGCGTAATGAAACAACCGTACGACTCGTACAAAGTTGATGTGGTAAGCAACTCTGCATTAATCTTGAATAATGGTTATGCAAGTGCATAGTTAGTTGGTAAGTGAAGGAAGATTCTTTACTGAAATGAGAGTAAAGACAGAAAATAAAGGGGCGGGTTTGTGATATGTCTAGAGTTCGAATGTTAGATTGCAAGAAAGGCCCAGATTTGAATTTGCAGATCAACTTGTTTGCAAGTCTATTCGATGGTAGTCATCTACCATGGACACAACCTATCCTATTCAAAAACATCAAGATGTTCCTGCTCTTGTATATATATATCTTTGAAATCGAGCAGGTATTGGGAAATTTTTCAAAAAACGGGCAAAAGCTGTATGGATGTCCATTTCGATGCTTAGGGTTAATTTTCATGTCTACCCATCCTCACTAGTGGAATAATAGGAATGCAGCTCTACTTATATGAACGGCATTGATGCAGTAGCAGCATGAATCCTCATATCATTTTTTGAAGGAATACTATGTAGGCTGTTTCTTTTTTCGTACTTCTATTATGATACAATTTTCGAAGGGTTAAATCCGTTCTGTGAGAAGTATAGCATATCGCTAAAAAAAATGGAAGCTGGAGATCGAGATGTATACAGAATAAAATGCATCTAACTTGGCGGATGATTTAGCTGCAATACCGTATGTTTGTGACCGTATTTTGCAGATACATTTAGAAAAGTCTTTTTTTGCGCATTGTTTTGCAATTGTTCCAGGGGCAATCTTATGTGAACATGCGTTTAACTCAAATTCGAGAAACGGTCAATTATGCATGGCTTAAGCGAACACCAATGACCCCCAACATGGCAATTAGATGATTACAGAGACTCAGCCAGGATTCTTATACTAGGAGACGCGAATGCGGAAAATGGAAGTCACAAATTATTTGCTTTTATCCACAAGAGAACTAAGTCTTGGCATCAAATACTAGAGCTTATGATATTTCTTTAAAATAGATGGATGCGCCACTATGTTAATAGCGACTTACACGCCAATTATATAAGTAACCTACGAAATTCTTCTAGACACCGATCTAGCATATCATGTTTAGTTTCCCTTTATCTAAAATGACATCTTTATTAACCGAGACAACGTGTTCAGAGCTTAAGCGAAGATATGAAAACTTTAATTGTAACCCCTTTTTATCCCAACATGTGAATCTCAAAAATTGAATTTACAATTCACACTAAAAATTAGTACTCTTTATCTCCACTGAAAACTTATTCCTCAAAACTTTGAAAGAAGTCTATGTATAAGGTTTCATTGCTTTTACGAAGGGGCTTCTCTCTTTAAGGTTAGGTGATACTGTGAACGATATGCAAAGTGTGTGCCTTATAAGTTAGGCTCATAATAGCCTATCAACGTCTTCAACACGAGGGCTTTTCGCCTTTAAATAGTCGAGAAATTCGTCTTCATTGCATGGTAGAACATGCCAAAACCCTGCGTGACAGCAATTCAGGCTCAAGCAAACATTTGAGAAGTCACTCGCACAAGATCAAGTTTCTCATAACCAAATAATTTCCAGTAAAGATCAGGCTGCGCAAAAATAATCCGCAACCCGCAGATTACCCATTAGAGCTATAACCTGTCCTACGGATTATCTATTCGGACTTTAAATCATCCGCTCGAGTTATTTGCGGCTTATTTGCAGATAATCCGCTCCGCGGATAACGTATTCAGATTTTCCACCAAAACGAAAATCCGCCCCGTGGGGCCCCGTTGCGCAGCCTAGTACTAAAAATCAGATGCTTCTAATACTATAGAGTCTGGCTCCTCTGCGCCAATGACCTCAGCTGGTAATTTTAAGAGGGTCTAGCAATGTATATCTTGCAGTGTAGAATGGATACAGATATCGAACAGCCGTAGGGAACTAGAAGTAGATAAATCAAGCCGAATGCAGGCTTCATTGATAAGATAAAGGCTGATGTGGAAAGATTTGTACCATTCCCGTTTTTGTGAGATTAGTAACACACATGACCGAGCAGCAAATTTGACACAGGTCCTGAATCTTCCTTCACCCGGCCCTTTGGCGCTTATCATGCAGAGATTTTATTGAATCCTCCAAATTGAAAATGGTTGAGCCCATGAAAAGACGTCCTTCTTGACTGGCTCCATTTCATGGTTGTGAAACTGATACAATCAGTCGAGTTAGGGAATGTGGACTCATAGAACTAGATTTATTATCATCCATATGATTAAAGACCAAACCAACAATAATATATCAATTTCTTTATTATAATTCATGGTAAAATAAAAAATTTTAATTTGATAATTATTGTAAATAAATCTATAGTTTCTTTAAATTATAAAATAATTTATAATAACAATCTCCAATTATAGAATCATATTTAGTAGGACAATAATAATTCTTCGGGGAAGAATAAGTATACTGAAATGTTTTTTAACCTTCAAAAAAAAAGGGGAGAAGTGGGGTCGGGAGTGGAAGCGAATGAGAACATCAAGTAATTATATCATAAAAGAATGAAAAAAGACTAACGTGGTTTATCATCGAGTGGCCCATATCATCGAGTGGCCCACTTTCACCTCAATTTACACTTTCAAACCCATATTATTCAACAACAATTGAATCAATTGATTGAAACTATTAAGAATCTAATAATCTAGGATCTATTACATTATTTTGACAGGTTCTTGTATTATGTCCTGTCTTTCCGCATTTACTACAATATCGATTAGAAGATGCTTCCCTATTAGAATTCCCCCCTTTTTGACGCTCATCGCGTTGAATCTGAATATCAACCTCTTGCTGAGATAATATATCAAGAGCCTCTTGTTCAGTGAGCACTCCTCCTTGATGTAATTGAGTTTTTTTCGCGCGTCGACGCTTGCTTAATGCTTCATTTGCTGCCCGAAGTGTACGAATCTCTGCATTTAAAAGTGTGTTTTCATGAGCTAATCTCTCTGTACTTTTAGCTAGAGCTAGTACAGTCTCGAATATAGGTGTAGGAGAGCTTGCTTGATGACGAGTTATTCGAGATTTAACTAATGTTGATTGAGAAAGAGCTTCAGTTGGGTTGCGAGGGGTTTGAGAGATCTATTGATCTAGGTCGAAAGAGGGGGGGGTAGGTGTGCGAATTCGAATATCTAATTTCGAGAGTACAGCTTCAGGATTAAATGGGATTAAACCTGTTCCTCGGAATCCTGATTTTATATTCTGAGAAGTGATTGATTCCTTGTATGCAGCTTTAAAAGCTATAAAGAATTCAACCTTCAAAATATGATTGATATGTGCCTTGATAAATCCATCAATTTGACCATCATATGAACGTTTTAGATTGCTAAAACAGCCAACATCAAATGGTTGAGTTAAATGACTTGAATGCGGTGGTAAACGTAAACATATAATATCGTTCTCTTTGCAGTATGCTTGAAAAGCTACTGATTCGTGGCTTTCATGCCCATCCAGTACCAACATTCGATATTTGCCCTTTCTTCGATTCTTAGTATGCTTGTCGAAGTGTTTCAACCATTCTAAACCTGTCTCATTATTCGTCCACCTATTAGATGTAGGTTTAATAGCCCATTCCGCAGAAAGATTCGTTTCGATGTACCAATTGGAGAGATGAACTTGTCCTTGAACTACTAGAAATGGAGGTATAGTTTCACCCTCTCCATTACCACATATAATTGCCGTAGCCCATTCTCGATTGCCTGGTTGTATTGCCTTGTTTCTGCCATTTCTTTCAGAACTAGTTACAACCATTCCAAGGCATATTATACCCATCATAAAGCCGGTTTCGTCGAAATTGTAGAAATCTCCGTCCAAAATGCCGTATTTCGCTCACATATTCGCAACTAGTCGAAACCACTCTTCAAGAAGCTTAGGATCCTCACAAAGAGCTCTTTGAAAGTCATAAACACAACTAAAACGCGTCTTTAATTCGATTCGACGCTTTACGAATCGATGCGCCCAGAGCTTCCCAACACATTTCGCACCCCTCGATTCGAGAATATCATTCGCCATATCTTCCACATTCTTTAGTTTAGATGGAAATCCTCTTAAATCCATATCGAGTATATATTGAACAATCACCTCTTCTTCTAATTCTGTAATCTTATGACGATTCGCTCGAGTTTCTGTACGAAGAGGTAAACCTTCCATTCTATGTCGAAGATTCATACGAGGAATATTATAGAGCATAGCAGCCTTTCGAATGCTTAATTTTTTATCTTTATGAATAACTTCGATAGCAAGGAGTATACGAGCTTCTTGATTATTCGAATTCATTATAGGTTGTTGATAAAACGCGTGTTGAAAGAGACAGGTGTAAATTGAGGTGAAAGTGGGCCACTCGATGATATGGGCCACTCGATGATAAACCACGTTATAGATTAAATAATCCTTTGGTCCTCAATAAAAACCACTTAAAGAATCTAAGTCAAATAAATTCCAGATCTTTGATATAATACACCCCAAGAATAATCAAAATCATCTATTCATTTCCTAAGATTTCCATAAAATACTCAACAAGAAAATTCCACAGATACACAGAATGTATCCCACTCTCACCAAGCATATTTGCACAACTTTACAATTCAAGCCAAATCTTTCGATCATCACAAGCACGAAATAAACGACACACTAATCAGATACTGAGACGGACGATGAATTGGAGTAGTAGCCCCGGTATGGTTATGATTCTGGACGATTTGGGTTGGGTGATGGGTACGCTTTGTGGTTGTATCTGGATGAACCTGAAATGTCTTTTCTCGGGAAGGTTCAGGGATATGACGGGGAGGGGGTACTCGTGGACTTCTCCACGAAGGAGTGAGATGGAGACATAGCTAAATGGGTGGCAGGGTCGCCGGATATTTGAAGCGGGAACGGCGAGCAGCCAGGAGAAGTGTAGGGATGAGGTCTGGAGGTCACGGATGTAGTCTAGCCGAAGTGGTGTTAAAGCTACAGATTATATCATTGTTTATGAAGCTATATCCTGGAACATGTCGTATCCTTGTTATACAGATGCTCAATGTAAATGTGGTATCAACCCAAACGCCATCGCTAAAACAATATTTCCCAAGTTCCTTTTGGTGATTTATGCACTGAAAGAAGAGATGTAGTACTAGGAAACGTTAGAATGTAAATTCTGATGAATATTATGGGCCATACCGTTAGAACAGACTCGTCGCTCTCATCATAGTTGTCAAGGTATACATATAGTATCAAGGCATGATCATTGACGAAACCTAAAATCATCAGCATAAATCATCAAGTTAGGAACGGGAAATACTCACAAGCAATTACTCTCCCACCAAGTCTTCCCACGCTAAGTACCTTTCCCCAATCTCTTCCATCTATTCTAACAGTTGACCAGGCATCTGGGCCAGCAGCTTTAAGCCTCGTTGTTGGATGGTTTTCAATTTCATCTTCTCCGTCCTCCATTTGCCTTGGATCCAATTCCGGATTATTGAGACCTGTCCATACACTTGAGATATTCAGTGCATCCGTGGCAATACTCAATCTCAAACTGCCATGCATATTTGCGCTCAACTCCAACTTTGGTATATTTCCTCCACTGACTCCTCTCGTCCCACCAGATGCTGTGGCCATTGCAAGCTTCGTGAAACGTTCCGAGATAGCTTTCAACTGTATCAGAGAAGGCAGCATAATATGCGCATCCGGATCTCTAACCCTTGGCTCGTGTATCCCTTCCACACTATCTGCCGTCAAAATACGTATCGGAATATCCTGAGTGACGGTAGCTTCTCTGTCTCTTCTTATATTCGCCTCGAGACTTTCTTCACGGAACCCTTCGTTGAATGGATCTGCTGCTCCACCTTCACCACCAAGAAAATTTGCACTTTTTCCATGCGTCATAGTATTCGTAATAACTGTGAGAGACAAAACTGGCATTCCATCTCGCTTCGTGAGTCGTATTGAAGCAGATGACGCATTTATTGCGGATTTTAAAGCGCGATGGAGGGGCGGCAGGGATAATTCTACGTTGATCGTGTTATCTGGAGCGGCGGATTGAATTGTGTAATCTTCAAATATCGAGTCAATCGAGAGAGACCTTTACTGGATTAGCATTTCAATTCAAACTGTAATAATGCATTACTCACGCCCATACTTGAGTTCCTGTCTCAGGAATAATTGTGAATCGTACTCCATTGTCGTCCAGGCGTACCCAAGCTACTTTGCCAAGTGATGACAATGAAGCTGTGAGTTCTGAGAATTTGTAAGTTGTGGGACCATTTCAATAGAGAAATAAAGAATAATACTCACTGCTGAAAGTCTGAATATTCCGGACGGAAGTCTTAAACCGCATTCTGAATATTTGAAGCTGTTGCCTGCAGCTTTTTGGGGGCTTAAAGTTTGAAGCTTCGAGCTTCGATAAGGATAAGAATTCTGCTTATTAATCAACCGACGACATCCCTCATTTACAAAGATACTTTTTGCAATTATCATCATCTCAAGTACAAGAGTTGAAATCATAATCACCAACTTAACAAAAAGCATTTTATTAGTCTTGCGGGACTAGCTGCAACCAAACCGTCCTGAAAAGTCAAGAATAACTATCAATTGGCGAATGACTGAGTAAACAGTCGATGTTGAAATCAAGCTGTCAAGACTCTCGCTATCTAACGGTCCGAATACCATCTCCCCTTTGCCATTACACCATTTGGAGAAAGAGATCGAGTTAAAGACAAAAGTTAAACCGACTACAAGATTTATCGACTAAACATTCAAGTAATCTCTGTCCACAAGCCCATCATAACCATATTAAAAAAAACCTAATACCTTCGTGTTGTCAAAACACGTCGTTCCTCCACATTTCTCAACTTTCCTCACACGTTTGTGTCTTGTATGTCTTCACGTCTCTCGCCTATCACATTTGTCCATCTTCGGACCTAGATTCTACCCAGATGCGACTGTTCTGACAAGGACTAGCGATACCAGGGGATGAAGATCTGCTTCCGTCTGGAACAAATTGTCTGGATTCAAACCAGCGGCGACCGGAATTGGCGAGTGGAGTTGAAGTACGTAATACCAAACCCAATGATGGGATGGATTGTCCTGGCATTGAATATCCAGCATATTTGAGCTCATGAGAAGATGCATTTCTTGTCATAGCCCCACCAACCGCACTCGGATTTGAGAATGATAAACCAGGAGAGCTTCTGGCTGTAATCGCGTCCATATTTGCATGGCGTGGTGAGGCTGAACCTGGAGAGAATACACTGGCGCTTGGCGAACTTCTTGGCTCAGCAATTGCAAATCCAGAATTACCCGTCGCCAATCGACGTAAATCTGTACCTGATCCTGATGTTGTACGAGCATGTGCCAAAGGGGCGAATGACATATTTGGATCAGTTGCGTGACGACGAGGGCGCATCAGTGGGGAACCTTCACTCGTGGTAGTTCTCATGGGAGAACGGCCAGCAGAAGGTCCGAATGGCGTTGGGGGATACAAGTTTGCGCGCAATTGTCCCTCATGCCCGTCCGAAGAGCTGATGTATGTTTGGCCGCCTGGAGTAGTGGGAGGTAAAACCACTCGAGGACGAGGATTATTCGCCTCACGGCCACTATCCGACCCCATCGGAACATCAACGGCAATATCATGACTAGGTACGAAATAAGGAGAATGGCCACCGACATGGCTTTCCATTTCTAGTTCCGGCGAGTAAACCACACCACTGCTTGTGCAGTCATGTAATGGAACTCTTCTCTGCATTGATTGGTAAAAATTGGGGAATCCATATTGGTTTCCTTCGATAGGAACTGGATGAGCATATGAATTGATCGGTCCGTTATAGGACATTAACACGGCGTTAGGTGGTAGGATTAGAGGATACGCCTCCTCGAGCCCAGGATAGATTGGTGCTTGCTGTCCCTTGGTCGGCGTGAGGTGAGGAAATCCCTCTCCATTTGGTCCCAAGTACGTACGATCATCCTGGTGGTAAGGTATGTAGCTGGAATATTGACTTCCATCTTCATCGTAGCCAGGATAGCTGCGATCAGCTTCTTCTTGGTAGCCATCTTGCATCTCCCAAGGTGCAGGTTGGCCCCACCAGCGTTCCTCGTCGTATTCATCCTCCCGACGCTGATGATTTCCATTTTGTGTGCTGCTAGTCTTGTGATGGTTGCCACCACTGTCGAAATGTCTCCCACCACGTGCACTTTCACGTCCATGTCCACGGCCATCACCGCGTCCCTCACCGCGTCCTTGTCCACGTCCAAAGTGCAGGTCACGCCTTCCACGACGGTTTAGATGTTGGGTATATCCTCCACGCTCCCCATAATGTTGGTTGCTTCGGCCATTTTGTCGATCATTGCCTCGATACGAATTGCCACCACGTCCCTGGTTTTGGCTTTGATTTGGTACTAGGACGCCAAATCTGGTATCCGATGAGAGACCAGGATGTGCCTCGCCAATAATGTCGGATTTGTTGGTGGTGGAGTACATCGAAGCCGTATTCGAAACATTGGCATAGTAACTCGGTACTTGAGTATATGTTTCGCCGTTCGGGTAAACATGTTGATGAATCTCTCCTGTGTATGGAATGGTCCTAAAGCCCTTGAAAACATCGACCTCATCACCAACTTGATCATTGTGGCGGATCCGAACTGATTGTATATCCTTGATAGTAGTATCTATTAGAAGTACTTGCTGATAAAAAGGTTTGGTTGCATCAAATTCATCAACTAAGTCCTAAGAAATTATTAACTCATGTGCAAGATCCACAATAGAGAAATACGTACCCAAGGTCCAAATTCCAAGCAAGTTCCATTGTTATGGGTAATGAGGGATTGCGTGTCCTTGCATCCAATCCTAGTATATTGCTATAATCTTGTTATTGTTTGAATTTTTATTCTGGCTTTGAAGTTACTTACCTGAGCTCTTCCTTCAGAGGGAGTAGCAGGGCGTCCTTGTACCAACAAACCCCATGAGTGATGTTGGCGCTCCTCAACAATTGGCTTGACAGTAGTCATAGTTGCGAGATACAGATATAATTGAGGATTTGAATGGATTATTGTTTGATTGATCTGTTCGAGGACCCTTTTTTGAGAGCCAAGTGAAGTAAATAATTTTCTGTTATGCTTGTCCGGTTTAGTGACCTATTGACTCGATGTAATTGATCTAATTAACAAAGTAATGAGAATAACTGAAATTTGTCATTAAACTCACGACTATGTCTGAGAATCAGTGAATACTAGAATCAGAAATTCTTTGTGTATCTTTCAAGTGGGCAATTAGAAATTGAAATTTGTTGTGATTGTATTGTATTCCAGCTGTGAAAATTAATTTGCTGTTAGCCGATGCTCAACAAGAAATTTGTTTGGTAGCAACATTTTTGAATATATTGATAAAAAAATTCAAAGATCTTGCAGTATCTTAAACTTACGGAAAAGGAAGAAGGAGAAGAAGAATTTGGACCTACAAAAAAGTAAACGAAGCCACGAATACAATTGACCAATTGAGTTTTCTTCTTCCTTGTAGTTAATGCTCGTCAGTCAATGTTGAAGTGAGATCGACGTGGATTACTCCAATCTTGAAAATATCTGGGTTAAGAAATCCCATTTTTGGAAATCTTGTGCTTCAAGAGACTGTCAAGTAGAGAAAGGTAATACTTGCAAGGTAGCAATGGATAGAGGGCAATTTAAAAGCATATAGTAGCAAATTGAAAATTTCCACTGGTTTCTCGAAGTGAGTATTAGCCAAGTTCTCATGCAAATACTGTTGAGGTTGTCTGGACAAGATAATTCAAGGCAGTGAGAGACTTGAGCTACAAGGATGGACAAGAAGGGAAATTAATACATGCGAGAGAAGGCAAAGATATAGTAAAGTTGTATTAGGTACTGCTTAGTTACAGTGCCTTCTGCACAGCAGGAGGCGATCAGATGAAATTCTCGATATCTTAGAAGTTGGAAAGTGTTCGAGGTTGTTTTGTTGAAAAGAACTTGGAGAAACGGGGGAAAAAAGAGGTAACTCCTTTGCTTGCCCAGAAGAGAATTGAGATTAAAGAAACACGCAAAACATAGAAAGAAGTAGATCGAAACTGTAGATGATAGCTTTTGGCAAAGAAGGTGGTGGTGTTGCTAGTTTGTGCGAATATTATTATTATTATTGTTGTTGTGGTGAGGAAGAAGATGAAACGTTCTAAGATGAAACGTTCTCGGGAAATTATGAGCAGGAAGTTGTGGAGCCAAGAGATTAACTATGTCATGTTTATTTGTCGGGTTCCATCGGATGAGTATCAACAAGCCGAAATTAGATGATTGGATAATATATACGGCTGCGAGATTATAGACGAGGCTGGTGTTGAACTTGATCATGAGATATTTTGAGAGGACTCGGGCTGAGCAAAAATGAAGATCGGGGGGAGTATCAAAGACTTACTATTGACACAAGACCACCATAAAGAAGCTAGAAATGGTAGGTTTAGAGGGGTTACATCTATTAAGGCTAGGAAGATCTAAGAGCTGTTTTTCAACCTCGTGCTGAGCTCCAAAGTAGGGTCATCATTGCTCTGCAAAAGAAAGCTCAACATCAGATCACCTCAGGGGAAACAGTCTCTCTTCTAGGATTCTGTGATGAACAACCTCGAATGAAATTAAGTTCTCTATGAATTCTTAAATCGCAGAGAAATTCAAAGAGGATCTGATGATGATGCTGTGTTCGTAGTTGATATGCCGAGTTTCACAGATGTTTAAGAGGCTGTGATGGAACGGATTGGGGAGAGCAGGTTCCTAGTGTCTTGTTGGAGCTCGTGGATGGTGGTATCTTGTCCCACGACCTGGGGAAGTCTGCGAATAGGAATGTGAGAGCCTCATCATTCAGTGTAAAATATGAAGCTCTCTCATACTTCTATCTAAGCCCAAAGTCATAGGAAGAATCTTGACTTCTGACTCAAGATTTGAAGTGTAAGGGAAGTGAAGAAACAGAATGTAGGGGTTCTTATATAGCCAGACATTGGATAAACTTTATTCCAGACAGAGGAGGTGCTGGGTGGGGGCAGGGGCGCGGTAGTGGAACTAACCCGGTATCGGGACGTAAATCGCTCATAACTGTGTGCTTGACGTAGCTCAGCCTCGATTCTGTGAGATTCACTAAAACAGGGTGAAAAGAAGGGTTTGTTCCATGGCCGATGTATTTTTAGTAACGAGATGAATGCTGGAAATTTGAGCCAGGATGGTTCATTATCAGGGTTTTTGGCTATTATGAGCAGGATGAGTGTCTTCAATACTTCCGCTGGAAAGGCTTAAATATAAGACTAAGAGTCGAAACTATTATTGTGCATATCCGAGCAAAGAAGCGTGGTTATGCATGTACAAGAGAAAACAAGGCGGACAAGTAGTATCAACAGCTGGATAGGAGAGAAACACTCCCAGGAGTATGAATATTAATAGAATAGACTCTTGACTCCGATGTTGAGATAGAGGAGTATGAAATCGATACTACAAGCGAATTGAAATAGCAATTATAAAACTATTAATGGGAGTAAAGTAGTCGAATGTAGTAATTACTCTCAAGATAACATGAATAAGACTGTAAATTACAGGGGATAGGATATTTAAGCGAGATGATAATTATTATACGCCAGAGCATATTTATTCAATCGAAATCATACCAAAGTTTATTTTGCAAGCATGTGAATTCATCTCAATTAGAGGGACAAAATAAAACATGTCGAGTGATAGAAAGAGAAAATAGTAAGAAATAGCCACGGGAAGCGATCCAGCAGTACTTAAAACACTACCCTTCCGTCTAATTCAAAGAATGACAATCTGGACTAGAAAGAAGTACTCATATCCAATAACCATTGTTTTGAATACTTCCAATATTTAATTAAAACTATTAGAACAATTCATCGAGTTCGGCAAAAGTAACTGCCAGTGTACATAACTCCAACACACATAGCTACTGAATACATTCACTGACTCATTGATTGGGTATCATGCCAAACGCCATAATAGGAATATACTCTATAAGCAAGGAGGAAGAATGGGTGATTCCGTGAATATTAAAAATAAGACTTGTTGCGCATATATATTACGATTTACAAGCAAGGTTGAGTATTTAAAAGGTGTTTCCATGATTAGGAGTGGTTGGCTTGGTGGCGAATAGTCTACTATCGACACTGAAGTTTTATTCTGATGGGGACGAGAAGTGGTTTTTTGTCATTTTGTTCGCGTTAATCATGAAGAGTACTGCATAAATCTTTGGATATCGGGGTAACTCTTTCCCAACACTATATAGGAGAAAGACCGCCATCACCAAAGATTAACAGTAAATCAAGTAATTGTACTATAATGTGTATCAAACCTGTAGATGCTAGAAAAATATCCAACAAGCGAGATTGGCAAGTCTAATCTATATTCAAAAATCAACCAAAACTTTTTCCCCAAAGAGCGCAAGCGAGAAATCAGGGGTAAAGCTCATCGTCTAGAAGAATTTCACTCTTATACCGAAGTTCTGAAATTATGAATAATACAAAGCAAAGGGAAACTGTCCTAATCAGAAGAATGGAAAGTCCGACTCAAACGGGACGCTCAAGCAGCAGATTTACGATGGCTTGGCGTTGTATTGTTCTAAAATTGAGATCTAGTTCAATGTTTAGAAATGAATTGTGTAAGCAAGATATGGCTTATGACGTAAATCAAAGCCTCTATAATCTAGGAACACGAGATTTTGTATTAGGAATGTTGAAGTTTATTCAAAGATATTTATTTATATGTGTTATTGCTGAGGTTGAATGTAGGACTTGATAATTCGTGCATTGGGTCATATATCTATCTATTCGAAAATGTCAAAAACTGGTTTTATAGCTATTAAGGCTTCGATCTATTTATATAGAGACATCAGGATATCACTACGTTGATAATATACGAAGTGAGTTGAACAATTTTCCTTAACTCACCGTCAGCCCCTGGAACATCAAGTCAACCTAAAAAAAAAATTAACAACTCAACAAAAAAGACAAATTTCCTCCATCATCCTACCTACTTCATCACCCCTACTAGTATTTCTCATTTCTTGATAAAAAGTTCTCTAAACTGCTCATGCTCAAGTTACGTCTTGGCGCTGCAATTGGCTGTGGCTTATGAATAGTGAGTATATTCATCTTGGCCCTTATTCTCGAAGGTGAAACATCCCTTCTGGGAATAAGATTGTACCGGAATAAAAACAAGTCCAGAATGAAAATTTATCAAATATATATAATAAAAGAAAAAAATGATATTTTAAATCAAAACTTGTATAAGAAAGAAAGAAATTCTAATCTTTTGTAATAATGATTAATTCTAAGAATGATATAGAAATGTTATTTAAATATATAAATAAAACTAATTAACAAAATGATTAGAGAAATATAATAATTTATAAAAATTAATAATGATATAGAAAAGAAAAGTAGTTAAATTATTAAATAAAAATTCAAAATTAAATATTTAAAGATATAACGTAACTTATGGTGAACTGGGTCATATAGGGAACCGGGTCATAAAATTCAATTCTCTCTATGTGATCTTGTTCTACAAGCTATATATTTATCCAATTCCAACTCTAAATCACTTGAACTACTCTCTGGCTCTTCTTCTTCAATCTCCTCTTCTAATTCTTCAATTGAACGTTTACATGATCGCCCTCGTGGCTTTTTCTCCTTCGGTTTTTTCTTCGCTTCATATACCATTTTTAGTACTTCCTTATTATTAAAGACAAATTGATCTTGTAATTTGATTCTTTTGCCTTTAGTTCTCTTTTTTCGAATCTCAATTACTTCCTGAATATCAGTGAGCTGTTTCCGAAATAGGGCTATCTCAGCATTTTGAGATTCTACAAGCCTAGTCATTCTCTTGGCATATCGACGAATTGGTGATACAAGAGAATCATTATCTGCTAAAGCTTTATTAAAGGTTTGATTTGCTTGCCTTAACTCTATCCTATTTGAAGAAGAGCTCCTAAGTATAGATAAGTCTAGATCTTGATTAGACATTCTTATTTATAAAGTAGAAGATTGTTGGGAGGAGTTAAATGGTAATGAATCGAGTACTTTTTGTAAGGCAAAAGGTATTAAACCAGCTCTTCTTTAATCAGCTTTAATATTAGAAGAATTCAATGCTTTTTTTCTAATATTTTGAAAGAGTTCTACCCATTCAGCTCTTTGAATTCGCTTTACACCAGCTCGAGAATATCGATCGACCTTTAAAGCATAATATCGTTTCATTAGCCCATACATCACAATATCAAGTAATTGAAGCAAATAGGAGCAATAAAGAGGTAATATAAGTAAATCGATTTCCTTCTCTATATAGAAAGCAATAAAGCTATTTGTAATATGATTTGAATGATTATCCATAATCAAAAGTCGAGGTTGGTCACCTGACACTTTCTTGAATTCTGGTTCGAAAACCCTTTTTAGCTATTCTAATCTATAACTATTTGAGGTCCATTTATTCGTACTTGTAGAAAACTGCCAGCTTTGAGACATATCCTTTGGAATCCATGCAGAATTCGTATTCTGAGCCTTGAAAATGATCATAGGTGATAGAGCCTTTCCAGCTGTATTAATATATTCAAATATAGTTATCTATTCTTGCTTACTAACTATAACTTTCCAATTCGATTTCTGAATAGAATTGATTATAATATATATATTTTAAGTACTTCCAACTCCAAATCTGATTTTATCCATATTATATATATTATCTAATTTATACTTTTGTTCAATAAGATATATACAAAACACATCAAACCAAGCCTAAATATTCTCCGGAGTTGCCTCTTTAGCCTGATTAGATTCTAATTGATATGAATAACATATTTTAAGTTCTGGATATTGTTTTTTGGAATCTATAGATCTATTCATAGCCTATAAATAGAATTTCTGTCGAGATAGGAATTCGAGATGATGTGACCTGAATACATCGAAGATGAATTTCGTCGGTTATTTCCTTCACCAATATAGGTGTAGCAGGGAATCCAGTAATAGTAAATTGTGAAATCCATTATACAAGAGTATTTTCTTTTGTATTTGAAAGAATTTGAGTTATTTTATAGGATTGAGTATATGATTTCCTTTCAGCAACCCTAGCTATAAGAGTTGACTTAGAAACTTCAAAATACTCTACAACCTTTCTAATTGATTTAAAGTCCTTTAATTGAAGTGCAATAATAATATTCTGTATCTTCTCTTCAATTTAAGAAGGCGTAAAAGGTGATTCAGTATACATAGCAAAATTTGTTGGGGTTTGAAGTCAGTGATGGGCTAAATGTGACCTGGTTCCCCATATAACCTGGTTCACCATAAGTTATGTTATATTATTTATAAATAAATAAGGAATATTCACCCACCTATCTATAATTACCACCTATATCAAATATCCTTAACCCTATCCCCATCCCCATCCTCGCCTATCCTCGCCCATTCGAAAAACACACCACACAAGAAGCAACCCCCCAAATCTCCAAACCACACACGTGACACCCCACCCCACACCTCACCCTCACCCTGTTGTACCCCCGAGCCCATCGCCCCTTCCCATCCAACTAATGACCTACTTAGTACGTGTAACACACCTCCACCTCCACCTCCACCTCCTCCCCCAAAACTACTACATGCATAAACATAAATCAATCATCCGCACCATCCATATCATCCGATGCGCTTAATCATCCGCCTACCAATATCTCAGCTGGTATCAGGTCATCATACCGATTTTAACACAGAGAGAGGGGGGGGAGAGAGAGAGTCAGATTGCATTGATATATTATGTATATAGTTCTTAGGTAAGCTATTACATGCACTAAAATCAAGGGTATAGATGCAAGATTGTCTGCTGCGGCGTCAGGATGACTGTTTTTTGTGTGAAGGACTAAATTTAAAATGTTGGTGGACGGATGATCTACCGGTAGGTTTGTTTGTTCTATATGTATAGGTATATGAAGAGAATGTATGTATGAGTAATTTTTGTTTTGTTGAGTGGACAGATGAAATCTTCTATGTTTATTCATTTCTTATCGTTGTCTTCCTCGCGCATCTTTTTCTTTATGGGTGTTCCATTTATCAAGATGTGCTCAACAAAGTCGCACTCAATCATATCCTCATCGCCAGCTTCTGATCCGGACTCAGCGGAAATCCTCTCACAGCGCTGTACAATATGTAATGAAGATATTGGTTCCTCTCGTGGCGATGGAGAAGTCGAAATTGCATTTATGCTTCCATGTTCACATGTCTTCGGCTCTACATGTATTTTGCGGTGGCTAGAAACAGATTCTCCACATCAAAATTGTCCGCAATGTCGAAGAAAAATGGTCTATACGGAATGTGGACATTTGATACGACCATGTGAAGTGACAAGTGCTCCGAAGTGTGTGAAGGTGGCAAATATGCCCAAAAGGTGTTTAGCGTGTAGAGGTCCAGAGGGCGAACTTAAGACTGAGGTGGAGATGTTATTAAAGCGGGCCGAGGCGGAGCAAAGAGCTTTGAGAGCGATGAAGCTGCATTTTCCAGGCGTTTGGGGTGAGTTGTGTAGAGAGACCGTGCGGACTGTGGGGAATAGAGTGGAGGAGTCAAAGGAAGTGTTGAAGCGAGATATTGAACGGCTTTGCCGGAAATATGAGGAGAGTGGAAATAGGGAGCAATGGTGATTGATTCCTGCGAATGGTGCGTTATATGGGATATATCTCGAGGATTGGAAACACGAATCAATTGATCGATTGTGTGCGTGGTGCGATAAATGTTTACATCCTGGATGAGCCGAAAGGAGGAACAGTTGCAATCGATTCCCGCGAACGAAAACATTCGACAATGTAAAATATCCCGGATCAGTCATTCTCTTTCCATATCACCGGCGGGTGTTTTTTGGTTGGAAGGTCATCGTTATTTGCAATGCGAGAATGTTGCGAGAATCTCCGATTCAACCCGTCGATTAATAGAATAGACATTAATTGTAGAGAAATAGAAACTCATCAGACCCATCTCCCGTATTTGTATCATCGTGTTATCACACCACTCAAACGTCTATCCGTTCTATCGTCTTCATCACTACTGTCGTCCTTGAACCCTTCTTCTAAATCCCGACTTAATCTTCCGCCATCTTCATCTCTGCCTCTTCGTGCATCAAGCGATAATGCTTCTCGTCGATTATCATCCACATCAAAAAGTTCCTCCCCATCCTCATCATCGAAATCAACACTATCCTGTGCGCTTATTCGATTTCGATTGAAGTCCGCTCTCCATGAATTTGGAAATATCGTTCTAACCACTGCAGCTTGTGCTCGTTGTCGTAAACCTGTAGTTCGTGTTGAGATAGTATCTAGTGGTAGGTATTGACCAGCTCGCGCGCGATAACGTTTCCATACTGGCACGATGACGAATGATATCAGGAGGTAAAGAATAAGTGAAATGATTGCTGGTACTATTAAGGTCTGCGAAAACAAATGTTAGCCGTGGTGAGTCGAGAAGGAAGTCCGAGGTAAGTCATCAATAACCTTTAGTAATGACCATGTGGAAACCATGGTTGACGTTGTAGTAGGAGTATCTTCGTTTCCCGCAGAATGAGGTGCAGGATGGGGTATATATGGGACTGATGCTTCCCCGTTTAAGGCTGCACGAGATTGCCACGCGTTCGTCATATGATGGCACAATGTGAGAATTTCGGTAGCGTTACCGGCAGCGTTACCGTCACCGTTACCTAGAAATTCGATGCGGAATCGACAAAGTGATGAGGTTGGGAGATTCTCCCGTAAAGAGAGAGTTGCCGATACTAAACCCTACCGAAATTGAAGTAAGGTCCAATACGGGCATGGGTAGAAATAATCATCCACAATTGGTTAATAATAAATGAACGGATAATTAAGGTTACGATTCGTTGACTCTCCTTTCTTTTCGATTGGTAGTGAGAGTGTTGTGGGAATGTAAGATTCATTCATTCGGCGGTTACAGGCCGATTACACATTTGATAGTGACAAATCAAGTTCTATGGGTGGAAATCGATGGGCAAAAAGATGGAAGATGGATGACTGATGTGCTCACTGTGCTATTATTAGGCCACATGGTAAAGTACCTGGGTAGTAATTGAGTGGTTCACTGCTGGTTCTATTAAAAATGGCATTTTATTTGATCCCCACCAAAATCCGATACTAGTACTCAGTATCTAGATCATAGCATTCTTCAATGTCTCGAATTGAATTTTATCATGAAGTCGGTGTCTTTCAATGAGTCAATGCCGTGTTGACCTTTTCTTTCAAATGTTCAGTCGTAGTGGGATAGTAAAGAGAGGCATAGAACAGGATCGGAGGAGGTGTGCTATCCTTATCGGATTCTTTCTTTACATCGGTTCGTTCTTAGCTACTGAGCTTTGCCTATCCATACATCGACCAAGTCCGATCTTCCGAGCCAGCCCAGCCAGCCCAGCCAGCCCAAAGCCCAAAGCCCACCATCAAAAGACAAAAAGTACTCCATAGGACAAGAAAATCAATTAACAGGTCAGAGCATCAACACCCACTCGTTCAGTCAAGTTCCCCATCCAACCTATCTAACTACACCTACGCCCTAAAGCTCTTTTCTTTAAGGGGTTTTAGCACATACACACATACATACATACACACGCATACTATCAACTTCTTTCAACTTCTTCCCTTTCTTGTTTATTCAAATGTTGGATTGTTAATCTAATAATTTAAACATACTCAACACTCATTTGCTTTCTCTTCATTCCCTTTGCCGTCGCTTTTCTTTCTTTCTTTCTTCCTTCTTCCTTCTTCCTTCTTCCTTCTTCCTTCTTTTTCTTTTTCTCTTTTTCTTCTCTTTTTGGCGACTGTCGTTGTTGTTGTTGTTGATACCCCAACCCCAATCTCAATCACAGTGCTCCACAGCTAAATCGCACAGGATTCTTTTCCTTGAAATACTGGCTTCTATCCGCATCCATTCATACAGTGGTCTGTGGGTCAAGGGCAAAGTGTTTGATGTACTCGCAGCAACACCGAGTGAGGAAGTCAGTTTCAGCCTTTCGAAACGATCGTTGAGGTTCGACCAGGGGCGAATAGAGTTTTGCGACAGGAGTGTGTGGGCAGTTGTTGGGTTCTCCAGATTGTTTCTGCTGGATTTACAGATTCACTTACACCTTGACTTCAAAAGTGGTGCTGAAGAAATCCATATTTCTACTGGTAAGTGCGTCGTCCAATTTTCGGCCTTCTCTAAGCTTCCTCTTGAATATGCAATATGGGTCGTACGTACATTGGAGAAGTGAACCTGCCAATGTCGCGGAATTCTGTACAAACTCATGCTAATCCTTTCTTTCGGTAGTGCGATCGAGTTTGGGATCTGCCAGGGTAATACTAATATTGGATCGACTCCTCTCGAACTGGACCTACTCTTGTAGTGGATCGACTTCTCCAACAATTGGCAAAGAACATGATGTGAATGTTCACAATACCTAGGGACATTGATGATTACAACAAAACTTTGAAGTATTGGGACGGATAGAAGACAGCGCGACGAAAGTGCGAACAACGACAGTCAATCATGTCATCATCTGGCAAATCCTCCTTCTTTTCGAGGAATAGGAAGGATAAAAGAAATGCCAGTGACGAAGGACGACAACTTTCTTCTGCAGGTACAGGAAACAACGATGCAGCAAGTGGCAGAGGGTCGACGTCCTCAAGACATGCTAGAATGTCCTCTGTTGCCTCGGAAGATACTCCCGGATCGCCTGGTGCAGACTTGACGGGGATTAATATGATGGCGGGTGTTATTACTTCGATTCCATACGATAGTGTAATGGCGGATGGTAGATCACCAATATCAGTGGATTATCTACCCAGGGGCGATCAAATTCCATTGAGAAGGGAACCACTGCCACATCATTTGAATATGAATGGAATGGATTTTCATCAATACCCCGCTTCAGATACAGCATCTATTAATGGCAGTTCACATCCCACAGGCCCGCGACCTCCACCGGTGGGAAGTAATGTAACAATGGCATCAACTGGAAATCGTACAGCTCAATTACAACAGTGGGGTCCTAATAGGACCAGTATTGCAAGCACGGTAAATGGAAGTCACAATTCAAGATACGATTCTTACTCTACAAACCAATCCTCGAATTATGGCGGTCGCGTATCCTTCGATCAACAAAGTGTGGATTCGATGACGGAAAGATCCAGCGTTCTTTCATCAGGGAGCTCCTCAAAGACGGCTTTACCAAATTCCTACTCCAATAGTTCGTTGTCGCCGTCGTATCAACCAGGTGCTGGAAAAGACACTCCACGTCTGACAAAATTACCCCAACATCTTAGCACAGGATATAGTTCCCCAACGGTCGCTTCGCCAGACGGATTTAAACTCAACAAACCAAACGATGACAGGGTTATTGAAGAGCAGTTCTTATCACTAATGCAGAAACGAGGATGGCACAATTTACCAGATCAAGCGCGCCGGCAAATGATGGCATACACACCCGCCAAGAAATGGACTCTGGTACATCAAGATCGCTTAACGGAATGGCAAGGTGAGCAAAAGAGACGAACGAACGCCAAGCACACGGGTCAATATGGTTCTGCTATGGAAATGCTTCTCAATGCCGAGGAGGAAGGAACTCCAGAATGGTTTGTAAGGAAAGTCATGGATAATAGTATTTCGGCAAAGCAATTACAGAGTCTCGCAGTAAGCCTTCGGACGCAACCGATTGGATGGGTGAAAACCTTTGTGGAATGTCAGGGTCAAGTTGCTTTAACTAATGTACTCGGGAAAATTAACCGGCGACAAGCTCAGGGACCAACTGGGCCAGAAGGGTCAATTAGTGACAAGGATCTGGATAGGGAATATGATATCTGCAAATGTCTGAAGGCTTTGATGAACAACAAATTCGGTGCCGACGATGCTTTACAACATCAACAAGTCATTGTGGCTTTGGCCACATCCCTGGTATCTCCCAGGATCCCAACGAGAAGGGTTGCCAGTGAAGTCTTGACTTTCTTGTGTCATTGGGCAGATGGACAGGGTCATTTGAAGGTCGTTCAGGCTATGGACTATGTCAAAAATCAACAGGGTGAAAATGGTCGTTTTGATGCATGGATGCGTGTTGTTGAAGTCACTGTTGATGGGCGAGGAAAGATGGGAAGTCTGGTGGGTGCTAGCGAGGAGGTTAGAAGTGGTGGTGCGGGCATGGAGAATCTACTCATGGAATATGCTTTGACGACTATGTTCTTGATTAACATGATCGTTGATGCTCCTGAGAGGGATTTGCAACTCCGTGTTCACATTCGAGCTCAATTTACAGCATGTGGTATTAAACGGATTCTTACGAAGATGGAAGGTTTCCAATACGATGTCCTCGACAAGCAAATTGAAAGATTCCGCACAAATGAGGCGATTGATTATGAGGATCTTCTCGAGCGTGAGAATAGTAGCATAAAGGATAGTATCGAAGGGGATATCAAAGATCTCACGGACCCGACTCAAATTGTCGATGCTATTATGCAAAAGGTTCAAGGAAGTAGAACTCAAGACTACTTCGTCTCTGCATTGCAACATCTTCTCCTCATCAGAGATAGCGACAGTGAGGAACGATTGAGAATGTTCCAACTCGTGGATTCTATGCTTAGTTATGTCGCTATGGATAGGAGGCTTCCTGACATGGACTTGAAGCAGAGTCTCAATTTCACGGTACAGAGTCTTTTGGATAAGTTACACACAGATTCCGAAGCACGGCAAGCACTCGATGAAGCCCTTGAAGCTCGCCAGATCGCCGATTCGGCAATGGCTGAAAGGGATGAAATGAGAGCTAGGATCGAACTTGGTGCGGATGGACTTGTGGGGAAATTGCAAAAACAATTAGATGAACAAGCACAAATCATAGAGGTCCAGCGAAGACAAATAGATGCACTGAAGGGTGAGATGGAAAATATTCAAACGGTTCGTGCTAAAGAAGCTCAAAGGAATGAGCTTGAAACCAGAGAATTGTACCTCATGCTCCGCGATGCACAAGATATTGCCGCGTCCAATGCTTCGAAGGGTGGAGCTGGATTGGGCGAGACTGATCCTTCACATATGAAAGGTATTTTGGATCGCGAACGACTTATGGATCGTCTCGAAATGCAAATTGAGAGACAAAAGACCCAGTATAAGCTTGAAGGTAGAGTATGGGGTGACGCAGCCGGTCCTTCTGATCGATTGAGAGCACTTCGCGAGGAAATGGACGGTGTAGATCGTAGGTCGGGTGGAGGTCTAGGGCTTCCACCTGGAGATTACAGTCACGGCATTCTTGGAAACGTAACTAGATCAACTAAGATACCCAGAAAACCGATTGGCGCCGAAGGTTTCTCTGAAGGCTCTGACATGGAAGACGAAGACGGGATGGTTTATGAAAAGCCTCGTGTTGTCAAGCTAAGAAGACCCAAGCAGTCCAAGGGCTACTTGGACGAGATGAGTTCTAAAGTCAAGCGTTATGATGCTAGCGATGATGATGATGATGACGAAGAGGATGATGGAATTACGACGGGACCTTCACACCCAAGTCTCGAGTCCGGCTCACCAAAAACTCCACGTGATGAGAACTCTTCAAAGGTCGATGGACCAAAAGTCGCTGGATTCAATGGACCACCTCCGCCTCCACCACCTCCTCCACCTATGCCGGGACAAGGTCCTCCAGGATTCAATGGGCCGCCTCCTCCGCCTCCTCCACCCCCTCCTCCAGGTATGAATGCACCAGTTGCCCCCGGATTTGGTGGGCCCCCACCTCCTCCACCCCCTCCACCACCTCCTGGCATGCCCGGCATGCCTCCGCCCCCACCTCCTCCACCGCCGCCGCCTGGAATGCCTGGAAAGATGAGTGGACACTTCTTAGCACAACCATCTTACAATGCTGCACCAACACTGGGTATGGGTTTTGCGAGATCGAAGAAAAAGCTCAAGGTTATTCATTGGGAGAAGGTCGATACTCCCATGACAACGCATTGGGCTGCTCATACACCTACAGCAGCAGAAAAGGAAGCGAAGTATGCAGAACTTACTCGCAAGGGTGTTCTTGATGAAGTTGAAAAGTTGTTCTTGGCAAAGGAAATTAAACAAATTGGAAAGAGCAGCAAGGCCAAGCCAGACAAGAAACAGATCATTTCAAATGAACTTTCGAAAACATTCCGTGAGTCTAATGCAATATTCACAAAAGTGACAGCCAAGCTAACGTACCATAGAAATTTGCCTCTCAAAGTTCTCCTCACTAAGCCCGGATAGAATTGCACAAATGATTATTCATTGCGACCAAGACGTCTTAGACAATCCTGTGGTGATGGAATTCTTGATAAGAGACGACATGTGCAATATCCCTGAAAATACTGCCAAGCTTATGGCGCCGTATAGCAAGGACTGGACCGGACCTGATGCAAACAAGGAAAACCGAGAATCAGACCCGAACGAATTAACTCGGGAAGATCAAATTTATCTACAGACAGCCTTCGAATTACGTCATTACTGGAAATCTAGAATAAGAGCACTTTCTCTTACTCGTACTTTTGAACAAGAATACGACGAGATTTCCGACAAGCTCAAACAAGTTGTGGCTGTTTCCGAATCATTGAGAGACTCGGTTTCCTTGATGAATGTTTTGGGATTGATCCTTGACATTGGTAATTATATGAACGATTCCAACAAACAAGCGAGTGGATTTAAATTGAGTTCCTTGGCAAGATTAGGAATGGTCAAGGATGACAAGAATGAGTCAACATTTGCTGATCTGGTGGAGCGTATTGTCCGTACACAATATTCTGAATGGGAAGGCTTCACTGATGACATTGGTGGCGTTGTCACAGCACAAAAGTTGAATGTTGAGCAATTACAACAAGACGCTAAACGATATATTGACAATGTCAAGAACGTTCAAATGTCACTTGACTCGGGTAATCTCAGTGACCCGAAAAAATTCCATCCACAGGATCGTGTTAGTCAAGTTGTTCAACGATCAATGAAGGATGCGAGAAGGAAGGCCGAACAGATGCAACTGTTCTTGGAAGAGATGATTAGAACTTATGATGATATCATGGTCTTCTATGGTGAAGATTCTGCTGACGAGAATGCAAGAAGAGAATTCTTCGCCAAACTTGCTATTTTTGTAACCGAGTGGAAGAAATCGAAAGAAAAGAACATGGCTCTGGAGGCCACACGCAAGCGCAACGAGGAATCGATGAAACGGAAGCGAGCACAGATAAATGTCGGGGCTACAGCAGCTGCTGGACCACCTTCACCAAGTTCCACGGGTGCTATGGACTCCTTACTTGAGAAATTACGAGCTGCCGCACCACAAGCTCGTGATCAAAGGGATCGAAGACGCAGAGCACGATTACAAAATCGTCACCAAGTTCGGGTTGCATCTGGTCAGAAAATTCCTGATCCAGATGAAATCCCAGAAGCCGAAGCAGGACCCGACAACGCCGAACCAGCCAAAACAGAAGGCTTATTAAGTCCTGATTTGCCGCCGCCGAAGGAGGTTGATAATGAAACCGATGACGTCGCTGACAGAGCAGCTCAACTATTACAGGGAATGCGTGGAGCAGATGGTGCTGATGAAGGGGATGGAGATACCACTAGAAGAGATAGTGCTAGAAGATCAAGGCGAAGAAATAATGCAGAGGAGGAAAGAAATGAACGAAGAAGGCGTAGACAAAAGGCTAGTAATGCATCTGAAACTGCTACACCCGGTGCAGAAGAAGATACGACTACTGAAGAAGTAAAAACAAAGGAAACTACGATCCTTGTACCAGGTTCACCATTATCGGAAGACGGTGATAGAATACTCACTCCTACGATGATTGTTAGTCCGCCTGAAGTTACGGAAGCGGAGGGTTCCCCACAAAAGCCGATTGGGTTGGATGATTAAAATGTGGATGTCGAATGTGGATCGTGAAGAGATGAGATGTGAAATGAGAATTAAGGCTTTTTAATGTCTAGTGCTTCAATGGAGGATCCTTTTATAGTGGGATGCTTCTTGTACCTTATTTTCTTGACTGGTCTGGATGGAAGAAGGGGATGATGCCACAATGGCTTCGGGTGCGGATGGTTGGAAGGGGTCTGGAAAGGGATGGATGGAATAGCGGAGGAAATGGAAGGAAAGATAAGGGAAGGATGGATAGAGAGGAGTTCAGAGAATCTTCATTTCTGCATAGCGTGCGTGGTGAATGGTTATCGGTACTACCGTTTCTCTTTCTTTCTGTCATTTTTTTATAGCTTGAAGATTATTACAGTCTGGATTTGTGTCTGGGCGACTGGACGAATGGATGGAGATAGATTAGCGGATGAGAGAAGACCGTGAGGATGCTGGAAAATGGAGTGCGGAGTATTTAGTAGTGCCTGTGTGGATAGTGATGGGTGATGAAAGTATACATTACATTGTTCTAATTAACTACAATGAGATGAGTTGAGTTGTGCATATATCTTATACGTATGATTTATCTTTTTGTGCTTGGTGTTGTGATGTGATGTGATGTGGTTTTTAGGGTGTATTTTATTGTGGAGGTTAAGTGGGAGACCCGCGCAGCCTGGAGTAAAGTTCAAAATTAATGTGACCTTAATGGCTGGATTTTGTTTCAAGCCCTTTGATCAGGCACAAGCACATCTCTGTTTTGGAGATTCGGACACTTTCTGCGCGGCACACGTTTTCTGTGACAGAGATGCAGGATATGCTCGCACTAAAAAGGATTATACTGCAGTAATGGATTGCATCAATTTGGCGAGGTACGGTGAAAGTCTTGTTGGTGCACCTTTTGCCTTTTCTTCTCTCGATGTCGACGAAGATCTCTCGAATGAAACCGATGTAATTGGGGTCGACCCAAGCCATATCGGACATTTCTCTGTCAAAATCTACCGTCGAAAAGTGGAGGAAATAGGGGCCGAAGGCTCATCGATGCCCTCGACCAATTTATGGAATGCGAAGAAAGTAGACCAGCTAAATTTCAAGAAACATGGCATTACTAGCTCTGTTACGTAAGACTCTGTTACATTGACTATAACTCTTTATCTGACGTTTAAAGATTGGGTCAAAACAGAATTCCAACAGTGGGATTGCCTGTCAACAACCAGATCTCTAGCAAGTCGACAATTCTCGAGTTCAAATTCAAATACCGTACCTTCAGTGGGTTCTTTTGATTATCTGTTTCACTGGCCACGGCTCTAACGAGATTTTCGGAATTCCTTGACCATTAGAAAGAACATAAGGCTTTTGAAAGAGGAGAGGCCAAGCAGCAGCTTTCTGACATACCTGCTGACAAAATTATTGTCCTCGATGACGATGGCACGGTACAGAGCTTGGCAAGGACCCGATCGCTGCCTTCGGTCAAACGCGAAACACGGGTACTTCAAGAAGCAGTAAAGCAGGAAGTAATCAACCTGGGTGGCGGAGAGCAAGCTTTAGAACGTTTTCGTATGAAAATGAAGCGGGGTTTAAAGGAAGAACCAATTGAGCTTGACGATTTCCCATTCGCTTCCACAATTCGAAAACCTTCAGCTGAGAAACTTAGGATTCAGCAAGAAACTATTGACGTCGACGCAATCGAGCACACTAAGATCAAACAAGAAGTCATAGATGCTGATGCAATTGCTGACAACACCATTGTGCTGGAGAAGGAGTGTACGATCAAATATGATCTAACAGAAATCGATGATGATGCTGTACTCACAGCGCTATTCCCAAATCCAGCTGTCAAGGACGAAGATTCCAATGATATAAATACGATAAATGAAGTTCTACCGTTTGTTGAGGAGGCAGGCAGGGAGGGATTTGATTTTTACACTTGATTTCTTTTAATTCAAAAAGACCAAAAGATTGGCAGCAGCTTGTAAGAGAGGCTTTATTGAATCATAACAGGGCCTAGAGCTTCACAATGGAATGGCTCGGGATATGTGAGTTTCATTGTATTAACATTTCCGTTCTGTTTTGTACAAAGTAAAAAGAAATTTCATACAGACAAGCCTAAGCAATTTGATTCGTCTTCCTAAGAATATCAAAATTTGAAAGATTTTCGCCTTCTGCAGAGCCCCTTCGATGTGCCCAGCCGTACGTGGGTGCATTTGAGTGCACCAACGGTGTGGCCTTAGTAACTCAATTTAGCCTACATGCACTTTCCCCACCTAGATTTAACCCCGCGTTCCCTCTCAACACGATGCATGACACTCAATATGGATATGTGCTTTCAGCAGATCATTCTCACACGAGGTAAATATGTCATTATATAATCTACCAAATGTAATGTAGGTGTTTTCCCTTCCTCTTGATCCTACGTCTTGAATTGTGTTTACTACCTCTATTTGAGATTCGCGTCAGTTTTCTTCATTATGGCATCGCAAGAGCAATTAACATTAGGCTATGACACGAAACATCCATTCTCCCTCATATCTCTCACTGATCGAACCTCTGTTCAGAATCTTCTGAAAAGTCTTCTTGATCCCCTCAAACCCCATTTTTCCCCGCAAAAAGCCTTGGTTCGTGTACCTGGCTCCACTGCCGTCCGCTTCGATGCGCGTGCTGCTGAGATTGAAGGATTTTGTCGACCACTATGGGGTCTAAGTTCGCTCTTAGCTGGAGGGGGTGAATATGATGGGACGGAATGGTGGGTGGAAGGATTGAAGAAAGGTACAGACCCGGAGAGTGAGGAGTATTGGGGAGAGCCTAGAGATAATGATCAAAGAATGGTGGAAATGTGTCCATTAGGATTTACATTGGCTGTTGCGCCAGTGTTCTGGGAGAAGTTAAGTGACAAAGAGAAAGGGAATGTGGAGACGTGGTTGGGCAACTCGATTAATAGTAAAAAGTGAGTTTTCATGGAGTTGCAGTTGAATAGAACAAAGTGCTGTGCTGATCAGTGCTAGTATGCCGAACACAAATTGGTTATGGTTTCGAGTATTTGCAAACCTAGGGCTGAAGAAGAATGGGGGGAAATACTCACAAGAAAAGATCGAGCAAGATATTGTTCATCTAAACTCTTTTTTCCGAGGAGAAGGATGGTCCAATGATGGACCTGAGGGAATATGGCAACAAGATTATTACAGTGGAAGTTTTGCCATACAATTCCTTCAACTCCTGTATGCAAAACTGGCTGGTGATGAAGACCCAGCTAAAGCTGCGGAGTTCAAGAAACGAGCTCAAGACTATGCGTTGCACTTTGTTCATTACTTTGATGAAGAAGGAAGAGCTACACCTTTTGGAAGAAGTGTTGGATATCGATTCGCCATGGCTTCATTTTGGAGTGCTTTAGCATATGCCGATGTTGAACTACCAGAACCCTTGACATGGGGTATTGTTAAAGGATTGCTTTTGAGAAATCTTAGATGGTGGCAAACGCAAGATCAAATTTGGAGTCCAACTGGAACATTAACTGTAGGATATTCCTTCCCAAACATGTTCATGTCGGAAAATTACAATTCACCAGGGAGTCCATATTGGGCATGTTTGGCATTCATTTGTTTGGCTGTTCCCGAAGATCATCCATTCTGGACATCTGAAGAGGAACCCTACCCGACAAAACTGATTCCCAAGATCATGGCATTGAAACATCCTGGGCATATTGTCAGCTATCTAGGAGGTCACAAGATGATCCTTTCTTCGGGTCAGGCATGTTCATATCCTATGAGAGGGACACATGCAAAATATGGATCCTTTGCGTACAGCAGCGCATATGGTTATTCTGTCCCTACAGGATGCTTTTCGCTAGAACAATTCGCATTGGCTTCACAACTCGGCTTATCTGATGATGGAGGTGAAGTTTGGAAGACACGTCGAATTTGTGAGACAGCAGTCATCGAGACACGTGATGATCAACCAGTGTTGAAATCAATCTGGAGGCCTTTCCCAGATGTGACTGTCAAAAGTTATCTCATTCCACCTGTGGAAGATACTCCAAACTGGCATCTTCGCGTTCATAGAATTAAAGCTGGACGCCGAGTTATGACGGCAGATGGTGCATTCGCAATTTTTAATGAGCGAAAATCGGATGGACGCTACCTCGATCTTTATGACCCGGCTAAAAATGAAGGTACACTTCCCAAGATCATCGGAAACTACGATCTCAATTCACCTGAAGGCAGTTCACCAGGCTCAGTAGGTGCATTTGCTGTATCTAAGGGTGCTGTTGGGATAGTTGCGCTCGAGAATAGTGAAAGTACGCGCACGGCAATGCTCGTTAATGCTGATCCAAATTCCAATTTGGTTGAAAGTCGTACCGTGATACCTACTTTACAGATCACATTGGAAAAGGGGAGAGTGGCTTGGTTTATAACCGGTATATATGCTAAGCCTTCTGGGGAAGCGAAGAATTATCTTGATGGGTGGAAAAACAGACCTGTTATTCCCGGATGGCTGACAAAAGAGGTGAGAGATGAGTGACTAACCTTCTTAAAAATTGGTGGGTTACCTGTAAGATGAAAAAGATTCAGATTATATATTTGGATTCGAGACATTCACTCCTAGACCGTCTCAGATTCTGGTCTTATCTATCAGAAAATAGTGTTACATAGCACAACAATATCTTTCACCTCACTTATTGTAAACCACACTTATATTTACAAACAATCCTTCCACAGATATCAAACATGAAATTGATACATAGCGCACCCTCCAAATCTCTAAGCCAAGTCCCTATTCTTCTATCCAAACACCCTCTTCATTCACGATCGCTGGATAAATTCCCCTTCTGGTACTCACAACCCAAATCCCTGCCCGACACACCAAGCTTTCCCCTCCCCAGTATGCGGGGTTCCCTACACCAAACTCCAAACAGATTTAACCGCACGCAAACGTTAGAGATACATATGCGCCCAGCCGGTTATTGATTCCAGAGATGGTCATGCGAAACTTACATTCGGAAAGAAGATTGGTTTGATGAATACAAGGTGGGATTTGTCCGATGTAACGTCGGTTACTAGGGTATCGGAAACCTGGGGGCGGGGCTTTGTGGGGTTTGAGAGGGGATATTTTCTTGGCTGTGCTGGTTAATCTTTGGTTAAGATGGAAGATGGAAGAGATATGGAGATCTTGGTCTCGGTTGCTGAATGGAGAATGGCTTTCTTTTCCTTTTGTGGTGGTGGGGTGAGGGTAAATGAGGGGTGTATTTGATTACATTTTCGATGTGAAGTTAAACCTCCGAATGTACGACTTTTCCTGATACGCGTTTGCTGTTGGAACTACTTCTCGAGGTTTTGATCTATTGCTTGGTTTTGATGGGAAATAGCTTCTTTGTCTTTAACAAGTCGAGTATTTGTAGATATCACCGAATATATTTGTCAAGATGGCTGTCGGAGTTGGGCAGAGATTTTTGATGAAGATTGTGAGGAATGAGTCTATGAGAACGTATGTACAGTACTTGGAACTATGTAGCTAAAGATGATGCTGACTTTTATACGAAAGGGACCCGTAAGCATTCACAAGTTTTGCAGAAAAAATCTCAAGACTAATCGGAGCTTCTGAATAGCCCAGAAATTTATGGATGGAGAGTTTTCTTCCTAGCAAGTTCTGGTACGTACATTATTCCTGCCGGGCAAGAGAAGAGAAAACGAATATGGCTGTAGCATATGGACTAACTTCCACACAGCTTGTTTCGGCGGTATGCTATTTGGTTGGGGTATGTTAGGACTTACCATTCGAAAGTTCAGAAAACCATACTGATTTTTATGCAAAGATATTGGTACAATAGGAGGTGTTATTGTCATGCCTTCTTTCACCAAGTATTTCTACCCTGATGCGAACTTAACACCGGGTGCAGGATTGACATAGATAGGGCATATCATATCGACCACCTGAGCGACACCGCCCGTGCAAATCTGTTGTCAAATAGTGAGTCCACTCATATTACTTATGGAATCTATGTCTAAGGATAGATAGTTGTCAGTACGTTGCAGGCTGGTTGTTTCTTTGGATCATTGATCGCATACTATGTTGCGGATCGATGGGGTCGAAAGGTAGGGGACTCTTATCCATTCTCAACAGCAAGTTGCTTTACTAAATATTCAAAGCCGGCGTTGCTTACTGCCGCTGGTGTTACAATTCTAGGAGTTGTTATTCAATGTGCAACACATGGTTATATGTAAGAGATACTAACCTCTCTCTTTCATATGAGTGCTAACTCAATGATAGCTCTGCACTCTATGTTGGTAGACTTATTGCTGGATTGGGAGTAGGAGCTGCTAGTATGCTTACGCCACTTTATGTGAGTTCTACTAAGTTTTCTCTCTATTTATATTTTCACTAAGCTCATGATCACCTATAGGTTAGTGAAAATGCACCTAGAGCAATTAGAGGAGCTCTTACTGGGATGTACCAATTATTCATTGCTACTGGCACCATGCTGAGTTTTTGGATTAACTACGGCTCCTTACTGCATCTCAAAGGCGATGCACCCTGGATCGGTAATCTGACCCCCGCCTCTTCTCGATATTGGTGTTTGATGAGTGGGATACTTATGTTTTATTTCTCCAGTTTCTCTTGCTCTCCAGATGTTACCGGCGATTTTACTATTCTTGGGAATTGCTTTGTGTCATGAATCTCCTCGGTGGTTGGCACGGCAAGATAATTGGGAGAAGGCTACTGCAGTTTTATCAAAGGTGTCTAAGTAAGTTACTAGATTTCTAATAAAATAACTTCTGTGGGGCTGCTAACATATATAAGTCTTCCACCTGATCACCCCTATATCCGTATGGAACTAGAAGAAGTAAACTCCACTGCCGCCACCCAAATCTACCCGAAAAATACACTAACGATTTGCAGATGTCCGACCAACTCGAAAACGAACGTCGCCTCATCGGCGGTGCCAGTTTCTCCGACCTCATGAAAGAAATGTGGACGATATCAGGGAACCGTAATCGGGCTCTAATATCCATCGGGCTAATGATCTGTCAACAAATGACCGGCACAAACGCCATAAACTACTACGCGCCGACCATCTTTCTCAATCTAGGGGTAAATTCCACAACGGCCGGACTATTCGCAACAGGCATCTACGGCATTGTAAAAATGGCTACCTGTGCGGTATTCCTCCTCGTCGCCGCCGATTCTCTCGGAAGGAGAAAATCATTATTATGGACGAGTATTGCGCAGGGATGCGCCATGTTTGTGATTGGGTTTTATGTGAGGTTTGATCCGCCGCTCAAGGGGGCCACTATACCTCCGGTCGGATATTTCGCTCTGACGTGTATTTATCTGTTTGCGGGATTTTTCCAGTTTGGATGGGGACCATGTTGTTGGATTATTGTGAGTGAGATACCGGCTGCGCGGTTAAGGGCTCTTAATGTAGCCATTGCGGCAGCGACGCAGTGGTTGTTTAATTTTGTCGTTGCGAAGGCCGTGCCTACTAGTGAGTTTCTGCTCCTCTTTCTCTGTTCCTTCCATTTCTTCCCTCCCTTCGAGGTCCGCATCGCACGATATCTCAAGAAAATGTCCCTAATAACAACAAAAAAATAGTGCTAGTAACAGTCGGACGCGCCGGCTACGGAACCTACTTCATATTCGGCTCCTTCTGCTTCAGCATGTTTTTCTTCGTATGGTTCCTAATACCCGAAACCAAAGGCCTCTCACTTGAAAAAATGGACTCATTATTTGGAATCACCGAACTCGCGAATAAAGATGTAGAATCTAATGTTGGATCTGTTCGAGGTACCCACGCTATTGATGAGAAAGCTGCTGTTGATATTCCTGAGATGGCGGATGAGAATGCGGGGAAGAGAGATGTGCAGAGAGGCGAATGTGTTGAACTTTCTGGTGTACCGAGTTCGCAAGTTCGAAGTCCTGAGATTTCGAGGGATGATGGTGGAAAGGAGAAAGAGATTGGGTTGAAAGGCGGTGCCGGCGGTGCGCGGGCGTTGAGCCCTGCGAGACATTTTGTGGGGCAGGAGAAAGAGAAGGATAAGAGTGAGACGGGGAGTGTGGGTGACCAAATGGGATATTATTGTTGAGGGATTATTATTTGTGATTTGGTTTTATTTCGGAGGACTTAATCTGGTTCGTGACCTTTTGATAATATGGCTGGGTGAGGCGACGGGTATTTTGAAATTTGAAGGAGAGGGACTGGCGAGAGGAAGAAACTGACGGTCACACATGATGAGATGTATGCGGATGAAAAGGTGTTTATATACCACTTTTCTTGAAGTACATTGAATGAATATACTCCTTTAAAACCCTTGCAGTATCAGATACTACAAATCCTTTTGAAGACTCTCTAACATTTATGCCCATCCGCACGATATAGCATGTCCCTACCGAGGTTCTCAGGGCTTTCTAGACTTGTGTATTTCCTATTATGCTCTTAATCTGCAGTCTTCCTGGTTGTGGATCGTTGATCGTGTCAAACACCGGATTGACAGAAAGAGGGTATGGAGTGTTATGCTTTCCAACACTGACGAAGTGTCGCAAAGCTAAAAGCTTACGAATATAAAAATCTAAACTCCAAAGAAAGTATTCAATCGTCACGAGTGGCATTTCTCGTGAAAATTTGCTCGCGTGGACCCCCCTCTTTCCCTCTGGACCTGTCAACGTCGTTCCTGAAAACAAAATTCATATTCGCCTCTCGTGCTTCACTCATCTCCAGAAATCCACTAAACTTTATTCTCCCATTTCTTCATTCCAAACGACTTATAAACGCTTCTACAAAGAGGACTCCAAATCCTCTTCTCGCCATCAAAATAAACATATCCCAGGCCTAAAAGAGCACCACTTAAATGAGCCTATACAATGAAGAATTAGTCACGTGCGGATTCTGAAGAATCCAGAGGAATTCTTACCGCATGTGCCCATCTGAGGGTTTTAAATGCACCCAACACACCAAGAAGATCAATTAGCATAACTCCACTCAATAACTCTTGGGCCGCAAAAGGATATGGGATGAACATGATTTGAAATTGAGCGCTCGGGTGCTGTAAAGCAAAAGCACCAATCATGGCAAAAACAGCACCGCTCGCTCCCAAGAACGGTACCGGAGGTGTATTAGGACGAAGTCTTGCACTTGAAGCTTGCGCCCAACTGCTGATGACACCCGCCGATAGATAAAAAGCCGTCATATGAGCAATACTCCATTTAAAAGTCGGATCTTGTCCTAGAGTCGGCATAAATGAATGGAATCCGTACATATTTAAACCTAAATGAATAAGGGATCCATGGCCAAATATACATGTAAGTAATGTGAAGTTCCTATTTGTACCAGGAATATGTACGAAGATATTACTCCACAATGTTGGTGTGAAGATACTCAAAGTATGAATTCCTATATTCGCAGCCATGACTGTGTAAGTAAACTTTTCGGATGGCATTAGTTTCTCCCAGAACCTTTGGCGTCCTTCGGGGTTGAAAAGCTGGTTTACCGGGGGCCATGTGGTTGGTGGATATAATATTCCAGGCGCGTACCTCAGCTCTTGAGCTTTTCGTCTCGTATCGTACACGTTCTCCTTGTCTCTAGTAAACATTTCAAAGACTTTGGGAGTGTCTTTCTTGAGACGCAAATTCTCCCACACAGCTGATGTGGTGTATATAGTACCGACTGCTAACAAGGTGAATATGGTCATGCCAGCGAGGTTGGTATGGACGGGAGGGCTAGGTGGGGGCGGGATATAAGAACTTTCTGGCGAAGAATCCAGGGCATTTCTTAAAAACCCTATGGATTTGAAACCCCTTTTGTTGAATGAACATCGTATTGGTGTGATGCGCGAAAAGATAGAACTACCCGAGGACTTGCAGAGCCCAATTCTTCGAAGCATTTCGGACGTTCAAGACGTAGAAGTTAAGAGTATTTGCTATGACACCAGGGAATACTCGAGGACTCTGTTCGTTTCTAAGAAATAGTCGTTAAAAGTTATCTTTCGTATCATGTTGTGATCCGAATAAAGTGATGTTACTTTCCTGACGTCTCGATTCACGGTGGCACGTGATCACTGATTTCCCCACTACACTCGGAATTACACCGGCCCCGCCACTGCGTAGAGGCTTGTCTCCCCTTTACCAACCCAATAATGATTGTTCATCAAATCATTATCTCGGCAATTCAAGACTAAGAATGGTATCTTCTAATCTATGACTCTTTGAACCTCTAAACTCTCAATTCCGTCCAGGAGTACTCTGTCGGTGACTTCTCAACGACCCCTCAGTTGCAAAGATTCATTTATAACCTTTGAGATATCAGTATGTTGTTTATCTCACAGACAATTTCTATTTTAACGTTCACACAAAAAACGATATGTGTTCCAGGGCATTGGTCAATTTTAGGATTCGCCAATTAACTAAATTGATTAGCTAATGAACTAGATTTTTGAATAAACTAGCTTATTGCCTAATATACTTAATTCAGATAATAATAAAGGTATTTACAAATGAACTAATTCATTTATAAATATTTTCGTTCTTTATTTTATTTTCAATCTTATTATTATTTCTTTCAATCTTTATTTTCAATCTTATTAATATTCATTTTTATCTTTATTAAAAGATAATAATAAAATGAAAAATAAAAGTTCAAAAGAATAATAATGAGATTGAAAATAAAATTCGAAAAAGATAATAATAAGATTAAAAATAAAAATCGAGAAGAATAATAATAAAATTGAAAATAAAATAAAATAATTATATAATTTTATTAATATATATATTAATTTGTTCTTCAGGTCTAGGTAGCTCATATTCAACGTTTGTGGAGCTCGAGACTAAGGGGTTCATTCCCTGTTCTTGTCATGAATCATATTCATTTTTATAAAATAAATCTAGTTACTGATGTTTGAGCCGCTTTCTTTGAGGGGATCCTTATCGATAAGGAATCCTAGGACAAATATTGTCCTAGGACAAATGATATCCCAGGAAGAATAGGCTAGGCAACTATTGGGTCCTAGGATAAGTGTCCTAGGACATGATTCGTCCCAGGATCATTTATCCCAGGATAAGATTTGTCCCAGGACAATTGTCCTAGGATAATATCTGTCCCAGGATTATTATCCTAGGATTAGAATTGTCCCAGGATTAGTGTCCTAGAACTAATGGTAGATCATGTGATAAGGAGCCTTAGGAGCTTTGAAAGCTCCTAGAGCTCCAGGAGCTTTTTGGAGCTTTAGGGCTCCTCAGAGCTCCCTTACATTCATTAGTATATAATCAGAATAGTTTCATAGTTTAAGAGCTTCGTGCTCAACTTAGTTATCAATTAGTTTACCTACATTCTACTTGATCTAGTAACGACTTCACTTCCAAGTGAATCCAATTGATAAAGCCTTAACCTACAACTACCACCCAACGAAACCTCAGGCAGCCGCTGCCTCCAGTACAGTATCGTTACAGTTCTACACCTTTATTAGCAATATTTCCTCGTCTTTTTAAGGTAGTCTCTATGAACGGTTTCTTGGCTAGTGAGGGTCATTTTGATCTAGACAAATCCGTGAACTCAAGAGGCCATTTTGGTGCTTTAATAGTAGGCTCAAATTTTATCTTAAGCTGCAAAGTAGCGTTCGAACTACAAAATTCAAGATTGCAGGCCTTTTTGAATGCACATTCTGTGACGCCTTTTTCAATCTAGCTCTAGAATTAAGAACATATGAATGAAGGAGCGTTGAAAGCTTCTGAAGCAGTTGAGCTCAAGACACGCATCATAATTGCGATTCCTGATGCGGATTAAATCTGTGCAGATTCACCTGCCAAGGAACTCATGCTTCAGAAAGTTTGATCATTCTGTGGTTGAGAAGCAATATCTAGCCTATGCCCTACAACCCCTTCAGGCTTTGGAACGGGCGCTATTAATCCTGAACCACGAGCGAGAGACGGGATTCTTGTATTTCTCAATGGCTCCTTCGATTTTTCAGGTCGGTTTTCTAAATCGATAGCAGCCTTCTTAGACTTGCCAACAACTTCTGAATCCTGGGGTATCTCTCCTTTGTCAAGATATCGATACCTCTCCTCTTATTGAATGAGTTTGTGGTCTATAACACCATCTATTGATTGCAATGTACCTGTAACCTTTTAAATTCTCTCGGTATTTCATACTAACAGTTTACCCCATGAGCGCCAGTAATCTGGTAGATTCTTGCTAAACTCATTTTCAAGTGCATCTGTAGCTGCTTTCTTAGGCTTCGGGCCAAGCGCCTTGTGATGATGCTACCATATTTGATGGGAATCATGTTTCTGAGTACAAAGTCAATACAACACATTCCAGAAATGGTTCCGCTCACTGAAAATTTTCCATAGGCTGTCTCTCGTCGTGTGGGTAGCAATCAGTGCAGTTAGCTCCAGTTTTGGAAAAAAAAAATTCATTTATTAGTCGACTCAACCAAGTGACTTTTAATTTGAAAGGTAAGGCACACACATGGGACTAGCGGTGCTAGTCCCATGTGTACATTAGACCTCAAACCTCCAGCGATTATCGCGTAGCCAATAGACTCAATCAAAATCTTTTCATCTTTCTGACTAGGTTGCTTGGCGTTAGATTTTGGGTATTTCTTTTGCCAGATCAAGCTTCCAGCATGAACATCTGATAACTTGATCATGACACCATCATAGTATCCATGATTGAAGCCTTGCTTCAATGTGATTTCCAGACCGAATGCTTATTATTTGAAAAATGATGAACTGTGTGAGTTCGCCTGTTTCTCGGTATTTCTTCCCGACTTCCATAGACTCGTCAAGATGCTTTTGTCTGGGAGTGTCCATAGGAATTGGTGGTAGATTAAATGTCGTCAGAATAGAGCAAGGTGAATTGATGCTGCAGCAGAACAATAGCTCTCGGTAAACTTGATGTGCACTTAGCATCTTGTTCGAGTGAGGTGGTATGGTTTTGGATATTACTAGTCAATTCTCATATCCTTAGAGTGGCACAAAAGTGAAGTCCAACATGCTGGCATCTGATAGTGCTACCGCACATTAAATTGATTTTCTCAGTGCAACCTTATGCCATCTTCCCAAGGGTCCCTCACACACATTCGCGAACTCTTATACGGGACTTATTCTTCCTAATAACATGTGTACAAATACTGTCCGGACACAATTGATATTTGCTGATCAGTCACCCTTCGCACAGATCTGCTTGATTCTGACATTATGTAAGGCTGTATTTCTATCTTCAAAAGGGTTATAGTTGTAGGTGTGAAGAGGGTTCTCTTATTATTGGAGCTAAAAACTCTGATTTTATAGATTCACAATCATCGTACTTGCCATAACCTATTGGGCCTAACATCGTAATGGCTTTTTAGTGTACAAAAAGGATACGCTGAGACAACCATGGTGACACTTTGCCATGCTCCATTGTTCCTTTTAAAGACTATCTATATCCATTTGATTTCCCAGCAAAGCTAACTCGTTTAAAGTGAGCTCGTGGGAGATTGAGCTTATAGCACCACAATGACGGGTGAATTTACTCCTGGAGCTTAAAGCTTGTTGTTACCTACTCACTAGCCTACCGAAAGAAATGGCATACTCGCTTTTGCTATTGCTTTCTCGAACTTTCCCAACTAATCTTTTCAAAGGAATTCTAAATGTCTTGCTTAAACTTAAACCAACAATTTACGACATCTTCATCTTTCCCCTTTTACCAGGTAAATAGACGACGCCGATTGATGATATACGAGAGTGTAAAAGCCCCAGGTAAAGATAACCATTGCACAGCACGCAAGCAAATTGGGATGCTAAACAAACTCAGACTCACACAATCCTAGCCATGCTGGCACGACAATGTGAATACCAGAAAGATGTGTATCAAGCATGCCTTGTATAATGCAGCCTAAGTCTTAGACAAGACATGTGCTGTGGGAAAGCTTAAGGGAGTTCCACCCCTCACCCAAAGTCCTATGGATATTTCCATCACAGCGGTTGTATCTGCTCACTTTATAGAACACTATTAGAATTTCACATCTTTCATTATTGTTAACCGGTTCGAGATCATGAATTGACATCATCATCAAAAAGGCCCGGAAATACGTTTTTGCGCGCGGACCTATTCTGAGCCGGATAACTTCAAACAGCTTTCCCTTCAATAATTCTACAACCATATACCCAAAATTCACCCTTGACAGCCTGATCACTTTCTCTAATCCCACCATCATTTAACTTTCACGCTCATTCTCTGCAGGATTGCCCAGACCCGCTTCCTTATTCTCATAGAATTCTTCGAACCACTACATCCATTCAATCCTCTATTCTCTTGACGCAAACCCAAATCAGTCGCACCTCACCTCACCTTATCCCATCCACCTCTATCTATCACAAAAATGTCCTTCGAGTCTCCGCTGCCCCCCTATAATGCCTCGGACCCTACAGCCACCTTCCTCAATTCCTCGTGTCTGGACCTCCTCCTTATCGAACTCGTTCCTCTAGCCTACCGTACTGTTCACGCACTTGATGCGCCTGCCTCTTCTTCGTCTTCTTCTCCCAATCCTTCACAGCCTCCGAAAATGGAAGAAGATGAGGAACGGGACCGTGTCTTTTTCCGCCTCGAAAGTCTCGGGTATCGTGTTGGTTTAGGTTTAGTCGAGAGATTTAGTAAAGACCGCCCGCGGTTCACGGATACGTTGGATGTGATTAAGTTTTTGTGTAAAGATTTATGGATGTTGGTTTTTAGGAAACAGATTGATAATTTGAAAACGAATCATCGGGTACTTAGCTCCTGGCTACTTCCACATTTTTGTGTCATTTTACGGAGATAAATGAGTCCTAACACAGTGTAGGGAGTCTATGTCCTAACAGATCATTCATTCCGTCCCTTTGCGCGCATGAGTACAGAGCCTGGTGGAAATGCACTTTTACGGGCACAACCTGTTAGTCCCACTCTATTCCCACATTGCCTTGAAGTGCATACAAATAACCAACTAACAATCCGAAATACAGTTCTTATACTTTCCCTGCGGTATAATTCGTGGGGCCCTCGCTTCAATGGGTATAAATGCCACCGTTCAAGCGGAGACAACCGAATTACCGGGTGCTACATTTCAGATTAAGAGTATTGTTAATACCACAACGGGGAAATGATGATTGTGTTTGGATCCCCGGAAAGTATATAACGCATCTGCCGGAGCCATCAGAAACAGCATGAGACCAAGCCGATCCGATGGAGGCAAGGAAAGGGCTCAAAGAGAGTCCTAGGGTGCAGAGATGACCAAGTCACGAACGCCAAGAGAACGAGGAAAAGAAAGATATCCAATACCACAATGTACATCACAGTACGATAATTTTTGTAATTTGGCGAAATGTCATGGTATGGAATGGGGGATTCATAGCAAGGAGTCATAGGACGGAGCAGGACAAATCAGAAACTGAAGATCTCTGAGGATAATTAGACATAATATGTCATCAATGTACCGCGGTTTTGTTGGGGATGGACCAGCGATAGAGATGACCCCGAAGCAGGGATTTGATATTCATATACGAACATGAGAATTCATGCACGTTGAATAGACGACAATACCAGGACATCTTGATATCGCACTCCACTAAAATTGAAGTCAATTGCTACCTTGATCTACATCCAATAATGTTTCTCACCTGTCTCATATCCTATATCGCATATTTCATAACTGATACCCTATTTTTCACAACCTCAATCCTAGAATGAGGAAAAGAAAGAGATGCACCAAATAGCACAGAACTCTTCTCTTCATACCCCAATATGAAGGCGCCATCGATAATAATTTTTTATTCCATTGCCTATTCTCATTTCCCTCCCGCTCTCTGCAAGCAATTATTACAAAAATAAGAAACTAGCCCCTTTAAACATAGTTGATCTAGTTAATAGATGTAGAAATCAAAGCTTTTTATAATCTTATATGTAATGATTTCTACTTATATATATATATATATATATAAATTTGTTTGAGTTTAGAAAGAGAAAGAGAAAGAGAAAGAGAAAGAGGGAAGAGTGAGGCGTACTAAACGAATTTCCAATGAATATCAAAGAGGTGAGTGGTGAGTGCGGATGCGAAATGGATACCTGGTAGTTGGGAGTTATTTCATTTGAAGATTTGGTTGCTATTTGGAGTTTAAACAAGATAGCAGAGCTGAGCAGAATAGGAGATTAGATGTAATAAATTTTGATCATTTGGAAAGTTTGGGAATCTTGAGTGTTGTTGGATATTTCGGATGAAGTGAACATTTCGAACTCGCTCAGGCTCGTAGGAGCACTCAGGTATTGAATCACGTACAAATGGATGATAGAACTAATTTCTTTCTTCTTTAATTATCTATACACACCTGGGTGTTATATCCTCTTCTTACAAATATTGAAATTGATATTGACAAATGAAAAGACTCAAGGGAAAAAAGGAGTGAAGAAGTGAAAGGAAAGTTTGCACCAGAATACCAGTACCTAGTACCAAGTTCTCGGATAATTACGTCCTGGAATCAAATCCCTAAACGCCATGCTCACTTGCTTGAATACATCCGGTACGAATTCAAGCCCATCGCTAAATATTAGAACCTCTTTCCCTCCTTTCCAATCCAAAAACCCCTTGTCCCATCCAAATCAAATCGATTCCTGCCCTGCCCCACCCACCTGGGTATATCTCGCTGATCCGTATTCCAATCCAATTTCCGTCCCATCTTATGTTGCCATTCTTCTTCCAAATCTCTAATCTTAGGATTTCTGTGCATCTGAGCTGCAAAGAAAGGTATCAACAGTACCATGCTCCGCATCACCTCGTTTCACCAAAGATTTCTACGTCGAAGAAATATATCTGTTTCTCCCTCTCCTCACGAAAAGCTCACAAACTTCGGATCTCTAGGTCTTCCATCCGGACCAATATTTTCCTTCTTAAAAGTTTCCTGCATCCATAATCTTCTCGCCTCATCGAAATTGACCTTCTTTTTCTTCATAATCATTTGAATCTCCCTTTTCCCATTATCCGAAAGTCCGTTTCTTGGGTCTGAATCTAATAGATTCTGGGATAGGTTGAAATTCGAAGATGATAATCCGGATTCAATATCGTTTTCGAAGGAATGAGGGAGAGCATGATAGGGTGTGTACATGAATCTCGGGAGACGCTCAAGAAGATGTTCGGGGATGTAGGGAGACCATCGATCTCGTGTTATGAATGCGACTAGGAATGGTGTTAAACTGATTGTCTCCAAGCCATTAAATGTCCGAACTATTCTCGACGATGAAAAGTAGCTCTGACGGTAGAAAAACTTACTAGTAGAGATAACGAGGAATATGAAGACGGTTGTATAAAGTACGTAGGCCATCTTGACCTTTAATTCCGAGGGAATCTAACTTTATGCGCAGATTGGCTCTTAAAGACCCGAGAGATGTAGAATTCGAGATCACCAATCTCCAATCGAGTCTCATTTAACCAAATCGTATTCGTAGGTGGAAAGGTGTTAGTTGGGAGAAGTAAAGAGAGAGAAACTTAGGTAGAATAGGTAGTTATTGAGAAAGAGTGAAAAAAAAAATCTGGCAATAGCCTCGCTCTTGGAAACAACGTCAGCTCATCAGTTGATGATGCCCGCCTCATCCGAAATGATTGCACTGAATTTCTTTAACCATCCATCCCCACAGCCACCTTTCCGCATGCGATTTGATGTGACGGATAATTTCTTGATGCCTCATTTTCCAATGAGTCAGCTTTAAGGTTTCAATTTGCGGGCAGAGCAGAGTGACTAAAATAGGATAAGCGAGACGAAATCTGATTGGACGCACAAATTCGGTGATTCGTGAATTTTAATGATTTTGCGACAAGATCTTGATACTTAGACAATATTTCGATTACCGCCAACGACCAAAAGAATTCTTTAAATTCTCACTCACCCACCGTCAAGATGTCTCAATACGTTTCCGCTGATTTGATCTGGGAGGTTACCAGTACGTTTACCTCTTTTTATTGTTGGAATAGGGGCATAGAGGTTGGGAATTGGATGTTGAAGGGACATGAAAGGTGTTTGGATAGGACTTGAGAGGATTGAGAATTGAAGTTGGGACTTTGGTTCTTGAAATCATAGGATGATGGGAGGGAATGCAACAAAAACGGGACAATTGCTGATGGTTTTGGAATCTATTTAGGATCCCAGAATGCTTTCTTGGTCAAGCGCACAACTGGTGGTGGAAGCACATTCTCAAGAGACCCTTTGAACTTGACCAACAAGCACTCTAGAAAGGTACGGATTTCTCAGGAATACTTTTACGACAATTTAATAAAAGGTTCTCAAATAAGTATATAAGCTAATTGGATTATAGTATGCTGGTTTCGTCAACGACAAGGTACGATACGAACTCGATCCGCTTATGCCAATAACACATGAGGGACTATGATTTGAGGTGAACGGTACTGATTAATCTATGGATAGGCCGTTGGTGTTGTCCCAGCTGAGAAGGGTGTTACTTTGATCACCAAGAAGACCTCTGCTAGCCAAAAGCCAGCATCTTCTTTGACCAAGACCACCTTCAGCAAGTCCGGAAGAAAGTACGTTTGATTCGGCTAGAGAATCTCTTCGAACCCAGGAATGAATTATGATACTAATGATTCCTCAAAATAGGGCCTTCGCTGGTGTCGCAAAGACCGTCGCCAAGGATGGATACAGATCTGATCTCCGTGCTGAAGCCGTCGCCCGTTCCTCCGCTATCCTCGAATCTCAAACCCCAAAGAAAGATGCCCCAGCACCAAAGCTTAGAGGAACCAAGGCCGCCAAGGCTGCTGAGAAGGAAGAGTAAAGGATACCTATTTGATAAGGTTGGGGATCAGGGGGAATTGATTATTGTTTAACTGGTTGGGTCTGGTCCGGTTGCTCAGGTACTCTTAATGAGTGGAGTAGTCTATTTATGACATTTGAGGCGGGCATACAAACTAGTTTTCAATGAATCGGTTACATCATGATGGTTCAAGGTGTCGATGGGATTCCAAGTGAAGGTTATGAAATGATGATGAGACTAGACAGTGGAGTTGATTGAATGTTCACAAGCAGGGAAAGTCTCGGCATCAAGCATGATATTTGAACGTTTCACCACGGAAAAGCTCAGCCAGTCAAAAGCTAAATTGCGACGTATAGACATGTGAATATGGCAACCGGGGAATATGTAGAGCTCACCTCCCTGACCCAAATGTCTATGGATGAGAGATGTCCGTAGACTTCCGAACCCGAGGGGAATATATTATGTTGTACCTCGGCCATGGGACTATTGTGTGCTACATTATATATTTCCCCAGACTCAGCCAAGGTTATGTATTTTGATGTGTAGCTCTACAAGTATAAAGAATCAACATCCATCCTCTTGTAGTTTGTCGTTGTTCAAAGATTCACAATCGACAAGGTGCTCCTCTACTCATCCACATTACTTTACACGTGTTTACCCCAACCAACCAAATTTACCCAAGGCTACCAAGGCTACCAAGACCCCCAAGTCCCAAGAAACGCACGACTGCCCAGGTGTAACACTCATGCTCGGCTCTTCTCAAATGAGATAAAAAGGTAAGACCCGAGTTTCTCTACAGGCGGCATAGAATTTCAATCGAACAAATGAAAAGGGAGGATTCGAAGAATCTAGGGTAACTTTGCTTTTGCCCCGCTGTTTCTACCCCTCCAGGTAAAGTCGAAGTGAGGCAGGTCAATCAAAGCGATCAGCAAAACAACCAGATTTGGGTTTGAGCTCCTGACCTCTTGACCCCTTTTTATTAAGCTTCTACTCCTTCGTACACCGACTGGAGGGATAAAAGGATTGATAAGTTTGCTGTTTTGGTTTAGAAATAGAAATAGAAAATTTGATTTGGTGTTGATTTTGATTTTGACTTTGACTTTGATAGAAGCGAACGCGATTTATACACGGTATGTTTATTTTTATTTTTATTTGAATAAGATGGAGCTGGAGCTGGCTGTGAAGGGGAGAAAGTGAAGAATGATCAAAAGAGAGAGATGTGACTGGGTGAGATGGATTGTTGAGAGGGACCCAATTTGTTGTGTTGGGTTAGATGGAAGTTGGGTTAAATTGGATGGGTGGTGGGTGATGGGTGATGCGGGGTATGAGCTGATTATTTTAAGTAACAAAGCATACTAATTATTGATCTCGCAGAAACCTACATCTAAATAATCACTCCTGAAAACACACCTCGATCCCTCGATACCTCAATACCTCAATACCTCACCTTTCTCTACTCTACACTACATCTACATCTACACACATCAACACATCTCACAATGGGTTTCAAAGCTGGTAGGTATCTCTAACGTACAAGATTAAGATTGAAAAAGAAACTGATTTGAGGCTTAGTTGTCGCTGGTGCTTCTGGAGGAATCGGACAGGTGAGTTTGATTTGCTTGATTTAGTATTGCGGATGCAATCAAGAGGACGAGTTTAATGAAGAGATTGCTAATCTGTTATCCTCGTTATTATAGCCATTGTCCCTTCTCCTCAAGACCTCTTCTCTCATTACCGAATTGGCTCTTTACGATGTCGTTAACACTCCCGGTGTTGCCGCTGATCTTTCGCATATCTCAAGCCCAGCTGTACGTATATATTCTGAAGGGATAAGAATGAGAATGACTTGTAGAAGCGTTATAGAGGGAATAAAACGTGCGCAATGGCTAATCTATGTTATCTGCGTAGAAAATCACCGGATACTTGCCAAAAGATGATGGTGCAAAGTTGGCATTCAAGAACGCCGATATTATCGTCATTCCAGCTGGCATTCCTCGTAAACCAGGAATGACTCGTGATGATCTCTTCAATATCAATGCTGGTATCGTCAAGGGTCTCATTGAGATCATCGCCGATGTCGCTCCAAAAGCTTATATCCTCATCATCTCCAACCCCGTTAACTCCACTGTCCCAATCGCCGCTGAGGTTCTTAAGGCTAAGGGAGTCTTTGATGCCCAACGTCTTTTCGGTGTTACCACTCTTGATGTTGTTAGAGCCGAAACATTTGTTGCTGAGATTGTTGGAAAGGCAAATCCTCAAGAATTGACTATCCCAGTTATCGGTGGTCACTCTGGAGAGACTATTGTTCCTCTTTTCAGTCAAGCTAAACCAAGTGTTGAGATCCCATCTGATAAATTGGAAGCTTTGATTAAGAGAGTTCAATTTGGTGGTGATGAAGTTGTTAAGGCTAAGGATGGAGCTGGTTCAGCCACTCTTTCTATGGCTTATGCTGGTTTCCGGTATGTTTTAAAATATCTACATGGCAATTTGTATTGACAAAAATTAGTTTCGCCGAGAAGGTTCTCAAGGCCTTGAACGGCGAGAAGGGTATTGTTGAGCCAACATTCGTCTACCTTCCAGGTGTACCAGGCGGTGAGGCAATTGCTAAGGAGACTGGTCTCGATTTCTTCTCTGTTCCTGTTGAACTTGGCGTACGTTTATCTTACCTACTATTCCTTTTAAATTGGATCATGGAAACTAACAGCCAAATAGACCAACGGTGCTGATAAAGCTCAAAACCCACTCACCAACATTAACGATGCCGAGAAGAAACTCTTGGCTGCCTGTGTGGAAGGTCTCAAGGGTAACATTTCTAAGGGTGTTACCTTTGCTAGAGCTCCTCCTCAACAAAAGTAGTTTCCCTATTTGATCTCTTTCTCTCTACTCTATCCTTTTCTACTTCTCTATTCCATTTCCTCTATCTGCTTTCATGTCTATTTCAGATACTTGAAAAGAATTAAGATGGATGGAAATCATAAGCATAAAACAGAAAAATGCTCGCTTGTTCCTTTTGACTGATTGTTGGCATCTTGCTTAGATAGGTTGTGAGAAGGTATTTCGATTTTTCGATGAAGGATATGGAAGCCTTCTTTTCCTGATTTGATGTCTTCATTTCTTCATTTCCTTCGGAATTTGTTTCGAGATCGAATTTTGAAGACTGAAAGGGTAATGGGAAAGAGATGAGAGGGGATGGTTGACGGAGAGAGGAAGCGAGAATGAGAAGAATGAAAGAAATTAAATAATGAATAAAAAATAGATATTGGGATCCATGGTATGGGATTGAGGGGATAGGATTGGAATGGGATCAATAAGATCAAGAGAGGAACGGTACGGGATTGATAGCAAGCAATGAAATGAAAGTGATGATTTATGAATTGAGTTTTGTCTATTGTTGATCGTTTAATCTACTGGATGTACTCAGGTTGTTTATTTCTAGCTAGACTAGATAGGTACTTGCTACCTAGCTGATTACATACCTATATAATAACTCATCCTCTCAAATCTATCAATTGAATCCTCTAATCAAAATCTATAATCATATTTTATTCAAAAAGAAAACAATATCAATAGATTTATTAAAGTAAATAAATAAATAAATAAAATCCCCCAAAAAAATTCTTTAAAAGTATATTTATTTATTTATTTTGATGAATTTTTTAATTATTTTTAGGGGAAAATATTAAAATTTTCAAAATATATTCACTCAAATAAATTATATATATATATATTTTTTTTTACTTTTTTTAATATTTTTTAAAAAAAATTTAAATATTAGATTTAACATTTTAAAACGAATGTATTAATCAAATATCTTATAAGAGCTTTCAGATTGAATTTTTTTGAATTTTTTATTATTTATTAATATATATAAATATATAATACATCTAATCCATACATGCCGTGATGGTCGTAGCAGATAAGACTACAAAGTGAGTAAATAGATAAACGCCTTATATGCAAATCATATACATCCATCCATCCTCGTATTAATCCATTTCAAACCACCCTTCATTTTCAAACCGACATGAATTTGCATTCTGTGCCATACCATTCCATTCATTTTCATGCAATATATACAATCCTCTCCATCTCGACTCAATTATCCCCATCCAATGATCGTCCAGAACATCCCCATGAATACACCAAATTAATCATCCTCATACCTCATTTAATTCTTCTTCTTCTCCTCAGTATCATAAACCCTATCATCCACTCCCTCAGCCTCTAAAACTTGTTTTTCCATTTCCGCAACTTGTCTCTCCCATTCCTTTTGACCCATCTTACTTTCCCTTCTGAAAAGCTCCTCATTAGGTTTTCGATAACTACCTCCTAGACGATCCCACAATGTCGTATATTGACCATAATTATAGTTAAAGTAAAGATGATGCATAGTATGACAAGCCGCTCCATTAAGAATAGGAGAATTGGCCACGTATTCACCATCATGAATAAAAACCGTCCAGACCTGAACAAAGAAGAAAAGGCCCAAGTATGCGAATTTTTGAAGTGGGAAAATGAAAGGGAAGACGTGGTAAGGAAGTGACTGCATCCAACCATCAACGGGATGGAAAGCGATTGAGGCGTATGGAGTTGGCATAATCCATTTATGATGAGGCTTGTGGAGAGTTTTGTAGACGGAAGGATGGTGTAGACCTCGATGGATGAAGTAGACGAAGCAATCGGTGAAGAGTAGGAAGAGTGGGAATTGAAACCAATTATACCATGAACCAGGTCCTTCAGATGTAAGATCGTAAAGTTTGGAGTAACCTCTTACCTCTGCGAGGAAGAAAGGTGTGGTGAGGATAGACATCAATGGCATACTATTGCAAGCTTGGGAGATTTCCATGCGAATTTGATTTTTGAGAAACTTAGGATGTTGAAAGGTAGTTTTGTCGAAAACGAAGATGTAGGATAGAGTAGAGATTGTAAAGTAGATAGCTGCACCTGCGATCCTATTTAACAATTAGTATTTGATATGTAATATACATCTTGGATGCCCGCCGAAAGTAATAAACATACCAAGTGATCAAGAACAACGAGAAAGCTTGTCGATAGATATTATCTCTATCCCATTGACTCGTATATGCAGCATCGGTAGGTTCGAATTGCAAAAAGGAATTCGAAGGATGATATTGCCATGTTGAAGCCGTTTTCGCATTGGGAGTTGTCCCATTGATTTGTTCCCCAATCGCATTCAACAAAGTAGATTTCGCAGGTAATAAAGCTGAATAGAAATGATCGAAGAAGTATTTATCGGTAAGCTCTAAAGCGATATCCATATTGACGATTCAATCCCCGAGAGCTATCTCTTCTCGTCTGGGAGCAATTATCGTTTGTCGTAGAGGTGTTGTCAATTTTATTTTCTCGATTGATGAAGCTATTCGGAGGATGGATAAGAGGAGATAGGATTAAGAGAAAGCCAAATGAATGGATTCTATGTTTCCTTTGAGATGAATTGGATTGTTGTTGTTGTATGTTTCACCTAAGTAAAGCAATTGCACAAATTGAAATAAAAGAAAGACTTGGTGAGATGATGGAGAGAGGGAGAGAGTAGCACAAAAAGGAGAGTGGCGGTATGATTTAATGCGTCAATCGGAAGTTTGGAGAAAATAGGATAAAGTTAGAGATTATGTTATATATTTCAACAATTTTCTGTAATCGATAGACCCACCTTTTCTTTCCGAACCACCGATTTAGTATGTAGGCTTGATCGATAACCTCATGGGAAATTTGATAAAATGAAGCTAAGATCTCTAAGGGGTTTGAAAAAAGAAGAAGAAAGGAAACTCACTAGAATCCTTTTGGAAGTTTTATCTACGTAATAGGTATAAAGGATTGATTCATTTAAACCTCCCAACGAATCAGAAGATGTCAAGAACATTTTTCATTCGATCTGATAAAATTAGCTTACTTCCAGGGGCTCCATAATTGAAGTTCTTAAATGAATCTCTTACGAGAAAGATGAGAATCTTTCGTTTATGAGAGTGGCTAGATTGACATTCGAGTTTATGAGTTTATGGGTGAGAGTGAGGAGATTTATGAGCTGCTTGTTATCTAGAAGGTTGGAACTACTAGGTACAGAAGAATCAAGTAGAGAGAGAGATTCATCACTGGCATAAATGCTATGTGACTACTAGGTACTCAACCTACCACCTACCACCTACCACCTACCACCTACCACCCACCACCTACCTAACACCCGCTCTTCCCATCCCATCCATCCCATCCCATCCCCATCCACCTCTCCGGCAATTTTCCATTCCGAATTCTTGAAATCAGCTCACCTGAAATATCAGTCCTCCGCACTCCGAACACCGCAGAAGATGTAAAATCCAAATCTCGTGTTCGGGTACGGAGGGAGGTATGTCTTCAAGCGAATTACTGTCATTGGTGTATCGCTTCCTGATTGCAGAACTATCTCCGTTGATAAGATTGTGAGATTTGTACCTGGTGTTTGAAGATTGATGATTAAACAAGGTGCTAGTAGATGAATGTTTTTATGTTTTTATATCATCCCATCCTCATCCCATCTCATCTCACTATCCTCTCATTCCCTAACAGATAAACAATATAATTCGATAAATACCAATCTACCCATCTAACTATCTACACAATATTTCCTAAGCAATCCCCGATGATATAAGGGTTTTGAGAGACTTCTCAGAAGAGAAAAGAAGAATATTAGATACCTAGGTACCTATATAATAATAAACACATACCAATATAATTTCATTTCCGCTCAGCCAAATAAGAGGTATGATATTTAGGTAGGTACGAGATAGTAAGATAGATCGATCGATACCTACCTAGATACACATAAAAACCTTCATTCCTACTCGATAAAAATACCCCTTCTCACCATCTCCTCATCATCTTTATCTCTCACCATAACATTAATACACATCTAAACCAACGATTATCCAGCAAACAAAAAGAAAACCCCTTACAAGAACCATCTACATCTAATAGAAATATCCAAACACATTACTATATTCCTCAACTAAATAATTTGATATCTTTCCTACTACAGGGTCTTTGGAATAACATCTTTTTCTTCTTCTGCTTTGCTGAAATATGGGGATAGTGTCATGTTATTTTGTGTTATGTCATATTTTGTAGTGAGTCTTGTTGATTGTTGGTACAGCCAAACCCTTACCGTGATACGATTGATTGATACCGGAATGTATGGATTGTAGAATTCTTGAAAGATGACAAATGTCAAGAATGTGTTGTTTATATGTGAACCACAGATTATTCCATTTTATAGTTCTTTTTGTGTCTGTATTGACTTCAGATATTTGAATAGATGGTACCTAGATAGAGTCAACAACACATCCATAAACCCTTCTAGAAGCCTACTCCATTCAATCACGGCATCTGAAACCCCCAAATCCCGAACCCCTATTTCCCTCCTCACAAATTCTTCTTCCCCACTTCATCGCTCCATCCCTCCATTCCATCCGTGGTCGGTTATTTTCGGTTGAGAAATGATTCCGGGCCGAACAAACTTTAATGATTTTGGTGATCATGTGTTATCCGTTTCGGTTCGATGCACATATTATCCCTTGCATTGTTACCCATGTTTTTTGCCGGTGATTGGTATGATTATGCAATATGCATCTGAGGAGTATGCATCCGAGAGACTAGGTTTGTTTGTTGCAGGATTCTGTACGGAGTATTGATAAAGTAGGCAACCTTAGATAAAGTCTGGGCGGTTCGAGCGCTTCTATGATTATCTTATCCGGAATGATTATCGATAATGAATTTGGAAACGCTTTGACTGAGTAGTTTTGATGATCTATAGTGTATATTGATGCACCGGTTATAGTAAAAACCCTTAATGATGGGATGGCAGCTCAGTAATCATCAGTGATGTTGAGTCGTTGACACAAACTCAATTCAACTTCACGTACAGGTATTTTGAGTTCCCAACGTTGGCGGAGATCTAAAGTGGTCAGTGTTGGCTAATCTAGTCTCATGTTTAGTTTATCCATGATGAGAAGTTGAAACTGTATCTCCCTTTATCATATTTCCTGATGATGGCGTCTTGCCGACTTCTAAGATTGTTTATACCTCATTAAGTATAACGCCGTGATACTAAGGGATAGTTTGTTTGTGCATGGAGAAAAGAGATGTTGAACCTGTCTAGTGGGTAAGTAGCGTATGCAAGCAACTGAAGCTGTTATGGTGTCCGTTACATGTGGCTAGCCGGAATGCTAAAATGATTAAGCAAAGTAATATTGAGGTGGTGTAAATCCTATTGGGGTTAGAGAATTGTTGTTATATTTGTTTGATGAACTCGCATTTGATCGATGACGAGTCAGGCTCTAGGTAGGTATTGTCTGTCCTTATTTCCTTGATATCAACTGTTTGGTAACGAAAGTAGGAATCGGTAGGGGATTACAGTTGACTCAATGATGAGGATGATACCGATGTCAAATTTAAAAACAAGTTGAAGATAAGAATAACTAAGATCAATTAGGTAGTATTCCCTTTCATCATATCTCGTCTCATTCCCCAATCCAGGATCCTTTGAATTCTTTTCCGAAGACTCAATAGGTACCTAATGAATGTTCCAAGAATTGGCCTTTGACGAAAAAGAGAAAGAAGCGAGAGAATATCCACCTTCACTTTGGAGTTTGGACCCACTTATATCCTTGTCAGTGATCCCTGTATCCACATTTGACCAGGATCCAATGACGGACCAGCATGGGTCAGAAACTAAGGTGAGAGGTAAGACCAGGTTTAAATTTAGTGTGGCTTTTCAGCATGTGGGTTAGGTGAGTTATGAGCATCAATCACATGATCTGGCCACATTTCATGCGTTGATGCATTTTGATTCGCTACAATCATTACCAGATCAATTTCTCAAGTAAAAAAGAGAAAAGAGGAGAAGGAAAAGAAAAACCTAAGCCCCAGCTAAACTAAAAAAGAAGGAGGGTTTGTACGCTGTATGTTATACTAGGTAGTCACCATTTCTCCGGTTTCGACACTTTTACTTTCTCCTCCATCAACATTCAAAATCAAGCATCTCTTTTTCTTCTGTGCTTTGAACTAAAATACACTTGCTCTGATCATCTTACTTTTTCAAGTACAGCTGGAGATTTACTTCTTCTTCTTCTTCTTCTTCTTCCTCTGACCAAGTACTACCACTACCACTCCCACTACCACTACCACTACCACTACCACCACTACCTACCACCACTACTACACTGCTACTACCACTAACGGTACTAACTGAATCTGAGATTGATTCATCATTCCTTTTAACCTCCACCTCCACCCACACCCGCACCGCATCACACACCATACCACACTGCGCTACACTACACGCATCTTGCCTTACACGAACCACCAACCCTCTCAAACATCAACTCAATCCACATCAACAATATCAACTTACTACATCTCTCATCCAAACATCACCAGCGCACACGCATCATCACTTTTCATCTAATTCAATCACCACCACCAAATCATTCTTATCAACAGACTCTTAACTGCCGAATGCGATCAATAAGCTTTTTAATTTAGTATTCACTTGGCATCGTTGGAATAGGTGTTGCGACAGAATTGTACCCGAAAAAAAGTTCCAAGCGCGCATACCTCATAACTTACCTCACACTTCAAATCACGGACTGCAAACTATAGGCAAACCGCGGCGCACAATCATAAGTGAGTGTTCCATTAATCTTCTCTAACCTTATATCCTTCCTTCCTCTCAACTTTATCTTGCCTTACCTTGGCGCAACGCAAGAAAATTGCTTACCTCACAAGAGGCTGATATCCTCAACCTTCCAAATCAAACTTGCTGACCATCAGAAAGAATATCAACCAGAACAGCTTTAACACCACATCAAAGCTTCACCTATACACAATGTCCATGTACAATCATCGCGGTTTGGGTCCCGCCCCAGGCACCGCTCGATTGAATGAATTGCTGGATGGCATTCGCGCTGAATTCGAAACTCAACAACGAGCAAGTGGGGAATATGAGCATAATAGTGAGTCGCACATCAAGATGGTTGAAAGGTTGATGAGGGATGGCGACCGGCTGAGTGTGGGAGGAATTCTCTCAAAATTCCGCCTCGCCTTGGTCATGATCCTATAGTCGGCGCGATGCTAACATGTCTTTCTTAGTTGCACAGCAAATACAAGAAATGCAAATGGTTAGAGAGAAAGTTTATCAAATGGAACAAACACATCTAGCTTTGAAGCAAAAGTAGGGTTACTAATTCATATCAGGGAATATCAGTTTTGCTAACACTAAAAGATATGACGAAGAGATTCAACGACTTCACCGCGAACTAGAGGCCAGAGGAGGTCCATCGCGTCCACCTGCCATGGGTGGTCCGCCGCAACATGCTGCTCCATCTCAAGCACCACCAGCTATCGGTCATGGTCCAAGTAACCTTTTTGGAGGTATAATGGCTGGTCAAGCTTCTCAAGGAGGTCCAGGACTTGCTCCTCCGCCACAACAACAAGATGCGCAAGGTCCACTGCCACCACACGCTATGCCACAACCACAACCAACCCTTCAAGGACCTCCACCAGGCCAACAAGGTCCTTTCCAAGGTGGTTATCCTCCACAAGGTCCACCACAAAATGGTCCATATGGTGCTCAACCTCCTCAATCAACCGCTTCTCCTGGTCCTGGCAAAGGCGGCCCTCGTCAAAACCGTGGCCCTGGTGGCCCAGCGACTCCTCAAATGCCACAACAATTACCATACAATAACGATCCTAGACAATCACCACAAGTTGGTCACCCTTTATCCGGTATCCCTCGGGGACCTCAATACCCTGTAGGTAATGTGGGAAACGCTTTGGCAGAATTGGACCTTGAACGCCTACCACCGCAATATAAGAAAGTAGAACCCGATTGGTTCGCAATTTTTAACCCAGACGTTCCAAAGATTCTTGACGTTGATCTTGTTCATACTCTCATTCACGAATCTGTTGTTTGTTGTGTTCGTTTCAGCCATGATGGAAAATTCGTCGCCACTGGTTGCAATAGATCTGCTCAAATTTATGATGTTATCACCGGAAATAAAGTTTGTGTCCTTCAAGATGACTCCGTTGATGCTGTTGGAGATCTTTACATTAGAAGCGTGTGCTTTAGTCCTGATGGAAGATACCTCGCTACCGGTGCTGAGGATAAATTGATCCGAGTACGTTCTTCCCCTCTTATATTTTTTCACGCGCTAACTATAATTAGGTCTGGGATATTGCTACACGTACAATTAGAAACACTTTCTCAGGACATGAACAAGATATTTATTCATTGGATTTCGCTCGTGATGGCCGTACTATTGCTTCCGGAAGTGGTGATCGTACTGTTCGTCTTTGGGATATTGAGGCTAGTCAAAACATTTTGACTCTTAGCATTGAAGATGGTGTTACCACGGTCGCTATTTCACCCGATACCAAGTATGTCGCTGCTGGTTCTCTTGACAAGAGCGTTCGTGTTTGGGATGCTGCTACTGGATACTTGGTTGAAAGACTTGAAGGTCCAGATGGTCACAAGGACAGTGTTTATTCTGTTGCATTTGCACCAAATGGAAAAGATCTTGTTTCGGGAAGTTTGGATAAGACTATCAAGATGTGGGAGCTTGTTGCACCAAGAGGTGGTCACCCAAACACAGGTCCAAAGGGTGGAAGGTGTTTACGTACATTTGAAGGGCACAAGGTGAGATTTTTTCCATCTTCATATTTGATATTCATACTAATCAAAATAATAGGACTTTGTTCTTTCGGTTGCTCTCACTCCAGATGGAGCTTGGGTTCTTTCCGGATCAAAAGATAGGGGTGTTCAGTTCTGGGATCCAAGAACTGGTAACACTCAACTTATGTTACAGGGTCATAAGAATTCTGTTATTTCAGTGGCACCAAGTCCTTCAGGAGGTTCTTTTGCTACTGGTTCGGGTGATATGAGAGCGAGAATTTGGAGTTATAAGAACATCTAATATATTGTGGATGAAGACTTAGGAAAAGGAAAGAAATTAAGCAAATGAAAACAATTGAATTTTATTGAAACGAAAGGCAAAAGAAAAAAGATACAGTGTTTTTTTGAGGAAATTCTGCTCTGTTTATCCTGGCAAAGCGTGGCGAGGCAAGGCAATCAATGGCGTGTTCGGTATATTATATTCGAAGGGTAGGAGTTGAGTCAATAGGAAAGAAAGTCTGTATATGAGATTTGATCAAAGAAGGATGAACCGATGGAAAATTTATTGAGGATAGCAAAGGCAATAACAATAACAATGGAAATGAAAAAAACCAATATAATAAAAAATACAATCAATTTTATAAATCTAATACTTTAATTTTGGACCACTCTTTTTCTAAATCACATTTTTATATCAAAAATTATAGTTTTCATTTATTGATAATTTTATAATAAATAAATATAATTTAATAAATTTTAAATTATAAATTCAATATATAATTATTAATAAATTTTAAAATTTTAGGTTTTTTATTATTTTATTAATTGAAAAATAAATAATTGAGATTTAGATTTTTGATTTATAAAAAATTCATTTGTAAATTTCAAAAAAAATTAAAATAAAAAAATTTAAATAACCTTTTAATAAGAATTATTAATAATAATTTCTATTTTTTTAAAAAAATATATTTAAATTATAATGTTATGAGGTTTGCCGTCTAGATCATATGGAAGTGCTCTAAACTCTTGAAGTAGGTTTATAATTAGACGTCAAACAGAGACTTAAAGTAATAATAATAATATAATACAATTTGTAATTAATAATATAGTATAACGTGGTTTATCGGCAGTCCGCCTATATCATTAATCCGCCCACTTTTTTTGTATTTTCAACTCTCTCACTTCAATACACATTTTATCAATAATTACTTATAGAGAATCATTCTAAAGAAGCATAAATAATCTTAATTATTGAAGTTATTAAAATCGATCCATAATTATCGATTCAGGAAATGGCAATATTCTATAATATACCTTGATCTACTTTGAGGGATAGAATCAAAGGTTGTATCAATATGGCTGAATATCAATCAAAAAGTTATAATTTGATCAAATTGGAAGACGAGGTACTTATTCAATATATACTTGATATAAATGATAAAGGATTTCTATTTAAATTAAATAATATTGAAAATATAATGAATTATATATTCGAAATATAAGGTGCGAAAAAGGTTGGAAAGTTCTGAGTTTATCGATTCGTAAAATATTATATAGAATTAAAGATATATTTTAGTTATATTTATGATTTTCAAAGAGTTCTTTATAAAGATCCTAAGTTTATTGAAGAGTAATTTCGATTAATTTCGAATATATAGATAAAATATAATATTCTCAATTATAATTTCTATAACTTTGATGAAACTAGCTTTATAATAGATATAATATACTCTGGAATAATAATAATTAATATTGAACGAAATAATAAAAGTAAAATAATACAATTAGACAATAAAGAATAGGCTATAGCGATTATATATGATAATAAGGAGGATAAGATTATATTATTATTCTTAATAATACAAAGATAATATCATTTTTCTAATTGGTATATGGAAAATGGTTTTCCTGTAGATTGGATTATTAAACCTACTTTTAATAAATGGACAAACAATAAGACAGGATTAGAATAAATAAAGCATTTCGACAAGCATATAATTCATCAAATGAAGGGTAAATATTGAATGCTAGTATTAGATAGATATGAAAGTCATGAATCGATACCTTTTCAATCATATTGCAAATCAAATAATATTATAACGATAAAGTTATTATTGCATTTAAGTTATTTAACTCAACCATTTGATGTTGACTATTTTGGCGTATTGAAACGGATATATGGTTATCAAATTGATGCATTTATTAAAACTCATATCAATCATATTACAAAGATTGAATTCTTTATAACTTTTAAAATTATATATCAAGATTCAATTACAACTCAGAATATAAAAGCTGATTTTCGAAGAACAGGTCTAATATCATTTGATTCTTAAACTATACTTTCAAAATTGGATATTCGAATTTGTACATTTACCCCTTCATTCATCGATTTAGATTCTTAGATTTCTTAAATATCTCGCAATCCAACTGAAGCTCTTTCACAATCAACTTTAGTAAAATCTCGAATAGCTTGTCATTAATCAAGTTCCCCTATACCTATATTCGAAACTATATTAGCTCTAGCTAAAAATATAGAGAGATTAACTTATAAAAATACACTTTTAAATGTAGAGAATCGTATACTTCGAAAGACAAATAAGACATTAAGCAAATATCAATATGCTAAAAAGATTCAACTATATAATGAAGGAATATTTACTAGATAAAAGATTGCAGATATATTATCTCAACAAAAAATTGATATTCAAATTCAATGTAATAAATGTCAAAATAAGGGAAATCCTAATAGAAAAGTATCTTCTAATAGATACTGTAATAAATGTGGAAAACCAGGTTATAATTCAAGAATTTATTAAAACAATATAATAGATCCTAGATTATTAGATTCTTAATAATTTTAATCAATTGATTCAATTGTTGTTGAATAATATAGATTTGAAGATGTGAATTAAGAGAAAAGTGGGCGGACTAATGATATGGGCGGACTGCTGATAAACCACGTTACTAAATAATTAATCTTGAATACAAAGCTTTATACAAAGGGAATCCATTCCAATTATATAAACCTTCATATTATATATCCCATTACTTCTTATTATCTTATTATAATAGGAATCCTTATATCAATAGGATTCCTTAATTATATAATCTTAATATAGTGATTAGTTATCCTTACCATCCTTACCATCCTTATTATCCTTACTATCCTTATCATTATATGATTCTATATTGCGATGATTTGTAACATATAATAAATTGAATAAATAAATAAATAAAGAAAATTATTTTATTTTAAAAAAAATTTAAATTAGAATATATAATTTTGAATTTTTATAAAATTTAAAAAAATTAATCAAGGTTTTATATATATATATATATTATATTGTATAAAATTTAAGATTATTGAGAATTATATATATATAAGAGTAATATATCAAGTGCTTATACTGGCACTGACTGGTTGCCTCGTTCCACAAGCTTCGTATATATAAAATCATATCCATTCCTATTATTTGAAAGTGCTATATCAATTCCTTTCGTCGTTTATTATTTTGATTTTGGGAAGTTGGTAGCTATATACGTATATGGATCAGGGTTGCATATAACAACCGGATTTTCACGATAAAAATCTGAATTTTAGAATTCGGATTTTTAGGGCGCTTATATGTTCCTCTCACCTCACATTTGTTCCAGTCTCTTCATTTTCTCTCGCACAAACACGATATAAGACAATATGAATGAGGATGATTTTACATCTCTTTGTACCGAAAATCCTTATTACTGCTCTGTGAAGCAGCAAAAGGAGAGTCTCATAAGGCCTTCAAGATATACTCTTTCATCATCAACAATAACTTGTGTTCATTTGTTTGTGCAAACTGGATCCCATAGCGCCGCAGTTCAGATAATAATCAATACTTTTTCACTCGAAAATTATCCCAAACAGATCTTCTTCCATTCGAACTATCGTTATGGTCTTTGCTGCGAGAAAGCTCCGCGAGATATTGTGATAGCAACAGTGAAAGAAAAGGTGCAAAATGTGTCCGATATCTTTCATCTATCAGGTCATTAGGACTTTTCACATGATCAGTAGTATACATTGGAGTTTATATTGAAAGAAACTCGCTAAATATAATGAAATATTGCTATGGATAATTCCAATACTGTGCACAACATCTCGAAAAAGTCATGTTTGCTCGCGACACATTCGATGCTTTGCGAGTATATTCGACCAACGTATGTGGGCGCACAAATATCCGAAGGACCTGTATCAAGCTCAGCAGTATATGGAGCAAGCGAGCCCGAATTGGTCTCTGACTGTGGACAGAGGAGCAACCGAATCAATCGTACTAGGTCGTCCCGATGAAGATCTATTACCAGCCAACGATAATTGCGATGCAAACAATACCCAGCTAATACAATCAATAACTCAAGATCATTCTACCCGTGACGAGATTCAGACCATAGTCGAGGCAGCTGGAGCAAAGGTTCGAACAGGATTAAAGAATCTTGACAGTGTAAGTACCTGGCCACAACTGTCATACGAGCAAGGAGATTTGTAAAATAAAGCAGAACATTTCGAGGAAGCTCTTTGGGCTCAAGCTTCGAGGATAGGAACCGTTCTTAGGGAAGCAAAATGGTCCGGTTGTTTCCTAGCATCCTGCTTTAGAATGATCCGTATAAATCTGAAAAGATATCGTAAGCCGAGGCATGTTCTAATCCCATAACAGCTACCGGTTATTATTTTAATAGTTGCTCACGTTTGGCGAGGGAGAAGCGGCAAAATGTTGTTTCTGGTTTAGTAAAGATTTTATGCAATGAAGTGCCGACGGTCTCCTACCCACCGGCGCTTCTTGATACCGCATTTCTTGTAAGTCACCCTTTAAATATGAAGTAAGTACCACCTATTACTTTTAGAACTTAACTATGGTCTGATATTCGTTTAGATACTATACTGTATGCACTAAATTAAAGCTTGACGCGGCTCCAAATGGTGGAAGTCAGTGGAGAAAAGTTGCGTTGGGAAAGTCAAAATTCACTTAACTGTCTCGCGGTGGGATACAAGCTCCTACCAGAAGGTAGTTCAGCTTGTTCAGGAGAAGATTGTGAGCCACCAAACGGGCGAACAGACGGTACATTTCCTTCCAGAAAACGAAAGGCGCCTACCAAACACGAATCAGCCATCCCAACTTTAAGGCAAACTAAGAAGTTTTCTTCTGGCGCGTTGCCAATAGGGTCTAATACGCCCATCAATCATCTATACGAAAAAACACCGGCGTTGAACCCCGGGGATCACCAGTCTCCGCACGATGCTATGCTATCACTACCTAGTCCGCGCGCACCTATTACTGATTGCGAACTGACTACCGATGCCATTTCGGCTAGCTCTAACAATGCTCCCAATTCTATAGACACAATCTTGAATGCAGCAAATTACATTTAGAGAGGCTGAAGGAGTTTCTTGAATCTTGCCTTTTCGAAGGAATAGATACAAGCTGTATGCGATACTAAGAAAAGGAAAATTGATGTTTGAGTTTTACCGACACCGTGCGATTATATCTTCCTTATCCAGGTATGGATTTCAAGTTGGAGTTCTAGGTATGTGCATCCATGGGGAAAGCCATTTCGCAAGCAGTGATAGGATTGGAACAAGATTTAAGGGATTTACTTGGTGAATATATTTTTGAGGCTATGAGAACTAGCAATATGATGATGGAACAGGAGTTCAATGGATCACAGCATTTTACTGGCGCTGTTAAAGTGGATGGAAAGGATGGCAGCGATCATAAGGTGGGAGTGATGTTGAATTATGGGATGGGATATGATATTTGGAAAAATGTGTTCCCGTAGGTCTATTTGGTTTTATCAGTTGGTAAAATAATTCTCACCAATCTCAAGTTCGTATTCGTCACCTTTATACTGTCCCCTGGCTCGAGAGGAGAATTTCCTTCATTTGAATCTGTCTTGGTCTCTCTCGTGGCTGCACCATCGCCACTGAAAACAATGGTGCCATCTCCAGCCGTCCATGATATATCGAAGATATTTGACTGCCTCGAACCTATGCTCTCCGAGAATGAATTCGTAGCCCCCCATTGTTAGTTTGTGCGGCCTACGTTCTTCGCATCAGAAGTTATAAGAATGCAGATAAAGGTCAAAATAACCTCACCTCAGGCATTGTGATAAACTAAGTTCTGAGCAGCCCGCGAAAATAAGGATTGTATAGACTTTTCTGCGAGGTGGGAGAAATATAAGAGTGGATGCACTACCCTGTGCACTCCACCTAAACGTGAATAGAAGGGGAATATTAAGATATTAAGATACAATTTTGATGTGTTTCTTATAATTTGAAGGCTTGAAGTGGGTTGTTCGATTTGACTGCTACACAATTAGCGGTGTTGGCAGATATAGATAGAGGAACGCATATCACTTTGCAGATTCTTCTGATGGAGATAATGCTGATGCGAACGGTTGAAGGCTTGAGGGAGGGTTAGTATTCATATAAAGCGAAAAGGTAAAGTGATGTTATCGAGATGGATATAGATGATGATTTGGTGGGGTTACCATTATGTTCACACGATTCTGATTTATTCAATTAGGTTATACTATCTATACGCACTCTACAAATTTACATCTTCCTGGTATGATTGAATTTTGATTCATCTATTACGGCCTGCAGGCCAAAACCCGGAGTCTGTCCTGTGTATGCTGCGATCGGCGACTTCCAAAACTTGAGATGGGGTAGTGAGAAGAAGTGGTAAGGAATAATGCCGTGCCATGTGTATTTGGTGCATTCAGCATGCCCTACCCGATTTGATGCTACAATATAAATTATCCAGCAGCTTGGCTGATAGGAAATGCAGGGCTTTGCGGGGTTGGAATAGGGAATAGGTACAAAGAGATCAAAGATAAATACAGGCTCATATCCCAGCTTTCTACAGTCATTCATACAACAATTCTTCAAGCAGTCTCCCTCCTCCCAAACAACTCTTATCCCATGTGTCAACTCATAAAGTATACATACAAGTGTGGCCACGCATATAAGTCAGAGTGGCAACCCCGTACCGCAGCACAATGTCCCCAAGCTCTTCAAGCCAGTCAACAAATTTTGGGAGATTTGCAAAGGTGCGGCGGCACAAATCCTCCAACAGCTACGCATTTGGACACTAGCACTCGGAGCTGGTGTCCGGACTTTACCCGTCAAGCTGCCAGAGCCATGAGAGATCACGGTTGGAATTGCCATTCATGCGGCTCCCGAGTTGCTTCGCGCACTGCTACTTCAACTTGTACGCACAAATCGTGCAGCAGATGTACAACGTAGTTATGATACCATTCCAGATGTGGTAAGTTCTCTCTATTATATGCCACAAACACAAATAACGATGGAATGTTAGTAGTGGATGGTTCGGTAGTGGATGATTCGGTAGTGGATGATTCGGTAGTGGATGATTCGGTAGTGGATGGTTCGGTAGTGGATGGTTATGGTTCGGTAGCTTTTCCGCTTTTCAACGGCAGCTGTAAGTTCTTTCCCTTTTAGCTTTTTTTGACGTACACCAGATAACCACTCATATGCAGGTGTAGGATGATATTTCTCTTTTGATTTTCTTGGATGTGATTGGATGTGGAAGCTTTCAGTTATCTTAATATGATTTATGGCATGATGTACTCGATTGACTGAAGCTAATCACTCTTTCTATTATTGTTAACGACATTAATGACAATTGTTGGTTTCACAAGGGTGATATCACCTTACAATACGGTTCGTTGAGGTGATTAGAGGCCTCTGCGGCCGCTAGTGCAAAACTATGTGAGAAACCACGTGATTAGCAATGTCTACTCCGATTGAATGGGGACGGTCTTCAAAGACCAAAATTGCAAATTTCGAAGGGACGATTGATCTCATCAACCTCCTACATGCCACTTCTCGCTTCTTCCTATGTATTCTGAGGAACAATACGATCTATAGGCTTTTTGCAACATTCTATCAGCCACTCCTTGATTCTTTTCAGCCCCTGCAAGTCACCCACTTGGGTCTCCTTGGCTGCATCAACCCAACCAGAGGTATAACTACCATCAAAGTCGATAAGCCACAACCGATTTTTTCGATCGACCAATACATTATGTGGTTTAGCATCACCCCATACCAATCCAGCAGCGTGTAGCTCTTCGACAAGATCTTCAATCTCAGCAACCCAACAATGCCGCTGTTCATCCGTGCAATCAGAAAAAGGTGCTATATCGTAGAGAGTGCCCTGGTTTTCGATGTAGACGAGCAAAATGCCAACCAGACGCTTCAAGCAGGAATGGTCGATATCGGCAGGTAAATCGGAACCCGAGATACCATTCCATTTGGTAAATTCCTCCAAAGGAACATCAATATAATGCTGCAAGACGTCGCTGTCCTTGTCGATGACCACATTATGTAAACGAGAAATGCGTATATCGGAACGAAGGCTTTTGTTTTTAAAAGCAAATGCGATCTGCTTGTATAGCCACAGCTTTCCAGGCGTCTTGAACATGCATATCGTGCCATCCCCAGCGACAACCTTGGATGGGCCACAAAGGCATGGATGGTCCTTTAGGTCTGGTGAAGTGGGTATAAGTTGGATCTGACGGGAGGTGAACGACTTAATTAATTGTAGCCAGTCTTCCCGTGCGGACAAATATTGACCCGGGGTACCAAGAATCTGTCGAGGAACTGATCCTTTGAAATAAGGCTGAATTGTTGTGCTGTTCTGAGTCGCAGCTCTTGCCTCGAGAACCAGATATAGAGGATAGAGATAATCAAATAGGGAGGTAATCGAAGCTTGCTTGGGTGCTACATCTTCCATAAGCTTTTCAAATGGTTTCTTCAATATACGGATCTGTTCCTCAGCTTCTTGAGCATATCTGCCCCCTTGATCCTCCGCCCTCAAAATACCGAGAGATCCATCGTGTTGTCTTAATAGATGTGATGAAGCAGCTATATTTTCCGGTAAATAGCGAATTTCGAATATAGCGCCAAAGCAGCGTATGGAGATTATGATAGATTGGTCATCGTCAATACTATTTTCCAAGGACCATATATAGTGAGTCAAATGGAATACTTGCATCATGATGTGTTTGAAGTTAACGAATAATAGCTGAAGTCGGGAGAGTTGGTCTATAAAGAAACATTTAAATGCCCTCTTACCCCTTTTATCAGTGTAAGGGGTGCAAGAAAATTGATGCAGGAAGCCGAGAGACATTACGCTAATATAATCGTAGGTTTTGTGAGTGTCCTGCAGAGCTTAATTGAGTTTAGCTTCCGCTCAATTAAGCTGAACGGCGATGATGAGTCGCACATTGCCATTGGTTTTATAAGCGGGTGGCTGTCCCATATGAGCAACTAACTACAAACAGATTCGCATGTTGAGTGTCAGCGAAGTCGAATTCCTACATGTAATTATGTATGGCGAACCTTTGCCTCATCGGTCTATTGAAAGTTATAGTTCGTCTACATCTTAAGAAGGGATATCAATACATATTCAGCCTCGCCTCCAAATCCATATAAAATTATCAATTATTCTTTTCTGTTCTTATGTTAAGAACGACGCACGCGACTTTACTATTATCCGGGATCCGCATTGAACATCTCTCGGCGATTATGACCTCAGTATTTGGAATAAAAGTAAGGGTTGTCGACGCCGACTTGTTCGTTCCTCAATAAGTGTTTCAAAAATGCCAGATAGTGTGACTAAGATCAATACAATACAATTGTCTCCAAATTTGACCACCCACCTTAGAATGCTAGTAGCTGGATATCACGCTAGGAAGTATTATAGCTTCGTAAGAGGATTGATGAACAACACCCACAATATCGAAAATATATAACGCAGGAGCTGATTAGCGTATCATATATAATGAGATATCTTGTGGCCGATTAAATTCCCTATTGAATCCCTCACTAATCTCGCTCAATATCTGCGATCAATCATCCACCCATTCCACTTTTGACCAATTGGTACCTTCTCCCGCAGAGATAGATTCAATATCGAAACACTATACATAGTATGCCATGCGTATGACCTTGAACTTCACGGCCCGGCTGCACGATGTGTGTGACGGAGTTGCCTGTAATATAAAACTTATTATATCTATAAATTTGAATCGATTAATCATAGAGATGTTTACAATCAATTGATCTTTTGAACTCCAGCTCTTGTCATGAATTGATACTCTTCATTAAAGTTAAAGTACAATACACTAATCTTGACATCTAGTTCAACCAGTATAACATAACTCATAACTTCCAATCATCAAAAGGCCACAACTCCCTAACATCCTCCTCAGCCATCTCACTCCCCTCTTCACGAGCACTTTCCAAAGCCGTGTTGAAGACTTCATTGTGTGCACATCTTACCTCATCCCAACGATCAATAGGTACCCAGCCGTCAGAATCGGTACGTAGCAGTTTTATGAGCACCAGCTTGAGCTCCTGGACGTGTTGAAAGGCCTTGTATGCTTTTCGATGGATCTCGAGTTCCTCTTTGGTGGGAATATAAGGACATTCACCAGTTAGGCCCAAGTCATTCCAACTCTCTGCAAGATCAAGAAACTCTTGCCGCACTGCAGTCGCACTGTCCCTCCATGAAGTATTGGAGTACTGGAATGGCCGAACAAGTGACTGATCAACTGATCTTGCTGCCCGCAGCTTCGGAATCAAAGCTTTCATACAGATTTCATAGGCCTGATTACAGTACGAAGCGACCTTGCGCATCTTAATATCTTGTTCAGACAGAGGCGGTTCACTGTCCGAAGTTGCTTCGTCTAATGACTTCTCTTCAGTGCGAGGATCTGGGAGGGCTGCAAAATCCGGCATATCGTTTGCGTAGATGAACGCCGGTTCAATTGAGCTCGACTGCCAGTCAATGAGACATGTTATCAAAGTTGGATCTTCATTCGAAACATTTATATTCCTAACGTGTAAATCTGCATGAAGCAGAGTTGGGGTCGAGGCACTCTGGATTTGCGGTTGCATCACTAAATCCTGAATTATGTTCTGAGCTGTGTTTAACAATTTCCTGTGTTCTTCTACTTTGCCGAAGTAGGAAGGTCGTGATGTATCAATGTCGGAGGATGGAAGTTTGGAGTATCCGTTAGCAATCAGTCCTGACGAATTAGCTGCAAGATCTTGCCCTCCGTGCTGTGTTAGAAATATGTTGACATCCGGAATGCTGGAACTCTTCGCATACAAGGGCTGACAGAAACTGGAAGTCCTCTTTCCGTCTTGCTAGCACTGCCATCCCAATATGTAGTCGAACAATACGGTTCAATACAGAAACCTTGGCTTAAAGGTACCTTTAATGTCGATTCAAATGGTGCATTCTCAAAATAAATACTTCCATATGCTGGAAACTCAAGTGCTGCTAGTTGCTGCATTGTCATACAGACGGATTGAACACATTTAGTATGTTGACTCCTAGATATGGTGGACCATCTCTCTCCTCTTGTAGTAGCACATCCTCTATATGCTTCATAATAATGTATTCACTACCAATAGGATTCCTTAAGTCATCCGACCAATCAAGAATATCAGGTACAGGAATCGTAGTATGAGCCTTCACTGCAATCTCAGATCAATCCCTGTGTTTTCTTTCCAGAATCACAAGATGCGTACCATACATTATGGTCGCATCTCCGAATTGGTAGTCAGAGCCGAAGGACCTGCAACACGAGTTGGCAGACGCGCCACTACTTTCTTTCCATCATTCAAGAGGAATATAAGGACTTTATTGAAACTGCCCTCTTTCTTCTCATAACTGATGATGTGAGACCCATCTGGACACAATGATAAGATTTTCTTGCAAAGTTCCTGGAATTGGAAATCGATGCGTCGTAAGGCGCGTTGTGCTTTATCCCGGTGCAACCATCTCCCGCTTGTGTAGATAAATGGAAAGAGAGCTAGGGTTTGTTAGTGAGATATTGTAGAGCGAAATAGATGTATTAAGTGATTTTACGGTCTTGAGATGGGGGCTTGATAGATGGTATGTTTATGGTGTTAACGTTGGAGCGGAAATTGGAGATGGATCTACGGAAGACGGCGGCAGAGAGGAATTTCGAAAATATTGTCACATATATCAACGCTTGAGAGGATTGAATGAAAAGAGCAAGCGGTATAATTGAAGCTGGAAGAGAGTATGCCAATTGCAAGAGCCAGCATCATTACCATGTGCGAGGAAGTCACATGATTACATTCTAATTAGTTCATCCACCAATCCTACATGCAAAACACATATGTGTAAACATATTTCCATAAACATATTTGCCTTCACGAAAAACCGATACACAGAGCTGCAAGTGAGACGATGAGGAGAGATACATTTTGTATTGTATTCTACAAATAATTAAATACTGAGGATAATAGGATATCTGTAATTGCTCCTCCCATCCCATTCATCTATATGAAGAATCCCATGAAACCCATTACTCCCCAAACTCCAATCATATCTTCTATATATCTAACCCCTAGCTCCCAATCCCAAGCCGATCGTAGCCGAAAACTCTATATGAATTCGGATCTGAAGCTCAAACCCTATCCGACTCCCCAAAATCCCAAATTAACCGAAGGTTCTCGAATAGCAGGTAAAATGGCGTCCTAATGATAAAAAGCCATATAATCACAAGTAGAATTAACCCTCGTTCCACCCCCAACCAACATAGCCATACCACCCGCACGACCCTCGCCTCCTTCCTTACCCCCCTTTCCCCCTCTTTTCCCTCCCCCTCCCCTTCTCAACAAAACATCTCTAATCTTAGCATCCACAACCACAGCGATCAAACCCACAACTGCAAAAGCAACCGGAACCTTCTTTGCGAAACTGATTCTCTCAGCTTTCGTTTTCTTGACCCACCATTTATGCAATCTGGCGGAAACTGTAGGGGAGGTATTGCGGAGATAACGGGGTTCGATTATGCGGGGATTTTGACTCGCGTTTGGATGGGGGCGACACGGATGGGTGTTGAGGGATCGAATTGGATTGTAGCGCATTTTTGCGTCGGTATGTGTTCAGGAGGATATAATTTCTTGGTGTCGATTTAACTCGGTTCGTTGACTTATTTTCTTCGCCTAGATGAATATGAATCTATTATTTGATGTTCGGCGATAGGAATTTGTAAATCCGGATATGAAATAATGAGTTGTGCGATACTTTTTTTTGGGAAAAGAAAAAAGAGATTTATCCAGAATTTGTACTTTTTCGGATAAAAATGACTAAATTCTGGATGACCTATGAAGCAAAAGTTCCAACGATAGTTTCAGGTAGTGTGGCACTACCACCTACCTAACTGCCACCAACCTTCAAATGCTGGACTAGTGGATGCGGGGTAACCAGTTGTAGAAAGGCCTCAATGTTCGTTATCTGTAATGACTCCTGCATTACATAATGTTTAATCGTTCGTTCCTCCATCAATAGCAAGGTTTGAATTTCACAAGATTGCTGCCGAATCATCCAGTCGGTTCCCATCGTACCAGGCACCGATAAAATTATCCTATACGATTCCTAATGGCAAAATCATGCCGATGAAACGCGGTTACTACCACTTTCAATCTTCCTTCTCAAACTTTGGAAGTAAAAAAAACATGAATATGGAGAGGAGAAAGAAACAGCATGACAAAACACAGGCAGGCATACTCGAGAATCCGACTTCCTTTTTTCGAAACAGCAGAATGATAACTCCGCTTATTATTAATATCTATACCATCCATAAATCATTCAAATGATATTTCCACGTACCATGATCATCATAACATATAATTCATCCTCCACTCCACATTTTATTTTTCCTTCCCTATCCTTTTTGCTTCACTCCATACTCATTTCCATTAACCACCAAAATCCATTCTCAATGCAATAGTTGGTTCCCTTCCTCCATCATCCGCATCATCCGTTTTCCCTCTCCCACCCTCTTTCCCTTTAACCAAAACACCCTCCATAAATACTTTCTGCTCAGGTGTCATGCCACCCACCACAGCTCTAAAAGCCGTTGGATCAGCAGCCGCCATCTCAAGGAGTCTGGCATTGGTCTCTTTCCAAACTTTTTCTCCGTCCCCATTTGCGCGTTTCAATAATGTAGGTACGATAACTGACATAGCTACTGCTCTCTGTTTGCCTTCGAGTGAAACCACAAATGCTGTTAGAGCATGCAACGTGAGTGCTCGAGCATTTTCGGGATCTTCGGTTGCGGTATTAGTGCTAAAGGTAATGAGGAGAGGTAAAAGATACCGCGCGATGCTTTGATCTGCGGGGGTCTTTGGCGTTATTAGAAGCAGACTACGAATGCAGTTTGCCGCTACTTTTGCAGTCTGCGTGATGGTGTTAGCATATTTCATCTCAGAAGAAAGGAGTGTCTTACCATTCGATCACTTAGGCAATCTACGAGTTCATCTAGAAAACGGGTGACAAGTGGTTCGCTGGCAGATAAATAGTTTGTCCCACTACTAAGTAATAGCGTGGAGGCGAGAAGGGAATTCTTAACACACGGTAAAGATACTTCTGTTTCTCGTTTTTGAGCACTCATGTAAATTGACAGGAATCGTTTGAGGCAGCCTTGTGATTGTATGATGCTGGTATTGTGTTTAGGCTTTTGTATTTTGTGTGATGTTGAGATACTCGTGATGAATCGTTTGAATATTGGGAGCGATTGAGGAACCACCACAGCTTGGCAACCTCCTGTTCCAAGAATGGTAGCAAATATGTGAATGATACAAGCATGTAAATCCGTTTTAATTATTGATGGGAACACTTCAGCAGCATCCACCAATGCATTGAGGGATACTCTGACGAGAGTAATAGCTTCTTCTGTCAGTTGATGGCGAGCAGGCTGTTGTGCTTCGATCAAATTTGGTAAAAGCCCAGCAAGTACCAAGACAATAATCCTAGTCAATTCAAACAACTGTTCAATATCTTCCGACAAATCCTCGCCCTCGGCAACGTCTGCCTTCGTAGCGGACGGATGGGAGATGCATAAGCTTCTTGCAATCTGCACGATAACGGTTTGAACATCAAGCCCTTCAGTGAGGACAAGGCGATCAAGTAGGTCCATAGTCTCCGAGAAGATTGCCTCTCGGTAGATCGCGTGACCAGATACACTAGGATGCAGAATCTTCTTCAAAGCCTGCAAAATCTCGAGTGTTTGTCCCTTGGATGCTAGGGCCTCACTTCCAGGCTTAGCAACGAGGGCTTCGAACGCAATTCCAAACAAAACAAAGAAAAACGCGACTGGTTCATCTCGATAGTTGATATCATTACCCTTGGAATTTTCGTTTGTTGAAGGGGCATCGGCTTCCTTCCCATCAAGCGCATTGAAAACGAACTCACTGTCCTGCTCGATGAGACTTGCAATAGCATCGACAAGCTTGAGCCATGAATCTTGATAGAATCTTAAGAGAGTTTCTCGGTTCAATGCAGAATAAATACTATCCAAACTCCCGGACAAAGATGGAGGACCTAAGCTCATCGAGATGTCAGGCTCAAACCTTAAACGTGCAAATTCTCTTAGCGAGGCAAGCCACAAGGGAGTTAAGGTGCCAATGTATGGCTTAAGGACATCCACAAGATACTTTTGTTCTGTGCTGGCTACCTGTAACTCGGCCCAAGCAGAAAACACTGCCATCTTGACCATGACCTGAGCATTGGAACTAAGACCTTTAAGATCTCCAATGGAAGCAACTTCGGATTCCGTCGAGAAGTTCTCTAATGCAGTGACCAGAGTTTTGAGGATACGACCCATTCGATCGACATCTGTAACGATACCAGTTGCAATAAAGGCGGCACAAACGTTGACAGCTTCAGATGCTAATTCGGGCGAAGAGTCAGCAGCGAAAGCTGGTGTGAGAGCAGAACTAATCTGAGCTTGGTATTGCTCCAGAAGTGGGGCTTCAGAAAAATCGGGATCTGGCGTATGGCCAAACATCTTCAAGACTGCATCAATTATCTTCAGACCCCATACGCGAAGTTCCACTACATTGGATGTAGAAGCAGAAAATGCCATTCGAATAACATCGGCTACCCTCTTTTGCAAAGCAACTTCGGCAGCTGAGCTGCCATTAGCTGCTAAATCCTTGCTAACCAATGCGAAGATTTCTCCCAAACAGCTCATGGCAAATGTTCGAACCTGCCACCTAAGTGGTTCTTGACCAGCAGCGGGCGCACTCGTTTCTTTGGTCATGCCAGAAGCAGCCGCAAAACCCGCGACTTCTTCGTCTTGCAAATCAGGTAGTGCATTGACCTTTGAAGTTACGGCCGTTGAATCTTCTACCTTGGGCCTTGTCATCGACAGGACGGTTTGGCATCTTTGCAGCCATCGTGGCGTTTCAGTCAAACATGATTGTTGTAACCAATTTCGGATAACATTTCTGATACCATCGTGTGCAGGATCCGAATCCAAAGCCAGCCATAGCTGATCTTCAAATCCAGTCTCAGCTGCTTTGACAACATCTTCCGAGTTGCGCTTCATGAGATTGTACAGACCATCGATCGCGATATCTCTAAGTAATGATACGTCCGACTTGAGGTCTTTTTGGAGAAGAATAACATAATCTACGAATTCCATATGACCTGGAGCATAAAGAGCCAGATGCTCCTGGCATTTCAAGCTTCCTGCAAGAACTAGAATATTATCTTCTGCGCCAAATTGTCCTACCATCGTAAGTATTAAATCCCGTGCTTTAGTCATGTCCTGAAGATCAGGGCCAAGAACATTGACCAAAGAATCTATACAACGCGCAATGACCGCAGTTGTAGACAAATCCAACTCTAGATTCGAAGTGGCCAAAGAAGAAATTTCTTCATTATGTGTGTCTGAAACATATAACTGGCATAGCATGCCAAGTGTACTGGACACATATCCTGAGAATGTTAAACCAGCTGAATCTGCGACACGTGATAGAGACTCAAGCGCCCAAATATGAACAGTCGGGTGCGGATCATTGCACAAGGACATCAGTATCCCTAATATAGTCTTCAAGTGAAAGCCTGCCGCCATTCCTCCAACCTGGGAGTGAATGCACCCTAATGCCATTGCACAACCAGCTCTTGCACTCGGCTCGCGGTTGCTTACAATGGTATCAATAAGGTATTTGATTTCCTGGTTGGTGTATGCATTACCAGATATGTTACAAAGTCGAGCTAGGGATTCGTAACCAATGTTCCGTACATATTGATCTTGATGAATGACGAATGACCGCAGGATTTCTTGCATGAGCTTCTCTACAGCAGGATTGGTGAGATCACCGGGAGGAGATGATGTCTCTTTCACGGCCACCTTCAGTGCGCAAAATAAGGCGGTCGCAATGTTGACATTAATGGCAGCCTTCCTTCCAGGATCTCGCTGAAGCGCGCCCGTGGATAGGAACGTGGCAATTTGTTCTAAAATACTTTCTTGAATCTTCGGAGGGGTAATCGGGAAAGCAATTGCGAATAGCCCAATGGCTATATTGATGACCTCTGTAGCGGGTGGGTCTGGTATACTATTGTCTTTTTCAATATCACCCAAGTACAGCGAGATGGAGTCGTGCTCAAGAGAACTGCATATTGGCGATAGCAATACATTTGATATATCAATATCTGATCCCGTTTCTTTTATCCAGTCATCTCGAGACCCATTTTCTTGTTCAGAGGCCAACTTTTGCACATTGAAGCCTCGAATGAGTCCTGTGACACCAAACCCAGAATTGTCCCCAACGTCCCACACTGTCTCGAAGTTGCCAGCCGAGCTTGCTATTGATGAGGATAAAGAGCTTGGACTATAGTTTTCAGGATCGGCGAAGAATGATACCGCGAGTGTGAGAAGATTAGATTGTAAGAGTGCCTCACTTCCACCGACTGGACTAAGTGTAACTAGCCTTGCATAGCATTGAAGAACACGACGCTGAACCATCAAGTCCAGATCCTGCAATTGCAATGACGGAGTCAATCTTTGTGTAACATCATCCGACAATTTTTTGGATGGGAGACTTTTCAAGAATGCTGACGTGTTTGTAAGCATGGCGGCAATTCGTTTCGACACATCTGCCGTCAGGAGACGGCTATTGAATTGCAAAAATGATAAAATAGAGCCAAGTGCACACTCTCTAACATGAGTGAGGAAGGAAGATTCGAGGAAGCTTCGTTGAGAAGTATTGTCCTTAGCAAGAGGCTTCGGTAACGCATTTTTCCATAGTAAAAGTAGTTGGGAGAGATGGATCTTCACAAAATTCGGTCCCAAGGACATCAACCCGCCGATAAGTATCCATGCTACCTGTATCTGAGTACTTGAGACACGCAATTCCGACTTGCTACTGGATTTAAGGAGATTAGTTGCCAGAGAAAGCACGCGACTGTTTACATCCACTGAGCCGTAAAGTGGCTGTAAGTTTGCTGTGCTAATCATCGCAGACAATCCATTAGCGTATCCCACACATCGCCTTGGTGAGTTTCGCCCAGTATTCAGTAAGTTCAGTTCTCGATTGACACTATTCATGCAAATAGTGAGGCATGGTAATAGTTGCTGTGGACAAGCCAATGTGAAAGTTCGTAAACAATACGAGGTATAGATTTGAACCGTATAACTTGGATGTTGAAGAACCTGTAATAGTCCATCCCTACAACCTTCTGCAATCACATTCGCGGCAGATCCCAAGGTTTTAATTAACGACGCCAATGCGCTGAGTGTGGCAATAAGTGTATGTTTAGAAGGCTCAGCTCTTTCTTTGATCACCTGCGGGTAATTTTTCAGGATATCATTGACCAAGGCCTTTGCAGCGTCCAATTGCCCAGATTCACCAAGTATGGAGTGGCCGACCACGTCTTCTAGGATGATTTGCACAAATTTCCGTGTACTCAACAAACGATATCTGTTGCAAGTAATGTTTGCATGGCTCAAAAGCTCGACGGTAAGATGGTCCACAATCTGCATATACATTGTCTCGACAGTTCTTTCGCTCATACTTTTGAATATCCGACTGTAGCAAACAGCTATGCCAGCGCGAGCTCTGTTAGTTGTAGATATTTTGATATAATGATTTGACAACACTTTCAAAATCTCTTGAAGTGTAAGAACAAGTATTTGGCTCTTCTTGTTGCCCGTGGGAGTTCCCGGCCTCGAGGGCATTTCATCATCATCAAGCCCTTGGCCAGCTATTACGGATGAACGTTTGGTGGTATTCGACCTTTTGATCTTCTTGATCATAGGTATATCATTATCTCGCGGAGCCTCCTCCGAATGGCATTTCACCAATGCCTCTGCGAAACACTCTGCGGCAGCCTGTCGAACCAATGCGCTCGGCGAATCTATTGTCTTGAAAATCGTCGACTTCAGACTTTCAAAATCGCTGGAATTATCGTAATACTGTGTGAACTTGCACAGACTTCTTAAGCATCTACAAGCCGCGATCTGTACCAATGCCGACTTTTCAGTTGAAGCATAACTCCTGGCTTGTTTCCATATATCCTTCGCAATTGTGTCGTCCATGCTTGTGGAAACCATTCCCACAATCTTACTCAAAGCCTTGAATATTGCCGCTCGTAGGCCCGCATTGTTTTGCGCGGACTTTAACAGCTTCAACAACGCACTGCATGCTAAAGAATGTAATCCAATTGCGCTGTCTCCAGCGGCTGCGAAGACATCTCCTAAACAGTAAACAGCTGCATGCTTCGTTCTGAAATCCCCTTCCGTCTTCGTCTTTCCATTACTGATTGTGCCGACCAGATCATTTATAGTTTCGAAAAGCAACTTCCTGTCCCCTTTGCCTAGTACATGTGCGAAACATCGGCCCAAATTATTTCGAATGACTCTGGTAGGAGGGGGAGCCGCGAGATTGAGTATTTGGAAGAGCTCTTTCTTGAGGTAAAGCTGCTGCGCCGTACAGTCGTCTGGCTCCAGGCTTTCCACATGCTTTGTGAGTGTTGAGACGAAATTAAGGAGGTATAAATCTTGTTGCTCTGACGGGAGGGATTGGAGCTTCTTGATATCGAGCTCGGGGGTGAGAGATGGCTCTAATCTGCCTGGAAGTTCACTTGAGCCATTTTTAGAGCTCGGTCGACCCGTCGACGACATTATTTAGTATCTGTTGTATCTATTGTTTTGAATGCCCTTTTGAAATTTGGACATTCGTGGGGTGGTTCTGGCCTCATTGCACGCTCCTTTACTGTACTGTACCAATTTACAGAGGTGTTCGCGACAACGATTGAAGTCCAGCCAATCGGAAGCCACAACAATATTTATTTTCAAAGCTCGAAATCGAACCTGATATAAAATTTCGTCTTCGGTATGGCAAACATGCCAGCATTTTCTAGAGGTCTAAGACCTGTCCTTCGAACTAATACTACCTGTCCCAAATGTTTACAACTTTCCACTACGTCAGTGGTGTCTTCAGGTCACAATCGCTGGTCAAAAATCAAACATGATAAAGGAGCCGTAGATGCGAAAAAGACCAAGGCTCGCTCCATCATTGCGCATGATATTGCGCTGGCTGTAAAATGTAAGTTATATGGTATACCATTGGCTTTTCTGAATGATACTGATTCGTTATATAAGTACATGGAGCCGACCCATACATAAATCCAAGACTGGCGACTGTTCTAGCGGCTGCGAAGAAAGGTACATAACGGGGTACATTCCCTCCTGGCATCAATATTTACAAATACTCACGTTGCCATAGCTGGTTTCCCGAAAGCTTCCATGGAAACTGCCATAGCTCGTGGCCAAGGGAAATCGACAACCGGAGCTGCGCTGCAGAAAGCAACGTTAGAATGCATAATGCCGCCGCAGGTTGCTCTGATAATTGAAGCCGAAACGGACAGCGTTAATCGTACAATGATGGATTTGAGACATCTAGTTAAAACTCATGGGGGAACTGTTACACCTACAGCATATTTGTTCCAGAAAAAGGGATGCGTCATATTCGAGAAGGACGAAAAGAACCTAGGCGTTGACGATGTCATGGATGAGGCGATCGAAGCAGGGGCTGAAGATTTAGAGGTGGACGATGAGGGGAACATTATTGTTTGGACTGAACCGAATATGGTAACAGCAGCCGGGGATGCTCTGCAGAAGAAATTCGACATAAAAATCGCAAGTTCGGATATCCTCTGGGATCCTAATGAGGATACAAATGTACCAGTCGATGCAGGCGAGGCCACAGATAGGCTCATTTCTTTTGTTGAGTCTGCAAGAGATAATTCAGATGTTCAAGGAATATATGCGAACATTGTACAGGGAAACATTGAGGATGGACAGTGGGAAGATTTGATCAGTGGATTAGACTGATTGAGAAGGGTATATATTTGATTTAGACACATACTGAAGTAGAGTGTAGACTAGATTTACAGTAGGTGGCACTTGTACTATAGAAAAAGCATCCTCGCCCCTCGACCCCAATTCTAGAAGAATAATTCCTGTGCAACCTTTCAACTTCTGAGTTGAGCAAAATCTGCAAACGGTCCTGAACCATGGGTCCTCATATGTGCCCCTTGAACGCCAGCCTGCCTTGTAACCAATTCCATGCCATGGCCATTCCATGTAATATCTTTATCGCCATTTCCCCCACACGCACCCTCTTGCTATTCTCCTCATCATATTCATCCTTCCCATCACTTCTCTTCCCCGTTTGAGCCATTCGCGCCCCGCAGTCTTTGCTCTCTCAAAAATAACCTCTTTTGCTTTAATCTCTCTAGCTCTGCTTTGATCTCATCCTTCTCAAATGGTATGCGATTGGTTTGCTCAACCTTTGGCCAGAAGTCTGGAACCGAGAACCGTTGGTCGAGATTTGTACCATAGTAGTACATGACTGCGATTGGAAACATGATATACATGCCAAACTATTCGACTGTCAGATTATGATCCCATGGCGGGGTTTGGAGTGGCATTTAGGATGCAGAGGGGTGAAAGAACGGGTAAAGTTTACCTTGAACACTTCGAGATTAGGGCCTCCCATGATTGCGGTACACAGTCTAGTATTGCGATACAATTTGAGTGCGTTGACGTGGAAAATTCCTTTTCTTGCTCCAATTCAATGAAAGATCGGGATGGATCCTAAAAATCATGCGAATATCAGACTTCACAATCGACCGGTGAACAACGGCAGAGAATGGCCGAGGTGGGCTACTCCACAAATGACCTTAATGGACCCCATCATTCAGTATTTGTAACCTTTTTAATATTTTACCTGCGAGTTGTTTACTTTAATCCCATACGTTCAAATTCCCTTCCAAAACCAAGAATCACGGTAATCACAATTGACAATGAGAAGAAGTTTAATGCTCTGATCCAAGTAAGATGTCTATTATCTGATAGCAAAGTTTATGATGGGGTTCCTACCCATGATGAGGTTTTCGTCACAGTCTTGACAGGAAGGGTATGATTTGAGATGTTAATTTGGGAAAGGGAACTTGCTGAAATAAATTCCTAGGACGCTACTTTTCAATGTAAAGCTCTCCTCGTCACATGATAGCTACCATGCATTGATCAATCCATAGAAGACCGATATACAATTGGTAAACTGTTGGAAGTGATCTCGCTCGCTATAGATTGTCTAGCTTTGCAGCAAATAACCTCAATATAACCAATATCTTGGATACACATACAAAAATCCTCATTACAGGCCTCACTGGTCTGGCAGTTAGCCTTTCAGCTGCATTAATTTCTATCTCAGATTTTACCTTTGTTTGGGGCCCCTTTCCCAAGTTTGGAACTCGTGGCGGGAGGAGCTTCGAGGGCTATCGCCCAGCGAATGAAGCTCCTGTCTTGGGTGGAAGAATAATCCTCGAAGGGATTGTTGCCAGTTGGTTTTCCGAACGAGATTTCCGATGTGCAGAAGGGGGAAGTTCGAAAGATTGGTATTCGAGGGAGACAATAATCGACTGGGAACACATTTGATCGGCCGTAGTTTGATAAAAATAAAGCCTTGGTGAGATAACAAGAGAGAGGTCTGCTCAGCGCACAGAATGTAGCGGAGATAATCTTTGTGTTTGAAAGCTTTGAGCGGGTGGACAACAGAGGAATTTAGAAAAATTGCAAGCGGCGAGAAGAAACACAAGCTGTAGATGCTTAGAACTTCGAATGTATAGAGAGGAATCGTTACCCCCAATATATGGAGAAGGAATCGTTTCAGTATATGTTCAACCTTAAACATTGTACCAATTTTGTGAAGTTCCGCATGAAAGTCGCCGGTAGTGTCAATGAAAACAAGTAGATCCAATTATGAGCCAGGAAAGTAAGTCCGTCCGTACTCCAACCCAGAACCACTTGATGGAATGATTTGACGAGCATTGGAGAGCGACGCGGTCTGCAAGTCCTGCCAGTTCTCCATCATCGTTTGTACGTGCAGCTTATAGGTTTGAAGGAGCCTCCCATTACTCCAATGGTAATTTCCAGTCGAAACATCTTGGTGTGTTGCTGGTATGACGTCATTTCGTCCTCATCTGTTAGATGGAACTGTAGCACCTTCACTATTATTTTCCATCGCAGCTCTCTGTCTCTCTTCCTGCTTCTGCCAATGGCCGCCCTCCTTATAATCCTTAGAAATGCCCAACGCACTCCTGAACTTATTATCCTGCTTGATTTTTGCCTCTGCCAATTCATGTACTTGATGCATCTTCAAGCCTTTCATACTTGGGCCGTTACCTCTTTCCATCTCCTTCAAGAGCCTCTTTCGTAACGCATCTTCTTGCATTACAATTTCTTCCTCGTCGACTCTGTGCCCAGTATTAGCCCATCAAAGATTAATGAATGCGCCCCAAGAAACCTACCCTTCTTCTTCTAGTTTATCACGTAACTCAAAAACCTTGACCTCGACTTCTCGTTTCCTGTCATGCTCAAGGATCCCTTTATCTGGTTGTCGTTGTCTGTGTTTAAGGCTGTCGATATCCGTGGAATAAGGTTTAGCTTGATCGCGAGGTCTCATTTGCGCAAGATTCCTTTGGACATAGCCTGAGGTTCCACTTCCTCTAGGTGTAGTAAGACCGACATTGGCAGACATGATGGCGAAAATGCTCAGGTTGTGGTTTGGTTGTCTTCTTCACAGCTGGGTTGCTTATGGGAAAGTTGATGTGCGGAGAAATGATTAACAAATGCTGATATCGCAGGCGGTGTATAATTAGCGTGGCAGAATATAAAATTATTGATTGCCCCTCGATATATGGGACAATGAAGGGACCGCTCTGACTCACAATTTCACATACACATATCTTTCAAATATATTCGCACCTAAGTAGCATCGTATTTCTAATATTCCCAACTAGCTTTTACGAGACTTTCCACCATCAATCTTGGTTGTATGAAAAATGCCAGCTCCCGACATTTCAGAAGTTGCGCGCACAGAGGCCGAACCCCTCACTAGACTTCCCTTTGAACCTATCACCAAGTCTCACATTTTAAACTGCTCTTATGATAAGTGGCATGCGAAGTACAAAGTTTACCCCCAAGATCTTTTCTTAAAGTGCTGACAGGTCTAAGATATCGATCCTCAACTCTCAAATCTCGAACCATCCCCCTCACCCCAGGATTCCTTTCATACCTGCGGGAAGATGGCATAGTTCTTCCATCCGAGATTGCTACATTCCCTCCACCAGAAACTTACAATAACAACTCAACTAGCGATGGTTGGGATGAAGATACAGATACAGAATCGGATCCCTCGGAGAAGTTCTCGGAAATTCACAAACAAATACAAGAAACAATCACTGAGCTTGGCGGATCAGTAGTTCCCAAACTCAATTGGTCTTCCCCAAAGGATGCCACATGGATCAGTTTAAAGCAGAACAGCATGGAGTGCAATACAGCAAACGATGTTTACCTCCTTCTCAAATCTTCCGACTTCATTACTCACGATTTAGAACACGCCTTCGATGGTTGTGCCGAAGATCCGTCCCTCACGAAAGAAAACATACAATATGTTCTAGTTCTACGGAAATGGTTTAAAGTAAATCCATCTTGCGAGTTTCGATGTTTTGTACGGGATCGAAGGATTATTGGCATATGTCAAAGAGATCTGAACTATTTTGATTTCTTATTTCCTCTCATCCCAACATTAAGAGAAGCAATCCAAGAATACTTTGACAGAACTCTCAAAGATACCTTTCCAGATCGCAATTTCTCATTTGATGTTTATATACCAGAACCATTTGACAAAGTACGGTTAGTGGATATAAATCCATGGGCTCCTCGGACAGATCCGCTCTTGTTCTCCTGGCTAGAACTACTCACCCTTTCCGTACCTCCACCATTACTCGGTGTCGCAGATTCATCATCAGTGCCGCCATTGCCTGTTCAAAGTAGTGATGAAGATGACGGAGCAGATGATGTTGTGGAACTTGGATGGATGCCCGAATTCAGATTAATAAAGAAAGATGACCCGGAAGCATACAGCTTTTCAAGTCCGCAGTATAGTGCGCACAAGATGCCACAAGAAGTGGTAGAAGCAGGTGCAAGTGGAGAAGGTGGAATGAGAGAATTTGCGGACAATTGGCAGCGGATGTTGAACGGTGAGCTAGAAATGATGAAAGCCGGGGAAGATAGTGATGATGAATAAGGTGGAGGCAATTGTTACCTGAGACACGAGACAACAATTCCTTTTGTGGCAGGGATCCATCATATTCGATTTATTTGAAGTGATGTAATGATATTAAAAATTACTCATGCGCCGAGGCTTTGCTTGTGGGGCAAATGTGCCGATTCCATTCTTTGGGAATCCGGCCCACAATCATATCAATAAGTCAATTGTAAACAGGCTTCGTCGGGGTCTAGTAGCAATATCTTTGTAAGACTTAAGTCAGGATGAGGTTGAAATTTTCTCTTCTTCATTTTTAGGTTTCTATCTTTTCTTTCCATATATTATCAATTCCTCGTTCCTCATTTTCTTAAATTCTTCAGTTCAAGGACATCATGTCACAACCCACAATTAACAAGCAATGGACCACCCGACAGTCTGGCCTCCAGGACCTCATTCTAGGGTCATCTGCAGTCCCAATACCAGGTGATGGTCAAGTGCTTGTCAAAATCCATACCGTAGCCCTCAATTATCGAGATACTGAAGTGATGATGGGCCTATACAACCATCACAAAACTGCTGGCAACAAACCTTCTTCCCTAGTTCCTTGTTCTGACATTTCTGGAACAATCATATCATCTAACACTCCAAAATGGAAGCCTGGTGATCGTGTTCTTGCAATATTTAATCAGACACATATCCGTGGTCAAGTGACTGCAAATGATATGGCTAGTGGATTAGGACTACCGGCAGAAGGTTGTCTGCAAGAATATCGTGTATTCGATGGAGAAGGGTTGGTCAAGACACCGGAATACCTCACAGATGAAGAAGCTTGCACGCTACCTATCGCTGGAGTAACAGCCTGGATGGCGATTAATGGCATGAGGCCACTTGGACAACCAGGCGGGAAAAAAGAAAGTGTGTTGATTCAAGGAACTGGAGGAGTAGCAATCAGTGGATTGCAAATCGCAAAAGCCAGTGGCATGGAAGGTAATCTAAAAATCTTGTACCATTCCCGTCTTTTTAGTTCCGCAAGTTAAGTCCAGTCTAGTGATCATAACATCATCCTCCGACGCCAAACTCGCCCAAGCCAAATCCCTAGGCGCAGATCACACAATAAATTACCGTACCCATCCCAAGTGGTCTGAGGAAGTAATGAAAATCACCCAAGGCGAAGGCGTCTCCAATATCTTCGAAACAGGTGGTGCCCTAACACTGCGCCAATCATTCGATGCCATAGCTTTCGGCGGACTCATCAATTGCATTGGATATCTCTCGGGGAAGGAAGATGAAGGTGCGGATCGCACGAACACAAATGTTCTAGCGCTGAGAAGAAACGTTACGTTAAAAGGCATTTTGAATGGACCCAGAGAGAGATTTGAGGAAATGTTGGCGTGGTACGAGGAAAAGCGGATTAGACCGGTCGTGGACAGGGTGTTTGGGTTTGAGGAGGCGAAGGAGGCCTTGGAGTATTTGTTCCATGGGGGTCATTTTGGAAAGGTGGTTGTTAAGGTTAGTGAGTGAAAGTTTAGAATTCTATATGATGCTGGGTTGGAATGCGTCCGTTGATGGGTCAATGAGTTTTCGGTCTGGGAAAACTAGACTTCGGCTATTTTATCATCCTGTACATTTGCATTAAGCTACCTCAAATTTGCTTTTGATTTATGCGACTAAACGAACTGAATGAAACTCGAGAGAGATTTGACAGTTGACAGTTGACAGTTGAAAGTGAGGATATCGTTGTAGAAAGCCACATTTGAGAACAGAACACCCTGGCTCTGTAATTCCCGATAGAACATCACAAGAGCGAATTTGAAGACCCCTTTTCGAGACGATTTTCAATATCCAAATTTGAGAAGAACATTGTGAATCTAGATTTGACGAAATAATGAATTTATCATTTTTGAGCTCCGGGACTGACGAAATAATGGAATTATTAAAAATATTTTAAGTAATGAATCATACAAACCACGTAATGGTCAAGCAAAATTTGGGTCTAACGCGGATTTTTGGCCGCTGGGGATTATACAGGTACTACTAGTCGTCTATTGGGAGAATCATATCAGGAATTATGGCTATGCTTCTTGGATGGACATGTGATAATGTCTTATGACATACGGGACATTCATGGCTTTTATATTGGTGGTTATCTTAGGTGATGGGTTCCATATGACATCGATTGAGTATTGTATTTAGGCTCACAGTCAATGGTGAAGGAAATAGGGATTGTAACTCGATAATGATCGGTGCTCGCCTGTGCATTAGCAGAATATTGGCAGCCGAGTAGAGACAGAGAAGAATAAGTCAAGGGTTTTAAAAGCTAAGCTGGTTTGGTTTTTACTGTATTATTCAAAACTAATTCAGGAACAACTCTGAATATGCTAGGCTAATAACCTCTAGAAATACATATCTTCTTTCAGTGTTTTCAAAGAATCGAGGTAGTGTTGACAGAGCTTTAACAGACGGTTTGGGAGTAGTCATGACGGGCTGGGCGACCGGCTTAGCATGGGTGATGAACAGCGCCAAGAGTGGAAATCCTCCGGTAACCCATACTTATTTTCGGTTTCTCTATTCAAACCATTAGTTTCCAAAGGATACTGAGTCATTCAAAGTCATCCTGAATTACCTACAATGAATATCGTAGGGCAACAGCACGAGCAAGTTTCAACAAGCTAATTAAAGCCTTCTCATCCTCTGTCCAATTCAGCAAGGTAGCTGTAGCTTGTATTAATGGAGTTTCGTAATTTTCATCATACGGCATCATAAAAGAGAGGGTCGCGAATTCGAAATACCGCGGATAGAACCCAGAGCAGCCCCAATCAAGGAGACTAATCGTGTTATCTTCTTTGAGGATCATATTCCGTCGACATAAATCCATGTGGCAAAGGACAAGTGGATGGGAACTTATATCTATGGACTTATCTCGTATTGCCAAACGAAATCAGCATCTCTGTTAATCACAGACTAATTCTGCCAAGCTGCAAAACCAACAGATGGAGACGCAAAATGACTAACACCTGCATTGGATGAAAAACACAGAAGTGTCTATGGTGTGATGCAGATATGAACATGACTTAGAAAAGAAGCATAGAATTATGAAAACTACCTCATCTTATCCCCAAGCTCCATAACTGTATAGAATGTTTTGTCAAAAGTGGTACAGTGGATGGAATTAGCTAGGCTGCTGACGAACCATGGGCCCAGACGATAGAGATCTTTGTATCTTCATTCTGGAGCTTTCAGATCTGCCAGTTGGAACTATCCATATGACTTAAACTTCCAATTCTGATACCCAGATGAATTCTTCCTGGGACGATATTTGGAATACCAAGTACCTAGGTAGTCATATAGCAGAGCAGGTTGCAACCATTGTGCACGCACTACCGTGATTATTAGGTAAGCATATTCGCGCCACACCACTTTAAGGTTCCGCCACAGTTGAAACCATCATCTTCTTTGCACTACTTCCTCTTCAATTTTGTGAGGCACGGTGCTGGTACAGCCAGAAAAAAACTCTAAACTTTGAGATTGAGTCCTCTAATGTGCCGACACTTTCCCAATGCCTCACCGTTTTAGTGCTAAGGAATGATTCGGTTGAAGGCCAAATTCCTCCCCTAAAGACAAGTTGACTTGTGCAACCTCTGTCACGCAATTGGAAGTTGAACTAGAATTCGCCGAAAATAAAGGGGTAAAAAATTTAATCCTCTACTCTAGACATCTGAAAAGCCAACTTTAACTTCTGCTTATCTCAGTTGAGGTCTGTTATATCATGGCACGGATGGCACGAAGTCTTCGATGCTGAAGAGTCGCCACTTGAGATGCAAGTGATCATCCGGACACCACAACACTCGCGAACCTCTTCCTTTGCAGAATCTGACACTGCTTTCCTTCCCAACCTCCGTTGAATACTGCTCGTCTTCAAGGAGAATCAGTACATGGTGGTATAGCGCTGGCCTCATGCAAGTCACTAGCACACATTTAATATGTTTATAGTCCCATAATCGTACATACCATCATACTTCCCATATAAATTCATCGTCCGTTTTGGTGTTTTTGTAGGTAGATGACTATGCGGTAAAGTGTCTAGGAGATGAATAGCTTTTCCATGCAGCGGATTTTGAGACCAGTTCTCCCCTAGCCTGAGGTATAGATCTGCTTATAGTTCTGGAATCACTACCGCATTTTATCTCAGACATTTTATTAGTTCTTTTCATTCATAACCCCAGCAAAGAGCTCAGCTACACTGATGGGTTCTAGCTAGCGTTGTTTCAACCTTTCCAAAAGTTGTGACTGCTTAACACTTTTTAATGGACAGCATAGCTTCTCGTGTCTTTAATGCTGTGAGCATATTTTTTGAGATGCCAGAGTCGCTCAAGCTGGGCAGTGGTGTAAAATAAACTTGCAACAGATATGGAGTGTAGGTACAAAGGATCTTCATCATGAAGCTGGCAGACAATCTCTTATCCAATTATTTCTTGATAACTGTAAAGGTTTTACCACAATCTTGGTCAGAAAGTACCTTCTGTTGATTGTTCCGAGGTTCTAGTATACGGCTTGACAGATTTAGTTCCTCCCCGCAGACTGAATAATGTATTGGTTTGGAGACTATCGTCGAGTTTTATCATGTTTAAATTTGTGAGCACTAGAAATTTCATATCGAATTCACTAGAGTTTTTAAATTACATACCTAGCATTCCATACAGGAGTTATCTTAAGCAACTGCGGCACGCAGCAAGCAGTAGAACAGCACAAACGACTTTCCTACTGTTCCTACTTCTCATCGCTGCAGTGTCGTGAAGCCATTCAAATCTAACTTGCTTGGATCCATATGTGTCTGTTTCTATTCTCTGGAACCTAAACTCTTCCAGATTTGCAGTATCCTTGGTCCTTATCCCCCCTCCTGGTCAAGAAAAATGATCAAAAATACTTTCCAGGTTGCTCACGCAACTTATGCAATTCTCGTCCTGGTATTTTTGTTAGTCTGTATCAGATTCTTATTAAGACGACTCAAAAATGAGAGAATCTACCCTGATGACTGGCTCATGATAGTCGCTCTTTTCTTTGTAGGAGGATTTACATCTACGTTCCCCGTTCTTGTATGTTGCTTCTTAATCATTTTAAACCCCGCACATTGCTTAATTCTCAACACAGCTTTACACCGGAAGAGGGGCAAAGGGGTATTCAGATAGCGAAACAATTGCGCGGAGTAATAATCGACTTTTCCTCATAACTGCGGTACAATCTAACATCACGACAGTGGAGTTTGACTCGAAGTACATCATGTTTGGCCGTATAAGTTACATGACATATATTTGGCTCTTGAAAGCTTGCATCGTAAGTGGTGAACGCCTGCGATTTCTTGGTATACACCTGCTTATCAACTTTGCAGCTAACCTACTATTACCGTTTAACAAAGAGGCAGCCGGAACAGAGATATGTGAAATTCACTTGCTGGGGTATTGTTTTGACCTGGTCAACCGTTATGCTGCTGTGGATGCTTCAATGCCGCCCATTTAATTTGAACTGGAAGGTCACAGTTCCTCCTCAGAAATGCGCCGTGAGTTCTCACAAACACAAGACCTAAAATTGATAGCTTTGCTGACTATCTTCGTTTTAGAAAGGGGTAGGTACTAGATGTATTCTTCTTCAGGAGATCATGCTGATTTTCAAAAGAAAACTGGATTACTTTTTATGTCAATTGTTAGTACAATTCTTTTTCCCAAGTTTTAAACTGACATTTATCAAGGCAATTATTGTGACGAATGTTGTCTTGATCAGCATCCCCTTGCCAATGATTTGGCGAACGCAGATGGCAACAGTGTACGCACTTTCAACGTCCGCTCTTTTCGCCCTTCAGTCTTTAGGTATACTAACCTCTTTTTAGTACAAAATTCAAGGTATCCGGGGTCTTTCTCGTCGGTATATTTGTATGTAATCGCTTTCGCACCGTCTATCTAATTCTAACGACCTGTAGCTTGTTGTGGTATCTATTCTGCGAACCATCTTGCAGGAAAGTGGAACTCAAGCAACGGATGGCAGGTACTTTTGGGGCGCTATGGAGGGTCTCCTCATGGTAATTCACCGATATCTAAGGTCATAAAAAGAGAGATCCTAACACATTCATTGCAGGCGTTATTTGCCAACGCTCCTGTACTCAATGCACTCTATCGTCGCATCAGGCGTGGCCCTGGATCAAATCACCTCGCATCTGGATCCGATATCAGATCAGCCAGGAATTCAGATGGTATCGAATTGTGTTCAGCTGATGATTCGAGGGAGATTGATTTCATGGAAGCACTCCGGGTAGGACCTGAGCATGAAACAGAGTCTATGAAACACTCAGGCCGCGCATCCGCTGTATGTATATCGAGCCAAGCGCTTTTCAACTACTTCTGCCTTTATCCCAAACATGAACAAGGCTAACACATCTTGAATCGTAATAGTCACCAACACCACCAATACCCGCCAGACTTGCACCTTCACCCTCATACCCTAACAACCGCAAAGTAGTTCCCAATACCAACATGCTCCTCTCTGTTTCCCGATCCAGAGGAGCAAATCATGATTCACTCCAGTGCATCCAAACCGTTGAAATTGTGCAAATATCCGAACCTGCCGATCCCCAAAACCCCATGGCGACAAATTCATTGGGATGCGTGGGACGAGTCAACACTCATATCACTCATCATGATTTCTCGCCTTTACCAAGTAACCCCGATCTTTATGATAAACTTTACTCTTCGGATCATAGATCTATGACTTTGGAAGATATGCTAACTGAGCCTAACGGGCATGGTCGTAGGCATTGAGTGCTGCGAGAGTGTATATTTAACAAGGAATAACTTTTTTAGCCTGGCAGGATCCAAAATACTTCGAGTGGGACTAGTTTAAACACAGTTTTTAAGTTCATCTGTGAGTCAAGCAGGGAGATAGCTCCGAATTACGACGAATCCCTCGACCACCATCAATAGACAGGTATGCAGACGTGCAATACAAGATATAAGAGGAATTATTTTGGGGATTCAGGATGTAGTAGGAAGTTGGACATTCATTTTGCTTTGGAACCGTTGGATCACGGCCACCACATCTCACAAATTCTTTACATCAACAACAATTCATTGGACGGTTTCCTATCAACTGCAACAAAACTTCGCTCTCTAGCTATCGTCTCGGTTGCCCACTCCCAGTTACAGGCACCGTTGGCATCAACTTCTTTTTGATCCTTAACCATTCTACCTCTCACTTCTCTCATCCTCATCCAGTCTAAATTTCCGCAATACTTTCATTTCATCTTTTCAAAGCACACGAACATCGGGAAATTTTCCTTCCTAGTCAGCTGGCGATTTTGGAATTTCAGACATAGCACATAACATAACATACCATTGGCACAGAAGGATCAGCATAACAAAGCATAGCGAAGGAGTTTGAGAACTTTTGATTTGACCGGGAAAGGGAGGTTGATTTTTGGGTTACTCGTTTTTAGTTTACTGCACCTCGATTTTTTGTAATACTGAATGCACTTACTGAGTTTGCTGCATTGGGGATATGGATAGATAGCGTGGAAAATGTAAAATGGAATTACTTTTTTGTTTTTCAAGTTTAGTGATTTTTGTCATTTTTAATTGTTTACGTGTTTAGAGTGTGTGAGTTGAAATACGATTGCGATTGTGATCATGCTTGTGAATGTAAATAAATGCATTCCCAGATCGGCAGTCGGTGAAATGAAAAGTGGAAGATTAGATGCTTTGATAGACGGATTATAACGAGTTTAATTGCTACATGCGAGTGCTAGAAGTCACTAAAAAGAAGAAGTCTTAGAGAACTTAGTATCAAATAGTTCTATGTTGGAAGAACAACCTAGATTGCGACTTTATCCAGTAGGGTTATTTTTGTATCTCTAGCCATGTATTACTTAATTACGAAGCTCTTGGTTCAATTTCTTGGGAGAGGAGAGAATAGCTGAAATGGCGCTTTTCCTGAAACCTAATTATTAACCGAAGCTTTCTAGGAACTCCTGGAGATGGTGTTTTGTTTATGTCAGCTCAACCTCAATCTACAAGGATAGACTATTTCTACTGTAAATAACCCTATCGTCACTTCACACCTTTTTCTCAAATAAAATATTTTTTCTCTTAACTGAGCATTTATACGATGCTTAGATATTCCCAAATACTTAACGTGTGAGCACTAAAACCAGATATCAAGCGCATTAAAAAGGAACTTGAGAACGCTAGCATCCCCTTTATTTAGCCTCTATACCACCTAGCTCCTAAGATACTTCGGTTTTATATCTCCATGATCGAGCCCCGCCCCTGTTCTTGGTACATTCTTGCAAGGAGTTTCTATAGATATGTTATTCTTGTAGGAAATTTCTAACTTCTGACATCATTTAGATATTCTGGAAGCCATTAGGTATCCATAGCACCTATTAAACCACTTAACATTATCCCAAAAATCTCCATATGGTGTTGAACTTATGTCCACCTCCATACGGAATTAATAACACAGGTTATTTCTAACATGCAATATCTTGTAATTTTTCATTGTTCGATCCTCTCTGTTCGTAATATATGTACAAGGCATTTCCAGCTTCCTCGAGTGCGTGACATAGCTCCGAGATTGGCAACTCTGAGTTCTAGTATTGCTGAAAGCCGAACGCCAAGTCAATTTTTTCCGATACAGAAAGATAGTAGATTTAGTCCCGGCCGTAATAGGGAGTAGTGATTAAGTTTGAAGTAATAGAGACGAGGGTAAACATAAGATAAAGAGTTGAAAATGAGATGATTCAGATACCCAGTCAAACCTATCATGCTTTGCTGAACTAGTCATTTAAGCGAAATCTCGAGTACTTGCTGAGATTTAGATGAAATAGCGAGACCCAAAGAAAGCGTCGGATTGTTTATTTACAATGATCTGCATGAGACTGGTAAATGCTAGGTAGGATAGACCGGAGAGGGAGCCCGAAGCAAAACCTTCAAAATACGCTGGAAACCAGAATCAGTGACCAAAATTTAGTGTGTTACAGGGCAAAGCTCCTGGATAGATTTGGCTGTTGCAGCATATTCACAAGGTAAAGCTGACTCGATTTTTCAAGACAAAGCCATAGGTAAATGAAGCGACTAGCTTTCAAGGTCGCAATTTAGCATTCTGCTTAGAGGCCAGTCTTAGCCGCAAGCTCTTCATGTTTCAATAATCCAGGTTCATGCCTCGTCTACATCGTAGTAACTCCCCCCGAAGATAAATTTGAAGACAAAAGCCGTCTATTGCAGAAATTGAAGTACCACAACAATCTTAACGGTAATGCTGTTGCTCTTCTCCAAGATTAGGAGGCCCTTGCTGTGATCTTACAACTTCTGCAATAGAACGCTTCTACGAAAGACTGTGTTGCAGTGAACCGAGTATAATAAGAAGGCTTAAAAGGAAAAGAGTCCTAGGCTTAAATTCTGCCGACGGCTGAGTAGTTGATTCGAAAGGGATAGGAAGTAAAATACTGATTAGGAATCGGAGCACAGCTCCGGGGGAAACGATGGAGATCCAATGAATATATCACGCTACATTCCTGATGCAAAAACGAGAAGTTTCCCAGGGGCATTTGATATGTTGTTTGAATTAGCGTGTCACTAAATTCCTTCCGAATAGTGGCACATTTTACATTTATATGAGCGTTGAAGCCAGTTCGTTATGACACGTACCTTCCTCGTGGTTATATAAATTGTTTTTTTTATAGGAAGCCAGAGATAGCATGCTAAAGTCTCCAACTCTGACTTTCAAACTTCCGGTCCCCATATTCGTCTGGATATGGTCTATAAATGTTCCCGGTGTCCATGGATGAAGAAGGGAAACAAGGAACATGACCAAGTACTATAATCCAATCCCAGCTACACCTTATTCACCTCGTTATCAACATTGATTCAAATTCTTCCCGCTTTTCAACATAGAGGATATATTGAACAACTTTCTGTTCATTTTAAAAACAAAACATAACATAGCAAGTCAAGTGAGCAGCAAGAAGCTGAAGTCAATGCACAGACTTCACTTATGCTCATCACATGTAGCGGACGTGGGAAGCCGCACTTGGTGGGAGACTTGCAAGATTGCCCATGTGATGAAATCTAGAGTCTGGTCTGTGGAAATGTGCTCCCGAAGAAGTAATCTACACAACTGATTTGAAATTTGACGAAGTAGCTTCTTGGGGTTTGGTAACTTCAACAGCGGCACCGTGATCATTTGAGTTTTCACATGATTCAAGTCAATGCTATATGAGTGGGCAAATTGTCCTGTAATACATTGAAATAATAAGAAAGTTCTGCGGAAAGGGAGTAAATAAATGAATTATGTAAACAACAAGGGATTTCGTAGGAGGAGTACTGTCACGATGTTGAAAATACAACAACTTTGCGGTTCAGATCTGATAACAAATATTTCGTTTTAACCTTTAGGAACATAAATTATTCCCTTCAACATCACGCCATTTCCATATCCCCCGCTAAATATCAAATGTGAGGAGAGCTGAAGACCAACCTTTAGTCTACAGGTCGCCTCAAAAATACCAAATGACAGCCTCAATAGTAACAGAGCACTTGGGAGCTGAAATAACTGAAATCAAAGCTTCATCGAGAAACCAATGTGTGCATTTCACTTGCGCAACCCTGAAGAACAAGAATGGTGCCCACTTCCGTATCCCTAAGAAGATCAATCTATTATTTCAATCTTACATCTTCTCCCCCTGAATGGTAGCAACAACCTTCCTACTATGTTTGCTAGCTCTGAACTCCAAATACCATATACCCTGCCAAGTACCCGTATTCAACTTTCCATTCGTGATAGGAATCGTAACACTCGCTCCTACCAATGCCGATTTGATATGTGCCTATGATAATTAGCCCTTGTACCAAAACATCTCTTCACCATCCCTTCCACAATCCAAGCTAAAGCAAAAATAACAAACAAAAAGAGCAACAAACCGGCATATCATCCAATCCCTCCGCACTATGTCTATACAATTCCCCCTTCCTATCCTCCGGGGCAATCCTATCCAACGCATCACTCATATCAGCCCTAACATCCTCATCCCAATTCTCATTCAAACTCAGCGCACAACTCGTATGCTGAATGAATAAATTTAAAAGTCCAACTTTATAGTTTTTGATTTCCGGGATCGAGGATACGATGTGGTCGGTGATGAGATAGGAGCCGCGGGATTTGGACGGGAGGGATATGGTTTTTTGTGTCCAGGACATGATGGCGGGCTTAGTGTAGCGGGCGGGCGAGAGGGAGCTGGTGTAGGTGCTTGGGAGGAGGAGTTTGAGGGGAAGGGTCCAGAGGGCGTGGAAGAGCGGAGGAAAGAGCGCGATGAGAAAGATTAGGATGAGGAGGATGTATAAAAATGGAAAGGACGATGTGGGTTCGGTGTTTGTGCGTGAGGTTTTATTGTCATCTGGATGCGTAGATGAAGAGGAGTTTGAGGATGGCATTCCAAAGATTTTGGGTGTAATAATTGAGTTGCTTAGAGTTCTAGTGGGGTTCGTGGACGTCATGGTTTGAAAGCTGCATAGAGTTAGCTGACAGGGGTTGCACATTTATTTACATCACATCCATCAAGTAGTTAATTTGTTTGTGCAACATTCACTACGCAAAGTCTCTGCAATTGAATGAATAAAATTGAGTGACTATCGAGGAAACTTTTGGGGATATCTTCAAAACATCAAAGCCTCATATCTACCCAGTCAATCCATCAGCTGTCCCAAGCTGTTAATATTTTAACCTCTAAACGCCATTCCCATGTCTTCCATTGCTCTGATGACACTGTAATTATCCTGCAATTTACTAAACGCCGTTTTCTTCCTTGTTATCAGCTTCTTCCATTGTTTCATCGTCGCCTCCGGCTAAAACAATTGTCTTTGGCACATATCCTTCTTCTGGCCCTCCACCAGGAGTAACAGCTACCACATCGCCTTTCTCATCAACAAACTCAAAGTTATATCTTGACAACAAATGTGGAATTGCAGAGAGTTGAGGTCCGTATCTTGCTGTGTTATCATAAAGCTCGAAAAGTGGTACTGCGAGGAGCTTCATGTTCTTAGGAACACTGAGTACTTCTGTATATGTATTAGCATTGCCCACTCTGTAATCTAAGGTAAATATATGCATACTTTGTCTAGGAAGCTGAATGTAATATAACTTCTTGCACTCCTTTGGTCTCGTAACATGCGCTGGGATAAATGGGTACATAAAAGTTTCGAAATTCGGCCTCCACCACTGCGCCAATGTATCTCCAATTTCCCACTCCTCATTTACACCCTCCCCGCTAAACTGTGTTCCTACGGGTGCCAAGCGCTCATTTAATCTCTGCTTGAATCCCTCTACTTCCTCATCTTCGGGCTTTAAATAATCTCCAGGAAGCTTGAAGAAGGCGTTTGCGATTTGGAGCATGAGGATATGAGGATGATTGTGTTCGTGGCAGACAAGAATTCCTTCACAGGTACGTCGCATACCGTGTTCGACATAATGTTCCTCTAGACGTTTGAGGCGCGCAAGGACGGAGGGGTCTTCTTCAGGTTGGGTTTCTTTGGTGCCGAATGTGTAGTTTGAGAGAGGATAGAGACGAATTGTTTTGGGTTGGTTGGCATTGAAGGATTTTGGGAGGATGGGAGGATACGAAGTCTGCAATGCCTTGGTCGTTATAGTAGACATCTTGTAGATATACTATACTAGGCAGAAGATGCGGGTGGTTAATGTGACAGCTTGAGATTGTCGCAAGTTAACAGTAAACAGAAGCTCGGGCGGTGAGTGCGGCCGCCTCAATCCATTTAACTCCCGAAGACAAATCCTCGCCTAGCTAACTTATGGGCAATCAATACATACCCCTATTTATCTGAATTTGTAGGAACACTTATTTTGTCATTTCAGTGTTATCTCTATAGCAGGGACATGGTTAACCTAAAGCTGGGTTTTCTTTCACAATGACTCCAACAACATTTCTTATTATCTACTTCCACACTATCACAACTAGCCTGAAGCCGCGTCTCGTCTCCGTTATTTTTGGCTTTCATAGGTCTACTTTTGCGGTATCGAAGTTTGTTCTCAAAATTCCATCAAATCATCCTGATTAATTCAATCACGCAAAAGTCGCTTCTCTATTAGATAACTTGCATGCTACTACACAATCTATGCCGAGATCTTGGTATCCATGCGGCGAATGACACCATGTTGTGATCTTGGCTCTTTGCACAACCAATAAGAGGCGTTTGAGGTGTGACAGCTGTCACAGCTTCTAACGAGATCACTGTAGGAAAGGCAAGAAAGCAGAGGTCTCCACTTGTGATGATCTCGTCACACTTCATAACAAGCCAATCTGACTGGGTAGAGCGGGCTAAGTGACATGCAGCGGAAATCACTATGGTAGAAGTAAGGAGATGATCCTGCTTAAAATTCTCATTGCGTTGTATTTACACTAATTGTCAACAATAAACTTCCTTCCCAATGAAAAGTTTATCGCTGACCAAGGGCTTCATCTGTAATACGTTGTGACTCGTTGACTTAGGCGGGACGACCTTATGCTTCAAGAGGGTATGGGGTCACTGGGAGAGATTCAAGGTGTGCTCGATGATGTTCATTGGCCTGTAAGATAGATTAGTATTTTGAGACCGGCAGAGTGTTCATGATTCTAGTGCGAGGAAGATCTTTGAGGGGGGGGGGTTGGCGTCCAATGCCAGGGTATAACCCACAAATGGTAATCCGCAGTAAGTACAGTTGCAGATTTCAGGCTTATCGGTATTGATGAAGATTCTTGGATGTCCTAATGGTCCTCCGCCTCCATCACATGCAACTATACGATCGTGTGTCCATCGCACTGGTTGCTGGTGAATCAAGCTGATGGCTGCTTGTGGTGCCGGCTAGAAAATAGTTAACGTGCTGAAGAAATGTTGCTAAAAGAAATCCCAAGTAGCCAAGCGCATTAGGAAATTACGCTGGCGTTGCTGTATAATAGCATACCTGGGTTTCCATAATGGTTTGCTCAAACCTAGGTCCAGACATTGCTTTCTCTCTAGGGTTCTGACTGCGCGACCACTTTCCCACCCTATTTGGTGCCTGCATAACTCTAAGTTTCTCCGCAGCCTCTACACTTTCCTGCAATGGCGCATCCTTAACGTGTGTCTCTATCGGAAGCTCGTTGGTTTTCGAGACGTTGGGAACCTTCTTTGAACCATTTGGGTCATTAATTTCTTGTTGATCGTTGGCAGAAAATGCGTAGGTTCGTCTGGCCGAGATTTGAACTCTGCGAGAAATTTGCCATACGGCTCTTGATCTGGCGGTGGACAACATTATGTTGATGTTTCAATTCTTATAGAGGGACAAAGAAGTTCTTAAGAGTCGTTGTCGTTCAATTGCCAGGTCGCTTACGTAATACCCGTGAAGCTTAATCGTCCACCCTGCAGCCGCGTAAATACTTTTGCTTTCTTTCACCTCCGTGCGACCTGTTGTACTTGAACACTCTGTGGATCGTGGCAGCCGGTGGCTTACGACTAACATTCAACAGTATAATTTCATCCCGTCAATTACTTTACATATTTCCAATCATTATCTTTCTAATCTATTTAATACTGTGAACGATCAACAAGCTACAAAATGTCGGCAAGTGCAGGGACGCCAACGAGTGCGCCAAAAGCTATGTCTTCGAGGCTTTTGACCATGAAATTTATGCAGCGTGCTGCTGCTGCATCTCCTACAAATGCATCGCCTTCTTCGCCAGATGAACCATCCCCAAAACGACAAAAGACGGCACAAAATACTCCTACAAAGTTCAATGTCGACACTTTAGCCGATAACCGCGCAATTCGAGCAGCAATAGAGGAAGAGGAAGCCAAGAAGCAAGCCGCGTTAGATCGAGCAGCCGCAGAAGCAGGAGATACACGATGGGTTCTGAGTTTCGAGGGAAGAAAAAACCTTAATACTCCAACGAATATATTGCGAGTTGTACAAACTAGTTTCGCAAATTTGGATCTTCCTTCTCCTACAAAGGTGCCGCATACTGATGATGGCAATAACACTTTTGGAGATGAGAAACCATTCATGGTTGGACGAAGAAGCTTTGGAAAGTTCAATAAAGTTTTAGAGGTATGTGGTGTCTTTTGATTACTGCCGCTTATCACATACTAATAGTTATTGAATAGAAACAACAGAATCCAGATATAGAATTTTCATCATCAGAGGAAGAGGAGGAAAGTGATCACGAAGAATCCGCAGATGAAGATAGTGAGGATGATCCAACAGGCGCAAAGGAGTTGATAAAGGCCTCAAAACAGGAAGCAATAAAACGGGCTAGAGAGGAACGAAAAGCCAAGAAGAAGGCAGAAAAGGCCGAACTGTCGGAACTATCTAAAAAGAGAAAGAAGAAGCATGTCTCATTAAATGGTTTGACATCATTATCTGGCTCTGGAGGGGGCACATTTGGCTCGGGGGGTGCGAATAAATCAGACATAAAATGCTATACGTGTGGAGGAAATCATATCGCAAAGGATTGTCCAAGGCCGAAGAGGAAACATCAAGGAGATGGTGGACCACCGAGAAAATCTCAAAGAACGAGATGAAGGTGGGGATTGGCAATGATAACGCATGTTGCAAGAGGTTGCAGATGCTGGAGAGATCGAACTCTTGGACCGGGTTTAGGCCAATCAGTTCAGAAAGATTCTCAAGGATTGGACACGACTGTTCACAATCACATGCCTTTTGATAAAAGCCCTCTGATGACTTCCATGGCTTAGGATTATAGCAGCGAGGTGCAAAGGCGAATTTCACGATCAATCCTCTTAGGAGAAATCTCAATCACCGCCAGGCACAGATAAAAGTCACACGATGAAGTCATAGCAGATCCATAGTACGAATATAATAGACACGTTTCATACTGTGGTGACACTGAGTATTATTTCATGTCCCATTTATGAGCGGCTTTTCCAATGATGTACATTACTTTTATGATACATTATCTAGCTCTCGATTGCCTATATTCTTTACTTGAGAGGTCAAGTTTTTCCATATCTTGGCGCACGAACACCTACTGGTATACAACGGATCTATTAAATCACCCTTCCTATCGATATTTCTTTACCTCACCTCATATTCTTAGTCAGTACCAGAGAAAAAGAAGGGAGGAAATTGTCATCTTCCTAAATTATCTTGTGCGGCTCTGTATTTACTTGTTTCATTCTTCAATGAAGGGTCCTCGCACTTTCTATATATTCTTTTTATTTTGAGTGTATGTTATCTAGTGATTTCATTTTTGTCTACTTGTGCTGGGAGGATGAGATGTGGGATGAAGATGAAAGTTATATTGGAATGGAAACAAGTAAAGAGTTTTGGGATACTCCTAAGAGGAAGTTGACTTAGCTTATTAGTTCAAGAGTTTGCCGAAAATGATTACGCTTTATTCGACGAAGGAAGAAATAAAGCAGAATGTAATAGGGGGGATAAGGTGAGGTAAAAATGAGAGGATGCTATTTTAAAAATGCTCTTGGAGTCGAATTGGATGAAGATTCATTGGGGATACTTGTTTTGACAATATGTACTGGATAAGGATACTCTTCTCTACTTCTCAGCATGATATGATGTTATGGATACACTAGTTCATATTTTATAATCAACCGATTTACAGGTTTAAATGTTTAAAGTTCTGTTTTGGCATGTTTACTCTGATCCACTGCGTGGCGGGGTCATGATTTGTTTGTTTGGTAAATTCAATATACGGAGTAGCTACCTTTGAGTCTCAATCTTCGGGAATGGAAATATTTGATGGAGTGTTTAATTATCTTCAGCACATTTTTAGGGTTAAGACGAAGAGGTTTGAAATTCACATGAAGATATGAATTAGTTTCTGGAGACCGGGACATCGCAAGATCTTAGGTGAGTTTGATCTTTGAAAGGGGAAGATTTGTTGCTGGACTTTATGGGTAGAGAATACGTCGAGGGGAGATGGTCTGAAAAGATGTTGAATCCAGAGTCAATTGTTTGCCATCTTTATACTTAACTAGATTCCAAAGGACCAAGCTACTATAATAGTGATCCCTTCTTCGCCCGTTCAACCGTATATTAAGATCCGGATGTTGTGTTATATCTCTCTCAATTCTCATCTCTCTTATATCTTGCCACATGAGCAAGACCTCTAGAAACGAATTAAGATCTCCAGGCCTCACCTCTTTATCCTGCTGATTACCAAAAACCATAAAAGGAATGAAAAAATTAAACCTAGTAAAGATCTTGTTCACTGGCTCCATGTTCTTCATCTGGAGGGGCAGGGAACGAGAAGAGGAAAGTAGACGTGGGCTGTTGTAGTCAATGAAGCTACAACGGTATGTGAGGTTTTGACAGGCAAGCGGGAGATATACTTATATTGACAAGCAGTAGGAACTGGAAGTAGAGGAGCACCAAATAACCCAAAACATTTTAGCACCCTCGCCTTCTCCAGTATCTTGACCCGAACCATCTTCCATACAGGTCCGCGCAGTACGAAGCAATCCATTTGCTTTCGATCAAGTGAATTATAATTTATTTCATCATCCTCGACTTCGCGGGGAAATAGGAGTTTGACGACTAATTGATTTTTTGGGAGATAAAATTCTAACTTGATGTTGTGGGTTGAAACTTCAAAGTGGGTCGAATCACTCTAAAGAGTTGAGTCTTATTGGGATTCATTCTTGGAAATTTGCAATACGAATTGTGTCAAAAAAGCCCCTTGGACAGACAGCTGTACAAAATCTGACTCTTGTAAATTATTGCTAGATACTTCTAAGAGCTATAGTCACGTCGTACAACGATAGCGACACCATGGTGACCAAAGCTTCTTTTTTGAGGCTCAAGCAAGCATTACTTGACTCGGAACCAAAAAAATTATCCGGCTTACGCCCATCTTTACACCCTGTGCTTATTTTTCATCCTTCTGTGACGTCTTCCCGCATGGTTTGGACACCTGGTGAACATGCCTGTCTGGCAGAGACGACATTAATCATTCCTCCTTGCTGCGAATGGTAACAGATGAGAAGGAAACAGATAAAGAAGGAATTAATTGTCACAAATGCATAAAGATATGCAGACGTTGTACGAGCGAGATGAGATGCAGTGACATTTTGCCTAGAAACTTGGTGTCTTGGTATCTTGGTATCTGTTGTGCGTATCCTCCGTACATTGGCCTTTCGTTGATAACAAGATTCTGTGTTCTCCAAATCCATAATACACGACATAGGATGTAGGATGATAAAAAAACAACATGCGATGACGATAGTACGAGTCCTTCATTTACAGGAATTCTCGTACTTCTTTAGTATTTTCAAGTGGTGCACACACAATACAATCCAAAAACAACTTCTAATCTCAAAATTTCGTTAAACATTAAGCGACTAAACTTTTCCTTAGCAGAAGCAGTGGGAGCTCGCATCCATGCATCAATTGGGGAGTGGATTCGGTGGAGCTGCTCATTGCTGATCATCACCTCATATGCAATCGATTTTCTTGGCAATTTTGGCTGGCACACACGGGCAAAGTTCAGTGAAACACGACGGGTAGACAATTTTATCGGGCGTGAAAAGTGTCGTGTGCTTCTATTTTGAGGTTGCGATTATCGTACACCACCTGCGTGAAGCACTTCTAGGAGAAAACATATGAACACATCAACTTTCTATATCAAAAAAATGTCAAGAGGGAAGCTTGGTGTTTCGAGTTGGAAGCTTGGAGGTTTGTAGTGGAGATGAGGGACTGAAGAAACGGGGAAGACAAGAAGCCGGGGTTCAACGACCGATGAAGGGGTAAATATGAAGTGGGCAAAGAAGTGTATCTAATCTTGAAGAAGAAATGCCATGAATGGAAAAATGTTTTGTTACGAAACTAGTTATCATATCTGAGTACGAATCCGAGTTTGAATCTTCTATTGATGTGTTTTGGACTATTGGAACAAAATAGAGGACATTATTACCATGTCTATGAAGTTGTCGTGAGCTCTTTATCTTCCTTTAATCTTCATCAATGAACCCTTTTTCCTCCACAAACTCAAACTAAACTCCTCTCGGTTTGAAGAGTAAAGCACAGGTTGCACCACCTTACTTAATCACCACTTCTGCGAATGACCTTGACAGCTGGTAGCCTTGGTGAACATGTGAGTGAACTGGTCTTCCCTTGGCTGGCTATTTATGGCCAATATGCACAAGATCCAAGTAAAGGATGGGCATTTGAGCTTGGCAGGGAAAAATACGGTAAATACGATTTGCATACAGCTGCTGGTTTGTGAATGAGCAACGTTGACTCGACTGAGCAGATGAAAGAAAGAGAAGAATAGAAATATCCTGGGGTCGTGATTAGCTAGCTAACTACCAAAGCTAATCAATCCTAGCATCAATGCCATTATTGTCTTTATCATGAGAATTGGTACTAAGTACCTGGCTAGTAGTTACTTAGTATCAAATGCATATAAAGTAGCCTTACCGGTATTTGCATTATTGTCTATCAATCAACTCCACAGAATACTTGCCCCAGGGTGTTTGAATCCAGAGTAAATAATATCTCTAAATCACTTTGTTTGTCTCTATTGTGATTCCCTTTCCTCCTCTTCGAACCTGGACACTTCTTTTTACTTTTAGATAATCTTTGAAGAGAGCTCTTGCTTCTCGCTTCTTGCTTCTCCCTTCTCCATCACAACATAGCCGCGTCACCCCTGCGTATGAACTTCCGGGTTGTCTGCACAGCACAGCACGAACGAACACATTCATTTTGCTGCTCAACTTATACCACGATTTCGATTCTTCTTATTGATTTGTACTTTACAATAACTTTAATTTGACCATTTTAATATTCATTCATCAATAGAATTAATTATTTTCCTTTCAAGTTTTCAAATTTAGTTCTTGCCAAGGGGTTCATCTTTATCTCCTACACCAAAAGAAGCATACGTCATCCCTGCGGTAAATACTACGGGCAAAGTTTCGATACAAAGGAACGTTTTTGGTTTCGTTTCTATCAATACAACACAATTCAATACAGTACCAATATACTAGTGAGGATTCTTTATCAAGAAAGAATTCCTTCAATTGAGGGCTTTCGGTGTGTTTGACGTCTGGTGTTAGAGTTGGATTGGGTGGACGAGATTGATACGACCCGACCATGGCGAATACCTCACTTCCAGATGGCGAACCGCAATGGAATAGTAAACCACAATTCAAACTGCCAGGATGGGCAGAACCAGTTGTAAGTTTCGTTCGTTATACCCACAACATGAAGTTGGATGACTAACAATCCTTTCACAGATCGTTGCTAGCATCTTATTTGGTTCTATGATACTCACGAGAAGACATGGATACAGTATATTCGATAGACAGCGAAATACATATGGATTACTGGACGAGGAGCCTGATTCCGCACGCTCGTCCGATGATTTATTAACTAGGGATTATATGATTGGGAATCGACGAGATTCAGATGTGGATTCGTTGTCGACGTCGAAATTTCCTCCCAAAAAAAGGAGCTGCTGCGGAACGAATCTTTTAACGCCGAATACCTCAAGGTTTAAGGATCATTATCACAGTAGGATATTACAGAAATTCCCTTTTCTGATCGAAATGTTCTATTGGATTATCACATATGCGTTTTATCGATGTACGAAGATCCTTTCGCAAGCAATGTTTTCTGAAATGGGCATTTGGGACGTGGCTCAGGATCATGGGTTAGCAATATTGGAATTTGAGGAATTCTCGTGGATGAGCTTTTTGTGGCCGGTGAGAGAACAGGATGTGCAGAAGTGGTTTTTGAATGGTCATGGGACGCTTTTGACGATCTTGAATCGTTCTTACGCATTGATTCACATTCCTGGTACTGTTGGGTAGGTTTTCGAGCATCACTAATATCCATTTTGGAGAAGAATATATCCCTGACTGAAATTTAGATTCATCGCTTTTTGGTACTACGTAGCACCATCCCATACCACCTTCGCAACAGTGCGTCGAACAATGACCCTTACCAATCTTTTCGCCTTCTGCATCTTCATCCTCTACCCATGCATGCCACCGCGCCTTCTCCCTCCTGAATATGGATTTCTCGACAGCGTCGGCCGTAACAACGCCCAATCCGTTTGGATGCAAGGAAACTACGTTAACTCACTCGCTGCCATGCCTTCGATGCATTTCGGATATTCTTTCTGCATCGGCGCCACCATGATCTACCATTCAGGAGTCTTCCGCCAAAACTTAGAAACTGGCGAAGTCAGGAAGAATAAGTTCTGGACGCTGTTTTATATTTTCCTAGGAGTTTCGTATCCGCTTTATATATTAATCACGATTGTGGCGACGGCAAATCATTATTATCTCGATGCATTCGTGGCGTTTTTCGTGGCTATTGCGGCATATTTGTGTAATCGAATATTCCTCGTCTTGTTACCGGTGGAGGATCTTTTATTTTGGTGTCTGAGATTGGAGAAACCTATTCCGACGACAGGAGATAGGTTTAAGAAGAGAGTTATTCGTTCTTAGATTTTAGATCTAACGGTTTCCGAATATGGCGTCTTCTATCTCTTGCCGTCGACGACGATGAAGACGAGCAAGAAGATCAATGGGTGTTTGCTGGTTTTTTCTTTATTTGCACAGGCTGGGAAAAAAGGATTTCTGAGCGAGCATATTCATGTACATCTTACTTTTACATATATTTGTACTTTGTCTTCTTTTTGCTTTACTTTTAATGGGTATTTTGGATTGATACCAGCATGGCCTTTGAGCCTTTAAAATCGGCGGCGCATAGGAATGGTTGAAGCTTGTAGTTAAAATGAAAGACCATTGACTGCAGGAAAAGGTGTTCATCGCATTTACATTTGAATGATGTCGTTTTGATATATCAATCCATTTCATTCATCCAAAGCCAGCAACAATAACCGAGTGCCATCTTCTGGGATAGACTGAAAGTTTAAACGACAGTTGAGTATCAATTGACCAATCAGAAGCTTGAATATATCCAAGGTTCATATCATACCTTAATCGCAAGGCTGAAAGAAGAGTTTCCCTGAAAAATGAGGTTGGAGCTTCTTCCATCGCGAAAGCTCCAAACACGTCTACTTCGATAATTATCAAAGCCTTGTGTGTCAAGCTCTCTTTCATCGTATCTTATCCTCCCTTACATTCACTAATTTTGATTAATTGAATAACGAACTGATTTGAATTGAATTGAATCTATCTTTGTCGTTTTTTAATCAATTGACTTTGTATTTATATTTATTGTAACTGCAATCAATTCAATTCTGCAATTACTTCGACACGCGACGTGATTTCTTCAAATACACACTCAATACCCAAAAATGTCTTTCGCAGAGGATTACGCCACCGCTTCTGGTAATCAATCTGGTGAAAACCCAGGCGATATCGAGATGGGTGAGAATGCACCCGGTGCCGTCATGGTTGAAATAGGCGCGTCAGCCGGTGCGGACATTGGCACCAATCTGCCCGGAGAGGATGAAGAAGCTTCTGGGCCCGAGCTCCAAGAAACAGCTATGGAAGATATACCGGCGCGAGTTACCTATGTTGATTATTTGAAGAGTCCAATTATTGGTTTATTGGTCGGGCAGGGTGACGAACAAGCTCTTTTGCATGCACATCAGGCACTTTTGTGCAAGAGTCCATGGTTCGAAGAAGCATGTGGAAAATTCAGCGACGAAATTAGTGAAAAGCGCATTGATTTAATCGATGAGGATTTAGATGCCGTAGGCTGTTTCCTCGAGTACCTCTACACCAGCGATTATTTCCCGCGCAAAATCCCCGGATCGCGAGATCTGGAACGTGATCCTTCTATGCCTGATGTTGACGAGACGGGTGATCAATTACTTAAACATGCGCGCGTGTATACCTTGGCGGAAATGTTGCAGCTTCCAAGTTTGAAGAGTTTGGCTAGTAGCAAGATTCATTGCGTTAATAGTACAGCCAAGGGAGAGATTGCTTATGCGAGATATGTGTATGCGCATTCGCAAAAGGATGATCAGACGATTAGGGCGCCGGTGGCGAATTTCTGGGCGACGAGAAGTCATACTTTGAGGAGTGAGGCGGAGACGGAGTTTAGGGAGATGTGTTTGGAGTTTCCACAGTTTGGTTATGATGTTTTGAGTGAGTATTTAATTTTTCTATCTTTTTCTTCTATCCTTTTTCGGGTCCTAGACGGAAATTGAGAAAGTGGATGAAATGATGTTTGAACATGTGTTTTTGGACAAATACTAATAGCCAATAGCACGTGTACTGGACGAAAAGCTCAAGAGGGAAAAGAACGAAAAGATGCATCCATCACATGGTACACCCGGCAGCTCACGAAAGAGGATTCGTCAGAGTGGGATTTAAAGACCTTTCAAAGAGTTGAGTTGAGTTATTTTCCCAGGGACGCATTTGTAGTTCTTTATCTGGGAAAATTCATTATGGGTATGCATAGGCGACTGACTGACTATCTGGACGAAAAAGTCAAAAGTCATGACATGTGGAGCAAAAATGGGTATTTTAACGGTAACGGTAGCAAAAATGGATATGATATTATATGACAAGGAGTTGGTAAAACAGATCAAAAGGAATACTATTGGCAAAGATGAAGATGAAGAGATGAAGAGATGATGCGAACAGATAGGAAATAGGACCTCGAGAGCGAATATTCTCCTTGTAATCTTCCTATTAGATTGTTTGTATGTATCATATCATTCCATAGGTACTGGTGCACTATACTATATCATACAATGACTAGCTAGGTAGCTAACTAGCTACCTAATGGGATACCTGTCTTGTTATATCAAGCCCTCAGAAAGTTTTGCACCGCGATATTATTTGAATCTAAATAAGTAGCCTATTAATCATTTATTTATTATACACTTACGTGAGATTAACCCTTACAGCACGCAGTACACACACAGTATGCGTTCAAAAACCATAAACTCATCGACTCCACACACAGTGCAACGCAAGACAATACAACACAAGACAAAACAGGATAAAAGCGCTAAAATGACATTATAAATCACAAATATCTTCTCATCTCTCTTCTCTCATCTCTCCACTCCTCTATAATACACTTTTCTTTTGAATTCCCCTCAGCCTAATCAACTCAGCTCCCTATTTTCCCCTCAACCCACACTGAGTCTATAATACATCCATCCATCCATCCATCTATCCATCCATTTCTCATGTACTAATACTAATACCAATACTACTCCATGCATCATTCCCATGCATCCCCATCCATTCATTCCATTTCATTCCATAGCATAAAGAATCGCTTAAACCCTGTTCCCTATATCCGAACACCAAACCAAATCGAAACCAGACCAGACTACTACCATTCGCAGTAGTTACATTCATACACCCTACCACGAATGTGTAATATCAAAATAATATCAAATACAAAAGCGAAGACCTCATCCCTAATACCAACCAACCATCATCATCTATCATATCGTAATGTAACCCTTATCTTTCTATCCTTCCCACATCATCCAAATATTTTACAATGTGAATCTATCCCTCCTTGTTCTTTCACTTCTTCTCCCATAGACCTTCAGTAAACCTCCCTTAGATTTCTTATCCCCGTCACCTTTAGCAAATATCACCGGAGTCGCACTAGCCTCTTTTGTGACCTCACGACTCCCAGTACTTCCACGCCCAATCCTCCTCCTGATGTCTTTTTCTTCTGAAGATTTGATAAACCGATGAACAGTCCTATGATCCAGGACTCTCTCCTCCTCATCATGTTTTCCCTCTTTATCTGTTTTAGGCCACATGTATCCATATAACTTACTATGTCTCTCACATCTCGGACAAGATGATCTCGTAAAGTAAGCATCTTTTTGAACAAAAGGTTCTTCACAGATTTTGCAGTTAATCCATGCCGAAGCTGGTTCAGCAAGAAGTGCATGTGTAAGTACATAATCGCCGGGAATTCGTACATTTGGCGCATGATCCAAGTCTGTAGTTGGTGGTGGGACTACCCCTCTTCGACGACGTCGAATCTTAGGTTGCGGTAGTTTCTTCGAGATTGTCATGGTTGAGTCATCGATTTCCATGTCGGAGCCAAGGTCAGAAAGGGCAGATGAGTCTGCATCATCTCGTAATGCTGGATGCTGCCTGCTGGTATTTGGGCTGATAAGAACAGCTTCCCGCGGCGCACTAGCTGCCTTTTGCATCACCGAAGGCACCTTATTTGATTGTTTGGCCTTCTCCAACTTCTCCCTTTCCCATAATGGTCCTCTTCTTCGACCTCCATGATTTCCTCGCTTAACATAACCTTGTCGTTTAGATTTCGGGCCAACGGAAGCAGGTGTCTCATCACACACCACAATCGTATCTTCATCAACTGATGTTGCATCAGTTTCTCCTGTTCCCTCGCCCGAAGGTGAGGATGTAAAACTAGCTCTTCTAGATTCTGAAGCAGAACTTGGCAACGCGGTATTACTGATACTTCCGTAGAACGAGGTAGGAGTAAATTCTTCCACCTTCACAACCAGTTGATTCTTCAGTCGTTTCATCGTTTCCGATGGTGAAGCTGTTGGTTCCTCAGAGTCTCTCTTTCGCTTAAGTGTGCTTGACCTCAATGGTCGAGACCTTCCGCGATCAATCGTTGGCTCCGGTACTCCCGGTGTCACTGGTTCTTCCCATTCAACTAAAAGGCTTTGTTGAAGTATATCTGAATTCGGGGTACTAGGAACCTCACATTCATCCACCCCACGTAGAAGCCCCAGTGGCGAACGTTCAATCTTTTGAGATACCCGCCGTCTTTTCGGGGTGGCCGCTGAAGAGTCATCTCCGCTAGGCACTCGCTTCAATGATTTTGCTGGTGATAAAAGGTTGTCATCATTAGCTTCGTCTACCCCAGATCCAGGGAGAGTTGATTCTAATGAAGGTGAATCCATAGCAGAGGAACGTCCATTATGAGTCGAAGAAGCTGATCTAGGTGACCTCAGAGGCAGTTTCCGTACTTGTGGTCGTAAATTTACATCAGGTGTCATCGATTCGGATCGTGATTCAGAGACTGAAGAAGGAAGTCGTCGTCGTCTGCGTCGAAGGCTATAACCGGGTGTGTCGAGGGGTGTTGGTTCATGTTCAATCGATAATTTGGGAATTGTCTCATTGCTATCATCAGTGTCCTGGGCCCATCCGTTTTCGCGATTGTCTTCACAAGTCTTGCATAGGCATTCGCAATTATCCTCGCCAAAATAGCTGTCTCCGTATGTGACCGTGATTTCCTCCCCAATTTCAATGTCCTTTGCAGCGATAATTTCCATTCCGGCACTTCCAGTCGTTATTAAACGAGCATTTGCGCCACAGTCGTGATTTGCGAATCGAGCTGGTCCTAAGAATAGTGATGCGGATTTGTTGCGACTTGACATGACAATACTAAAATCTCTGCGACTATGATTAATATGTGCTTCCTCCTCAGGCGTCATGACAACTTGAATGCCGCAAAGATATCTGACCACTTCTCCTTTTCTAATCTCCTTCCGTGCAACAATTGCCGCTTCATGTGTAACAACGGTATACCGATTCGTGCTCGAAACCTCGAATGGACAATCTGGGAGATAGATATTGATGTACTTCTTTAAATGACGTCTGAAATCCTCCTTCTCTTTTTCCGACTTGAGACTTTGCTGGAATTTATTAAGACCTGGAAGTGCTAAAAGTTGCGACTCTGCTTTTGTGGTGTTCTTCTCAATGATCACTGAATTTTGAAGTATTTTGGTCACATCTTCCTCTCTAACTCCACGAGATGAATGGTATGCGATGCGATTTTTGCGGATATTGGTCCAATAGTAAACCTGTCGGCTATTATTAGAAGTTATAAATTGGAAAACCATTTTAGAAGACTTACTTTGTCAACAAGCGCATCTGTTAATATATCGTCGTATGAGCATAATTGAGCCAGGGTAAGTCGCTCCTTCTTCAATTGATTTGCTTTCGGTGGCATTTTGACGGTTAGAGTGGTGTGTGAGGTGATGTAAGATGTACAGAAGTTATGCCTACAAAAAAGCCAACGTTCATGCAGAGAGAAGAGGAGGATAATGTTGTACGAAGATGAAAATGCTGACAGGGACTCGAGTAGACTGTAAAAGATCCAAATGAGTGTATGAATGTACGGTTTGTAAATCAAAATATCAGAATGAGTGATTCAAGTGATTCGTCTCCTACGACAGAGATATTCGGGCTGGTTTTGTGACCTGTGATACATTCACTTTCTTCCAAGCGGACGACTTTCCCCCTCCAACTTTGCTTGCTTGAGTAGAATGAAGGAGAAGCAAATACTTATGTGCTGAACCTAAGAGTAACGTTATGAGGATTTTGAAAATTGGAGAACGCGGAAAGGCTTCAAACGGTAAGAGAATGAGGAAAGAAAGTAAGCACGAAAGAAATAATTGTTTCGTGTAAGATACATGATGACGCTCAAATAGAGGATGAAGTATAATTTTCCACCCCTATTACCCAGTCAGTGTTGATAGGATGGGACAATAGTTAAAAGAGGCTGGAAATAGAAACCTTGGATTATTGAGGCGTGGGTGAATATCGCCTATACCAAATATAGACTAGTGTCCTAATAATTTGACAATGACAATAGAGGGATAAAGATAGCGACAATATCAGAGAGGGACAAAGAATCTCCAGCAATACGGAAGTGATCCCCTCCACCCATCGTATTGTCCACAAGATGATTCAATTAAAGGTATGTGTGAAGGATTGTTCTCTTGCGTACACATAAAATACTCCCATTCTCTTTACTCATTACTTCAACTGGGGCTCGCGCATGTACAAAATACCAAAATACCCTCATTGCTTTGGACTCATTGCTTCCCTGGCGCATACATGAAATACACTTACTGTTTTCCGCGCATTACTTCTATTGTGCTAACTCTTACAATATAGACGATGCTTAATTGCATCGACAATTCTGGTGCCGCTGTGGTAGAATGCGCCAAGGTCTTAAAAATGAAGAGGCATGCGAAGATTGGTTCGAACCCCTCTTAACTTTCTTTACGAAGCCCCTCTCAACATCATACCCCTCACGATCAGTCTCTCAACCTCACCTCATCGACCCTCGAGTCTGACCCCAACTTTCAGGAGATCGCATTATAGTCGTAGTACAAAAGCAACGCAACTTCTCCGAATCCGGTCCCGGTGCAAGTGTTTCCACATCAGCGGCAAACAAGGTTAGAAGAGGAGATATTAGACATGCTGTTGTTGTTAGGACAGTTAAGAAACTACAGAGGCCCGATGGAAGTGTTGTCAAATTCGATGATAACGCTTGTGTTTTGATTAATAAAGCTGGAGAACCCATCGGAACGAGATTAAATGGTTAGTTGTGTCGACTATCCTCAATTGCGTTATATTTATTAACATTATGTAGGTGTGGTTGGCACAGAGTTGAGAAAGATGAAGTGGTCAAAAATTCTATCACTAGCTCCTATGCATCTATAGGCATCACTGTATGAAGAGGAATAAGTGTAGCATAGCAAACCCGGCGTTTTGATGGAAATTGGACAATGAAAATATATTCCCTCCCGTATCGATTGACATGCCCCAGAAACTCATGACATTTTTTATGTATCCCCAATCCATGCAACAGACTCCATAAGCATGTTCTCCCAGATAACAACGCCTTTCTCGAAACCGAAAACCCCGGGGTATTACTGGAAGATATGACCGCACCCGCAGCACACGTAGAAAAGTTTCTAGGACCTCTCGTTAGCGGGGCTTATTAATACTCATAAATACTGTAGCTTAGCTTACCATTCCTGTTTCCGCAGATCTCTGTTGAGATTGGAAAAATACAGCGTCCTCGTTCCTGCAAGCAGGACAAGTTTTATTTGATCGTGGAAGCTAGAACAAAAGAAATTTGACATGTCAGCGGAGGTTTTCGAAGAGACCACAACAGCCATCAGAACTTCCGCACAACTCTATTCAATACCCCCCCCTCTATTCCTGTGAAATCTCTTCCACGCCCATTGCACTCGACGCCCTTCCCTCACAAATGACCACATGGCCGCATAAAAGACAAAAGGGTAAACCCACAGTGGGATCAGATCCAACATCCTGAGTCACACCAGCAGTCTCACCAACGGCGTTATTGAGAATATTTCTGAATACACAAGAGGAGACTGCTTCCTCTGAATATTGACAAGTACGGCATGCGAATTGTAGACGGTGAGTATCGGGGTCCTCTTTTGGGTATAACATGTTTGAACTAGAAAATGATTAGCAGATGCGACAAAATCGTTGAAGAAGCAATAGAAGCTTACCATTCACTACAAAATCTAAAAGTGATTTGTTCCTCATTCTTCTTGTGGTCTTCGCCCGAACTGGATGATGGAGATGCCATGATGATGTCTTTTTGAAAGAGTTTAAGATGTCGATAATCTTGTCGCAATAGATGAATTGTAATAATTCCCGTTGACAAACCTGGTTATTTGAATCCTGGAAGTGGTTGAAGTCGGTAATTTAATCGTGAAATAAATAGATTTATTTCTTCTTTGATATTTTAATAAATTTCGTTGCGCCGCGTTGATGAGAAATGTCGATGATGGGTTGGGTTATGGCTTGAGTGGATTTCGATGTGGATTTGGCTAGAACTATTTTGTGATCCTGGTTGATCAAACTCCAAAGTTCCAAAGAAAGAAACCCCGCCCGCCACTAAGCTTGATTCGATTCACCCTGTGACCAAGACATACATTATCTTCCAGTTAATGCTTGATGCATCTTCCACGCCCCTTCCTCTTAAAAAATACAATCCAAAAATATCAAGCGTACAAATACAATCACAGATATCTATAGCAAAGGACTCATCATCTTCATCACCAATTTGATTCATTTGATTTGTAGCACATTAAATCTAAAAAACAATTACACAATGGTAAGGTTTTCCCTTGATTGGATGTTTACTCTCCTTTTGGATTGTTCCTTCTATTGAATGTTTACTTTCGTTTCCAACATTTTGACTCCATAGTATAATGCAATTAAGCTTTACTGACCCCCATTCATAGGCAGACGCAGGTCTACCAGCAGGATGGGAAGTTCGCACATCGAAATCTAAGAACATTCCCTATTATTTCAACGAAGCCCAAACCATATCAAGCTGGGAACCTCCGGCAAACACTGATACCGAAAAGTTGAAGGCATACATGGCTGAGAACTACAGTGTCTCAGAGATTGGGGATAGTGCCAATGGTCAAGATGAGAACCATGGAAAGATTAGAGCTAGCCATTTATTGGTTAAGCATAAGGGTAGTAGACGGCCGAGCAGTTGGCGCGAGGTCAGTTATCAAAAAACCGTTTCATTGCTTTTCTTCCTTTCCGACATTTCAATCTCGTATGTGTGATTAGTATTAGTCTAATAAAGTTTTAGGCTGAAATTACACGCACAAAGGAGGAGGCCATGAGTATCATTCTTCAACACGAAGCTCATATTCATTCTGGTTCAACATCATTGGGGGATCTCGCTGTTAGGGAATCTGATTGTAGCTCTGCTCGCAAGATGGGAGACCTTGGTTTCTTTGGAAAAGGGGATATGCAGAAAGAGTTTGAGGAAGCAGCTTTTGCCTTGAAGCCAGGTGAAGTAAGCCATGTGGTTGAGACTGCTTCTGGTTTGCATTTGATTGAAAGGTCAGTTTTCAATTGTGAATTCAAGCTTTTCTTACTAATCTTTCTTAGACTTGCGTGATATGATTTCGAGAATTTGATACATGGAAAGAATTTCATAAATTTTCCTTGCGAAGTTCTATCCAGACATGATTTGGTGCGATTAAATGATGATTCACATGGGTCTACCATGAAGGAATAATGCACAGGAGTTTGCTGTTTAGTAAACAAATTCCCTGATTAGAAATACCACTTGCGCTGTACTCTTCACCTTTTCACTGCTCGAGTGACTGTGGATACCTAGCCTCATAGCACTCTTCAATATCCCAATTCAGACCCAGCAACCTAATAATCAAGTGGATTAATAAATGTCTCAGTAATTCCCAATGTTCTACAACTAGTTCAGATGATGCAATAACCAAAGCACCTGAACAATCCAACACTTTTCAATATCCAAACTCAAATCTAATATATTCTAAAGAAAAATTAAAAGAATTTGAATATCCATACGAGTAGTCCTTTTGGAAATTCCAATTCCAAATCCAACTATAACTATCAATTGATGTCCTAAAGCTTCAATACCTACCTTATAGCACTTGTGGATATCAATCCAGATCTAATAAATAATCAATTGATGTCTCTGAGTCTGGATTACTTATCTACCCTCGTACTGCCCTTCAATATCCTAATACAGATAAGTGTATATCGGAATGATAGTGGAATAGACTGAATGATCTTTGGAGTTGGGTTATATGGAGACGGGTAATGGGTACTGTACCGACTTTCTCGGTTCTCGGTTCTCTGTTATGGATAGGAGTACTAAGTAACCTTATATTCATCATAGAATAACAATAACTAAACCTATAACACATAACACATAACCCATATTTTCCACCCTCCGCTGTACGCCTTCCCCCCCAGCTTACCCCGTACATCTTTCCCACGGCTCCCTCCACTCCAAACCCACGCCCCTAAAAACCGCCATCTCCTTTTCCCTTAACTTTCCCTCCCCACTCCCCTCCACACACCCCTCTAAATCAATCCATTCCCCCGTCCTCCGATCGCGTATCCCACTACTATCAAACCTCCAGCTTTTCTTCTCCTTAAAATATTTCCTTAAATCTCTCTGAAAAGTGGTGCCCCCCGACCAACCAATAATCGCTGCGCCTGCTGTCTTCCACGGACTTACAATGATATCGACTCTTCTGTGAATATTTGGATTTTTGATTTTGGGTGGTTTAGTTTGAGATGTAGAGGGTTGAGAGGGAGGTTGAGAGGGTTGAGAGGGTTGGGAAAAATTGATATCCTGCCAAACCACTAGAGCTTTGTCCAGCGTATCGAAACCCCCATGACTCCTTTCACCTCCCGCGCGACTCAAATCCACCGCATGCTGTCCTCTCTCTGAATTCCGTATCGATTCCAACAAAATATTCGTAATCCATCCTAGGTCCTCCAATCGTTCGGTTAACATCGATACAAAATTAAATGTGAAATTTTGATCCGGATGCGTGAGTATAAGATCCACATCTCCACAATTCTCTTTTCCTCTCCTGTATCCTCCTACTATAACCATTTGATACCCTTTATCAATTTTCCTCGCTTCAGAAAGAACAATGGAACTAATTTCTTCAACTTCAGCACGGGGAATCGGAAGCAGAAATTCATCATAGTATTTTACGCCGATTTGTTGGACGCGCGTTAGTTTGTCCCAGCCATACTCAATGATATCGTCGAGATCGCGCCAGCCCCTTTTATCGTAGAAATCGCGAGCGATGGCATCGCCTGCACCCCAGATATTGTAGAAGAGATGAAGAACTTGCATGCGTGGGTTATTTTGGAATTTGATGACTTCATCTATAGTGCCTGTGTTTTGGTATTGAAGAAAGAGATTTGCTATTTTTTGGTCACATCCGGGGAGACAGATGACTTCATTGGGTGAGGTGAGGACATAGGGGTATGCTGCTATTGAGGCAATGGAAGTACTATATGCGCGAACGCCAATCTGGTCGCCGTCTAGGGTACGTTTTAACTTGACGGATTGGAGTTGAGTGAGGAAATCATCGTTTGGTGATGTTAATGGAGTGGGCCGTTCGCAGGAATAATGTGTTTTGAGATATTCTGGTAGAGGTGGATAATGCTCAGGATCGTCATGTTCGGAGGTGGTTTGTGTGAGAAGGGTAGGTCTGGTGAATGGCTTGCTTGATTGTTGATGTCGATAATGGTGATTATATTTGGGATTTGGATAGCTTTTAAGATGGGCTGCTGCGCGAGTAAGAATATCTGATGGGAGGATTTTTGGTGGTTCCATTATTCGTCGTCCTTCATATATCAAATAGTCATCCATTGGGAGTAACTTGCCCTCTCTTACTGAATCAAAATACCAATCTTTGTTCAAAACCTTGAAAGTATTTTGAACATTTAGAGCATCTGGCATTTTGAGACCCTGTTGAAATTTGACAGTCTCTCGTCCATACATACTTCCAGTTGGTACTGGGGAACTCATCCCGTCAGCTGACTTCAACCTTTTCCTGGTCATTTCCTCATTCCCTTCTTCCTCATCATATTCTTCTTCACTGGAACTAAGTTCGATGACTTCAAATCCATTTTCATTCAATGTACTTTTCCGCGCCTGCTTCTTCTTCCCATTTCCAGCTTTTCTCTTCTTTCCCACGACTTCTTTCACCTCAGACTTCACTTCCTCTAACTTTTCTGTCTTTTTTTCGATATTTGTGACATCCACTGTTGTAAACTTTAGCTTCCTCAACTCAAATTCCACTCTCGCCTTTGTTGGAATCTTTGTAAGTCCCACCTGGGCTTCCTGGACTGTGTATCGCAAAGCATTAAACTTATCCAATCCATCCTCCAACTCTTTTGTTTCCTCATCATCAAGAAGAAATCTAAAAACATAAGAAGGAGGGATTTGAAAACTCGATGACATTTCGAGGAATTGTTGTCGATCGGACACTGGGAGTATAGTTTGTAGAACCGAAAGGAAAGAGATCTTGGCCAAACTTAAATTGATGAAGTCCTTAAGTAAGGGAATAGCCAGAAAGATCAATCGCTTAAGAGAAGAATAAGAAGATGAATTGAAGAAAACAGTATATCCATAGTATATTCATAGAGTATATGTTCGAGACGAACGGTTCGAGTTGGGTTTTGAGATGATTGTTACAATGAATGCGAACTGACTAGCTTTAAGGTAGAATCACGTATGATGATAACAGCTAGAGCTCAGACAAGCTTCTTTATGAAGCATAGTAGGAAATCTCCTATCAATCACAATAACTTAGGATGCCTAAATATGGGGTTTTCATCAGGCCAATTGACCTGATGAGCTAGTCACATAAAAGAGCAGTATAAATGAGGTCCATGAGGGGCATTAGATGAGCTAGCTACATACCTACTGTATTAAAATGTGGAAGAAGCTTCGTTCGCTTATAATCTATTAGCTACCCACCTCCACCAAGCATCAACTGATCCACCATCGGACCCAATTACATTACCACCAGCTACTTCAACAGAAATATTGAACTCCTCCAGTTGTGAAAATTTAAAGTCGCTAGAACCCATTTCGCCAAGCCATTCATCTTTGTCTTCACCCTCTTCTGTAGACATTCCCGAATCAAGTAGACCTTTTGATCTCGAAACTCTAACTTTGGTAATTTCTCTCTCCAAACTACTTTTGACCAAGGCGGCCGGAAGAGCTGTAAAAAGATCCATCTTATTGGCAGCGATGAGTAGTGGCAGTTCTTTAGGTGCCTTTGTAGTGGTTTTTCCATCCATGAACTTTTGCATGAGAAGGAGTAGATCGTGTAGATAATCCGCAGCCTCTCTTAAACCCTCATCTCCAGCACCCAATGTAGTGGCATCAACTTGATATATTACACCTCGAAGGTTTTGAGAAGTTGTAAGGTTTTCGAATGCATGATATCGTAGTTTTCCATGGCCGGGAGTATCAATTAAGATGAACTTTTTATGCACTTGATTTGCTGGATCATTGACTGATCGATATTTGTCCGAAGCAGCTATTGTCTCAACCGGCAGAGAACATTCGGCGGATGAAGTCGTTTGAGAAGTATGAGTCGTGGCAGCTTTATTCTCTCGCTCGAACTATTATTAATTATCAGCGTTTGTGATGACTGACTACTCACCTCATGCGACAATGTATCTTCTTTTGAATTACTTACAAGAGTAAGAAGCGCGGTCTTTCCTGAGCCGCTTGGTCCAATCAACAAGATAGAAGGTAAGCTTGTGAAACCCGTTGCACGGAAGACAACGGAGTGGAGGAATACTGGTACTAAAAGGGCTGTGATAATTGTGATGATCAAAACCAAAGGCGAAGGATTCAAAAGCATTTGAACCCAATCCTGTGGAGAAGACATGACCGCGAGAATAATAGACCCTAGTTATCGAGAAACTTGACGCTCAAAGACTTCAAAGAGTACCGCAGATCCGAGGTACATGTAGAAAAGTCTATGAGTTCGATAAATGGTGATATTCCAAAGGAGTCCCGTTTGCTAATGATGGTGTTGTGTTCTTTTCCACAAGGCTATGGAAATAATTTTGTGGTGATGGTTTAACCATGTGCAGCAGGAGTTAGGGGGTCCACATGCTGAGCTGTGCTATTAAAAATCAGCCGCGCCCCCTTGTCACCATTTCTACAATGGGGCAAGCCCAGAGATTAAAATAAAGTAGCAACGGGTAACCTTACTCAGCCTCGTAGTTGTAAGCAATGCTCCGTACAATTTCCATTGGAGCCACACTGAACACAACTCATCAGCTTTTCAGTTATAAAGATCCTCACTCCGTGTTTTTTCTCCGTTGTTATTGACTTTTTTGCTTCACTATATAATTATGTTTATGTTGCCATAAATCTCACGATTGATGATTGAGATACCCTTCTTACCATAATTGATTTCATTTCCTCGACACCCCTCCAACACTGTCAGTCCGGACTGCCTGGTACTGTCATGGCGTTTGGAGACTCGAAATCCTCCTCCGGGACGGAATCCTCGAAGAAGAATGCCCCAATAATGCCAAGCGGGAAGTCGAATGTCGTCGCGCCGGCCCTTAGTGAGGATAATCATGTAGAGCTCGGTGATATGACACCTCCAGAGCGGCCCGCAGATATAATGCAACTCGCTCGGGTAGGAGACATTCAGGCGATGGAGAAGCTATTCGACAATGGTACTTTTGATGCTACGTATTGTGACGGCGAGGGTATAACGCCTTTACATGTGCGACTCGACCCTTTTGTGTAAGATTTCCCTGGCTAACAGATTGAAATAGTGGGCGGCTATTAATAATCAGTATGCCATGTGCCAATTCCTTCTGAAAGCCGGTGCAGATGTGAATAAGAAAGGAGGAGAGTCTGTAGCTACGGCGGCCATGTGGGCTGCTCAGAGATGCCACTATTATGTCGTTCACTTGTTACTGGAAAATGGCGCCGATCCTCTGATTACGGATGTTCAAGGATACAACATTCTTCATCTTGCTACGTTTGAAGGGAATATCTTCCTACTTGTTCTTCTTCTACACCAGAACATCAATGTCGACGTACTTGATACCCAGGGTCACACTTGTTTGATGTGGGCGGCGTACAAGGGATTACCAAGTTGTGTGGATTTGTTCTTAAGATGGGGCGCGGATGTTCATGCTACGGACGAAACTGGATTTACTGCACTACATTGGGCGTTGGTTAAGGGCTCCCAAGGGTGCATACAAAAGTTAATAGAGTACGGAGCGGATAGATTTGCTGAAACCTCGACCGGCAAAACCCCAGCTATCACAGCGCAAGAGATGAAGACAGAAAGAATCTGGCATAAGGCTTTAACAGAGTGTGGCTACGATGAGGATGCCAAGCCGGTCGTTATTAACTTCCCTATGTCTTCGTGGTTGTTGAAGGATAAGCGTGCATTCATGAACAAATTCTTCTTTTTATGGCCTTTCCTAATACTTTGGTCTATGATTATGATCAGTAGTCAAATGGTAGTATTTATTGGGGTGCCTATGGCTTTGTTTTTTGGGTATTCATTGCAATGGTTGGCTCAGCAAATATTAGAGTATGCTCCTTCAGATATGAGGCATTTACATAAAACGGTATGTCTCAGAAGATATTCTACAATAGCTCCAAGAGCTTCGCTAATGAACAATTTCGATTTAGCCTTGGCTTGCAGGAATTTTTGCAGCTACATTATTTTGGGTTGGCGTAAGATGGTTAACAACTTTGTTGCCAGGTTTGTAACACGGAGTCTGTTTCTAATGGAGTCTATACTAACAATTGTTAGCTACCTACGGAACTTACCCTCTCTCGAATTTGTTATTCCTCACCTTTTACAGTCTTACTGGATATTTCTACTTTTGTTCAATGGTATACGAGCCTGGTTTTGTGCCAAAACTGGGCGGTTTAACTCAACAAAAAGCTGTTATTGATGAGTTATTAAGCGCATGGAAATTCGATGAGCAGAATTTTTGCGTTCATTGCATGGTTAGACAACCCCTGAGAAGTAAACATTGTAGGCGATGCAATCGATGCGTAGCGAAGCATGACCAGTAAGCACAACCTATCCCCCTTTTTTCAATCTTTTCGTTAATGTGGTAATCTAGCCATTGCCCTTGGATCAATAACTGCGTCGGTGTCAATAACCATAGGCATTTCTTTCTGTATTTGGTGTGTTTGCAGCTTGGAATTATCTCCCTAGTCAGAGTCACTATCGGATGTAAGTATAAATCTAAGGTTCTTGAAATTTATGCTAATTAAAATGAAGACTTTGAAGGTTTCGCTGGTAAAGGCGAACAAGAGTGTAACATTCTTTCGCCTTCATTATGCGGTATTGTCAACTCAGACTCCTACACTTTGGTCTTGGTATTGTGGGCAATTTTACAATTAACATGGGTCACTATGTTACTATTCGTCCAATTGATCCAGATCTCGCGAGCAATGACCACTTGGGAGAATATGCGCGGTACACACTCGGGAGGCAAAGGTTCTCAAGCAATCACCAACGCTCTTACCACGGGTGCTACCTCTCGGTCGGGCGGTCAAATCGGAAACACTGGACTTGGTCCCGATCCCGCTCTACCTCCAACTCACGCACCAGGCGGCCATGGCCATCATCACGCCCATAAAGCCGGCTGTTTCGCACAATGGAAGAAAATTCTCGGCGTGGACACATTTGTCGAAACCGCGTTCCATGGCTACGAAGGAAGCAAGAATCGACGTCGAGCACCCCAGAACCCATTTTCTCGTGGTTGCGTCCGCAACTGTAAAGATTTCTGGTGTGATCCAGCGCCAGTTTTTGGGAAGAGAGAAAATGGTGCTGCAATGTTGGGTGGTCAGGTGATTAATTACACGAAGATGTATGAGACGCCATCGAGAATGGAGATGAGAAGGGGTGGGGATGAGGGAGGTGCTTATGAGAGTGTGGCTGCTGATGAGGCGGTTTAAACAAAACATCAAAACTTTGGGGCTTAGATGGAGTTGTGGTGCCTAGGGAGCAACAATAGGTTATGATTCATGAATAAATTTTGATCGGTTGTGGAGTTCTTGGTTCCGGTTCTCTCCACGTTGATGTTATGTGATGCTCTGAATTATGCTCGAGGTGCAGAAGGGAAACTGTCACACGGTAGGAAGTGCTTCGCCTAGACACCAATGACATAACCATATATTACGGCGCAGTGTGATAGCCCAAATTCTAAAATAGAAACAAAGTCACGCTGCTTATGACGATTAAATCCACAACATTTAAAGAGAGACCCATGGCAGCCAGAGTAGTCCATTTGTATCTCCATGTTTCGGTCCTAACGCATACCATGAAAATTGGTCATAATTTGTGATTGATTTAAGTTCGCGTCTTTTTAGATAGTAGTCAATAGGAATAGCCGTGTTACATCCTAAAATTGAGTCAGGAACCACACTTTTTCTTTAATTTTTGAAGTTATGCAATCTCTTGACAAATGGTGGAATAAAATGAGAAGACGGGATTAGAATAGTTGAGGAAGCGAAGGAAGTACTTTCATTTCTCTTGGTAATACTATTTTCAAACTGAAGATATTTCGATTGCTATTAATTTTTTTCGACGCTATACAAGTGAATATAACAGTAGTCATGCATCCAGTGTACATTGTATTTATTTAACTCTCAAGTGTGAAATAGAAGACTGTTAATGATCACCTGTAATACACTTTCGAGATGTTCATGACGATACAAACATCATTGTCACCAATCGATGTGATATCAATACTTCTTGAAGAATTTGAAGCTAATAATTCCTAGCTTCAAGTTAAAACCTCAAAGGTTCAAAAATCTTCGGAAGGAAATTGGGGTTCTAGCTATAAGCTAGAATGTGCCCGAAGAAAGCTCATTACAGATACTGTGAAAGGAGATTCTTATCATCGAAGTTACGATGCTGAGGCCTTCTAGTCACACCTGATATATCAATGCCTAACATGAACTTAATTAACACACAATTGGAAACTTGAGACAACTACTTGCCCATTCCAGAATTACTTGTTAAATCCAATTTTTGGAATAAATTGAAATTTGCATTTCAGCAACAACACCTGAAATGCAACAACAGCGACCCTGGTCAGCGATAACGAAATGGAAGACTTGCCAAAAGAAATGGACGAGCCCAGTTATACAGACGAGTATAAGGATGGCGCGGATGAATTTAGGGAGAACCCAAGGACCCATCCTCTCAGTCAGCTATGCTGAAGAAAACGTCGGATATCACGATTGGCGAAAAGACGCTAGCCTCTTCCATAGAAGCACTCGAATACCGTGTGTCACTTTCAGTCAGTTAAATAATTTTCTCGTGGGTCTTGCTAATGATAGCGAGGCGATACTGAAATCGATACCCAAAGATATTTCTCGCCAAGACCTCGATACAGCCAGCGATATATCTCGCCACCAGCACGAAGCTGATAATTGGGATGCGGTAAACAATGTCGAAGAGGATCGAGCTAGACGAGAAAAAGCAGTAAAAATGATTGGTAAGACTTGGGGCAAGTGGCCAAATAGCATGGCACTAGCCATGACGGTCATAAATCTCTTTGGAAGGCGATTGGGTTTCGACCCAAATAAGATTGTCAAGGCTTGCGAACCGGAACGGGCCCTCTATTTGCTCAATGGAGAACTGATCACGGGACTTCGAGAGCGTAGAGCAGGGCGAAGAACAGACCGTTCTTTAACGCCATCGGATTTTGCTAATGTGATAAAGGTCCTAGATGGGAAAATATTTGAACTTGCGTGGGATATGTCAGATGCACGAGAGTTCAATCTTCGATTCAACAAGATCGGCATGCTCAGTGGAGACTATACTAGCCTATCCCCATACAAAGAGAACGTTGTTCTTCCTTTGTGAAATCTCTTCTTATGGAGTGCCAACCAAAATCCGTGCTAGCTAATATCAAGAAATGGAAAGAGTTAGGCATCACTCTATCATCAGAAGTAACATCCCCACCAAATTCACGCACCATGGACAGGCAGATAGCACACCTGACAACGACTAGACGTCCTGAGCAAGACGACCAGAAAGAAGGTGAGCCGGGTACATATAAGAAACCAAAAGCGTGCTAATGCATGGATGTGTCAGAGAACGAGATATGGTACTCGACCCTAAAGGACGGGTATCTTGCTATGGTAGTTGGATGGTTGACGATGGTCGAGTTGGTTCCGAGACAACCGGACGATTTGTGCCTCTATCATACCCAGCAACTGGGACTAACCACAACTAGAGTGAGATGTGAGATTAATCCATTAGTTCATAAAAAGCATGCTGGATGGGAAAGAAAATAGCTCAACAGCAGTAGAAGGTAAAATAATGAAGAGTGTCTTGCCGGGAGCACTTGCAAAGAGACATATACCAACATGCCTTTTTGAGCTAAATGGCAATAGGACATCCGAGACACAATGGACGAATTAAATCGCAGAATAAGGTCGAATTCAACTGAGCCTTGTAATTCAAAGTTGCCAATCAGAATGGTCTTTCAGAGTTAGATATTTAAACCACAGGTCGTGTTTTCATGTGAGGTTTATCTCGTCTATTGCGTGCCGGACAAAGTTAACCTAACCTTACCAAAGCGGTGGAATTCTGCCACTCTAGCTCAGTTGATCGGTGTCGGTTATTTTTCAAGTCTACCTCCCTCCTTGCACCCCACTACCCCAAGCTTTTGACACCATCTCCATATCGCATGGCTACAGTAAATAGCAAACCATCGCCCTAGAGTTTAAAATGGCCGATCATACAGCAACGCTCAGCGCCCTCCTTCGTAATTCTTCAATTACAGACCATGACGAAATCCTCAAAGCTACGGATGACGTATTAAAGACTTCTAAACTCGACCCCGATGCCTTGCATACCCGCGCCGTTGCTCTCCTCAAACTCGATCGATTCGACGATGCACTAAAAGCGCTCGATGATGGTGGAGATAAATTGGCTTCCAAATGTATTCTCGAACGCGCTTATGCTCTCTACAAGACAGGGAAACTGGCAGATGCAGCGAAAGTATGTGAGAAGGGTAATAGCAGGGGCTTGAAACATGTTGCTGCGCAGGTTGCATATCGTGCTGAAAGGTTTGCGGATGCGGAAAAAATTTATAAGCAGCTTGTGGAAACTGCAGGAGCTGAAGTTGAGGATATGGATTTGAGGATTAATGGACTGGCTGTGGAAGCACAATTGGCGTGGCAAGGCGGAAAAGGTGGATTGAAGAGCAGAAATGAAGATATAGAGACGTTCGAAACGTCATACAATGTTGCTTGCGGGTACATTGCTAAGGGCGATTATAACAAAGCAAACTTCTTGTTGAAGCAGGCAAGGGATTTGTGTGAGGCTCTGGACGAATTGAGTGATGATGAAAAGAGGGCAGAGGTTTTACCTATTATGATACAACAGGCATTTGTGCTGACGAAGTTGGGCAAAACTGCGGAAGTCGAGGTGTTAAGAAAGATGATTATACTCGCCGAGTATGTTTGCCATATTTTTCTACAAACCTTGAAGCTGACCAATACAGTGTACCCGAACCTCAAACCAGAATCATCGCCCAAAATAATGCCTTAGCTACATCAACCGATATCGAAAATCCATACCTCGTGAAACGGATCTTTGACTCAGTTCCCAACTTGTCGCATAGAGAGAAGCAATTTGAGCACCAAGCGAACATTCTGGAACGAAATCATTACACAATCGAACTCCAGGCTTTGAAGTATGGGGGAGTAGCGAAGTCTACATTGTCAGCAATCTCAAAATCGCCATCACCAACTATCTCATCATCGATCAACAGCCTTTCCGTTCTTAACGCTGCAGCTCATGCAGAAGACAAAGCGGGAAAAGCTACATTAAAGCAGATACTACGACTTCTCGAGAAACGACCAAATGATGTTGGGTTAATCCTTACGATTATCCAACTTTACGTTTTGACGAATAACCCTGGCCAAGCGATTTCCCTTCTAGAGGCATTTTTCAAGCGTCTCGAGGAGTCTACTAATTCCTCAGATCAAGATGTTCGATATGCACCCGGTTTAGTAGCGCTTCTCGCCTCTCTCTATCGTTCAACTGGTCGCACGACCCCTATAAAAGCAGAGCTTGGAAAATCAGCTTCTTATTGGCGGCAGAAATCAGAACCCTCCCCTTCTCTATTCCACGCAGCAGGTATCTCCCTACTTGAATCCGCTGATCCCGAAGATTCCAAAGCAGCAGGCGAAATTTTCTCTTCCCTTCGCTCTCAAGATTCTACCGATCGTATCGCAATCGCTGGATGTGTCGCTTCATACGCTTCATCCGACTTCTCCAAAATCTCCTCAGACCTCGATACCCTTACACCAATTCCCCAACTCATCTCTGATATCGACGCTGAAGAATTAGAAAATGCTGGTATCCCAACGCTACCATCAAATAACGCCCCAGTGTCTTCTGCAGAATCACCCAACTTATCAAAGAAACGCGCCTCAGATGAGAAAGAAAATGATGCCCCAGCTAAAAAGCAAAAGACAATAGGAACGCGCAAGTCTAAATTACCAAAGGATTTCGAGGAGGGTAAGAATATGGATCCGGAGAGATGGTTACCGCTTAAAGAGAGAAGTTCTTATAGACCAAAGGGGAAGAAGGGGAAGAAAAAGGCTATGGATACCACTCAAGGAGGTGTTGTAAGGGAAGATGCTCTTGACGGTGTCGAGGCACCGGGTAGTGGGAAGGTTATTACAGGCGGAGGGGCTGCAAAAGGAAAGAAGAAGAAGGGGAAGCGGTAGAGGTAGAGGTTGAGGCGAGGTCGAGTGCAAATTGGGTAAGGAGATCTTCCTAGAAAACTACAGGGTTTGAGTGTATAACCTTTTCTTTTTGAAAGTATTTCTCGATGTGTAGATGAATAAAATAATTTTGCAATGGGTTACATACTTAGTTATATACTCATTTACATAGACATATGAATACATGATCTATAGATCGTATATATATATGTATATATACATCCTTACTCGTCTTTACATAGTATTTAGGAGGGTGTTTCTCTTCATAAATCCCCTAAAGCACTGAAAATGAACTCCTTGCAGCTAAATGACCATTCAGTAAATCAATGACAGCGAATGAAAATAAGCGAATGTTTTTCGTAGGTTCATCTCACAGGGAGCCTCATTACCCCAATGAAAGGAAAAGCCGAGCCTTCCGTCACTATATCATCACCGTAGAACGATGAAAATTTCCCATTAACTTCTGTATGATCTTAACTTCATTCCTAGGTCAAGTCATAATTCTAAGCTCTTGAAACTCCCCTCTTCTTTTTCAGATCTTTCCGCTCCATTCCCCGCGTGGAAATGAAGCAGGCAGCTACTGATCCTGCTGCTATGAAGGAAACGCGATCAATGCTCTTGGTGTAAGCAACCAATACACTCTCATGATCTGCTAGAGCGGGAATGTTCGGTCAGCAAGCGTTGGGCGATTTACAATTGTACAGTAGAGAGTTTGTTCAATGTTCAATGTTGATTTCAAATCACTCAGCATGAGTCTTCAGCAAGGTTGTCAGTTATCCTTTCCTTTTTTTTCAATTGTTGTTACTCATGTAGGCGACATTACACTCGAAGATGATTTAATATTTATTTCGAAATGTCACCATGTTTTCTTTTCAGCTGGATGCAAGTAGGAAAGCAAGGATGAAAGTTCTTCACATTGGCAGTTTCAAGCTTGTGCATGTATTCATCTACAAACAGGGTCAACGTTGAATTTGACAGTTAACTCAAATACACTGCAGAAAGGTTGCGAATTCCACTGTGACTGGAAGACAGGAAGAAACGGTGCTCGGTTACTCAAGCGATGGATGTGCCTTAACCCACTGCTCGGAGCGTTCCTTGTGCATCTTCTCGTATGCCTCAGTGACCTCTGGGAACCCCATCTCTTCAAGCTTCTTCTCAACTCGCACTCTGTATTCATCATCCTCCTCCAACACATTGTCGCGAACCCGGCTTACATTCAACGCTCCGCAGACAGCGAACTTGGTTCGAACCCATTCCAGTGGACAGTACCCAGCCAACTCCCAATCGATTACTGTAATTTTGTCACCATTGACGAGAATGTTGGTTGGACCAAGATCATTGTGAGAGAAGACAAAAGTGGAGCAGTCCATTCCCAACGTTTCGCAATGCTTTTGAAGTGATTCTTTTCGATAGTCTCGCTGTCCCGATTCGCGAAGGGGATCCATCCAATGAAAGTCGAGTCCAGTCATTGAAGAGGACTGAAAATTCTTGAGCTCCACGCAGATTTCGGCGACTTGAGTTACCACACGTTCCTTCTTCTCCTCGCTCATATTCCACCATACTTCATTGAGTCTCTCACCGGGCACATGGATTTCGAGCAGGTAGATCCTATCAACAAATTTCCAACAGAACAAAACAAAAGGAATTCCGAAGCTAAGACTTTGCTTAGACACAAAGGCTATTGTCTCATCTTCTTCCGGCTGGTCCTTGTGAGTGTTTTTGACCTTGAGGATAAGCGCATCACCGAAGTTGAAAACGGCAGATTCATTCCCGGTATCATGAATTAGTCGTACAAGGCCGCCCGGAGGGAGAGGCACCGAGTATTGTAAGGGGGCAAACGCTTCTGTGATTTTATAATCAGCGAAGTTCTTTTTCAGCTGTTCGCAATCGCATGGTCTTTTGTTGTGGCGAATGAGAACCTTGTCCGCGATGAGCCAGGAAGTCTCGTCGATTTGTCTGACCGATTCGCGAACGTGATAGAGTGATGTCATATTGACTAGTGACAGAGTAGAACGATTCTGTGAAGTGCCAGAGAGGGGTAGAAACAAGTTGTTCGAACAATCTTGGTACCGGAAAAAGACGTGATATAAAGATGGGTAACAAGCGGAATATGAGGTATCAGACTGCGCAACCATGAGCAGGAGATTCCTAACTCAGCCCGATTAGAACTAAAGGCAGCACCGAACAGGTTCCCATCTTCGGATGCTTGCATACGTGCCTAAAAGTTGCTTCAGGTTGGTTCTTACACTACCCTTTACACACCGCCCTTCTCTCTTTGATTTGGTTTGTTTGAATGAGAGAACCTGAAATGATTGTAAGAGCTCTGGAATTTACTCACCGTACACCATGATGTTTTGTGACAAAATACCTGCAAAAATCATGTTTTTCTATATCAAATTAAATATTCAATAACTTTTTCAACATCCAATTAAATTGATTGAAATTAAAGATTATCATAATTGATTATAAAAAATAATATATTTTATTTTTTTATAATTTTTGTTTAGATATTTTAAGATTTTAAAATTATAAAATTTCAAAATTTCAATTATATAATGTTTTTCTATACAAATTAATAGAAAATTTTATAATTTTATAATTTAATTTTATATTTCCTAACAAAGATTATTAAAAAAAAAATTATATATTTTGATTAATTATCTTTAATTTTTTATTAAAAATATCATTCTATTATTTTATTAAAAGATTCAATAGAGATTTGAAAAAGTAAATAAATCAAAGTTTTAAATCAAAAATATTATATAATATAATAAATATAATTCAAAACTTTTAAAACATCATTTAGTTTTATATTATTTATAAAACAATTTTTAATATTTCAAATAATATCTTTATAAAAAATAAAACTTTAAATTTTAAACTCTTTTATTTTTTTAATTATTAAATCTTTTATTATTTAAATTTTAACTCTAGATAAAATTAATAATTAATTAAAATGTTAGAAATTTATGGGTATGCTTCATGGAATAGTAGTACATTGACTATGTAGGTTGAACTAACTAGTAGGAAGCTCGGTGGGGAAAGGCTGGTTTTATTAACTGTATTGCCTTTACTCACCGCCTTCCTATCTCGGTATCGGATAACCTCAATTTCAACATAAAATAAGTTTTATAATCTTTGAATATAATATATAAAAATAAAAATAAAATATAAAATCTAATTTTTAAATTCAAATAATTAATCTTTGATATATTTCATTAAAGATATTCTCGTATAATATCTTATAAATTTGAAATAAAAGATTTATATAATCTAATTTAATTATTCTTCAATTTCAATTATAAAAATTCATATAAATCTAAATATCTAATTAAATTATAATCAAAAATAATTCAAGTTAAATAATCCATCTCCGAGTAGACTAGGTTTTAAATAATAGAATACATCAGGATTATCAAATTAATTAATAATAACATGAATTAAAAAAATCTAAAAGAGCTTTTAGACTTGAAGAATCATATATTTGATAGTCTGTCTGTCCATAGGCTATGGGAGATCCCGGCATCATTTCAGCTGCTTGCTTCCCTTTGAAATCATAAACTTAGGTATCCATCCATCCCGACACACTCAATTGCAAACCACGTCACGCAAGAAGACAAGACCAAAAAGTAACCGGTTAACGGAATATGTTTGAAAAATCAGAAATCAGAAATCAGAAATCAGAAATCATACCATACGTCACATCGACAGCCACCAATTCCACTGGCTACCTACCTACCTACCTATCCTCTAACAGAATCCAGGGACTAATCAACCTACTCTATGACGAAAAGTAAAAAGTCACGGTTTCGGTGTTTGTAAGACTTACAACGTTTAGGTACTGTATGCATGGGAAATATACATGCATATACATACATGCATACATGCATACATCCAGCGTCCAAACGGGACGGGTTAAACAGATAAAAAATAACGATGATTGAGATTGAGATTGAGATTGAGAGACCTGTTTAACATGCATATGTATATGAAAGATGGCTATGCATGCGGCAGATGTAATCTTACTCTACCATGATGCTACACCCAGCAGCCCAATAAAACGAATATCTGTCCAATAGAACCTCCAAATCAACCATCTCATTCTCATTTTCATTCTCATGTATGCCATGCCATGCCATGCCGTGCCATGCACCGTTCCAGCAGCTTGGTAAGATTTAGGATAACCAGATAACCTTAACCCCGACATACCAGAACTCGCATTTTCAATCTCAGCTCATCCCCAACCCAACAAAGCCCAGTGATAGGCCATACATATATTTCCGCAATCAACCATCAACCATCAACCAATACTTTTTACATTTACCGTCTCTCTATCTGCTTCTACCCGCGACCTAAGACTTCACATTTCCAATTCACACGTCCGGTCCGCTTTCAGACATGGATTTTTGGGTTCTGTTCTGGTTCTTTACATTCATTGCTTGGGCTCCTTTGCAGTTACCTCACTACTGCAATCATTTCTATGCTTCTCGTATTTACTGTTCGGCCCAGTGCTTGCTTGGCACGAGTTTTTGCTGCAATCCGGAATTGTCCATGAATTTTGTGACTGTTCTAGATTTTGATAGCTTGCGTGGCAGCTTTAAGCTCGTCAAGATATGCGCCTGAATCGCTCCATCCGCGAATAGTGGATACTTTCTAACATTATAGATCTAAAATACTTTACTGCACTATCTCACATTCGTCCAAGGAAAAAAGAGGCAAAAGATAATGTTTATTAATTTTCATTGTTATCTCTATCTCCTCTGCTGCGTCTGCTGCGATATTAATTTCATTCCTAACAATGCCCACATTTTATCTCATCTCATCTCACCTACGCCTTCACCTTCATCTCTAATTTCATCTCCCTGCAGCCATCCATCGATCCATACTTTCGATTTCATCAAAACAGTACTTTCCATCCATATTCCTCTCTCACACCTTTTCAATCATGCCACCCTCAAAATCAGAACAGTATCTCATCTCCCAAGTTCCATCTGCATTCATCCACTGCCTCAAAAGCAAACACATTCCCCAAAACGCCAGCCAGCCAATAAGGTCAGCATCGAAAACCATCCAGGGGTACCGTGCCATAGTGCCATACCATAAACAACCCCTTTGCATAGATATATTTGGACCCAAGCCGTTTCACTTTCCTTTCCTTTCCATTCTTCCCACCATGCATCCCACCCTTCCCGACCGCTAGTATACATACGCACAGTAAATACTTTCAAAAGCATGTGTGTCAAATAACCACTACAGCAAGAGTAAAAAGAAAACAAACGAAAAGGGAAAACTAAAATAGTGCTATCAAAAACGAACCACCAAATACTTTTATTTGTTGCGAAAAAATAATCCCACCCTTTTCGCTTTCCGAAGAAATATCATTCATCTCAAGTATTGTAAAAGAAACCATCGCGAGCTAAGAAATGGATATATAAAGGATCGTCGTTAGAATAGTTGCATGCGCGCTATGCTATGGTTTCGCAAAAAATATGAAGAAAAGAGACAAAAACAATGGTATGAAAATGTTGTGTGTATGTGGGATGTGTGTATGTGGGAAAGTGATATTCCTATGGGTAAAATGCGGTATATCAAGAAACTACTGCTTCGCAAGTAGGACTTGGTAATTGCTCATCTGATTCGATGTGTGCATTCTCGTGCTGTTGATTGGGTTCAACTAGCGATCGCTCATCAAACTCCATTCCACGAGGGGAGGGTTCCGGTGTGTAGAATTTTGTTTTGTCATTACTGCTTGAATCTTCGTCCTCGTTTTCGTCTTCGACGGGAGGTAAGGGACTTCGACGACCGTCTGATACACTTATCGCCGCTTCGTCGTCATCATCTACGTTGACAGCGAGGTTCGGAGATTTTTCCGAGTTTTGTGCAGAATATTTCCTATGTAATTCCCGGAAGCTTCTGGCAGTTGCGGTACTAGTGCTGGCAGCTGAGTTATGGCGTTGACGAAGCTCGACAGGTTCGGCAAGTATTGAGTGGAAATCATCATCAATAGTGGCATGAGATCCTGCTTCTGAGTTTCTGCGCGGCTGTTTACGGAGACGTAGACGTTCTTCCGGTGACATGGCTTGAAGCTCCGTCCCGAATGTGATGACTGAAGCCTTTTTGCCGTGCACGACAAAGCTTCCAGAGCCACGAGGAAGCATATCATCTGTGGTACCTTCATCCGACATACCCGCACTCGAATTCGAGTCCTTGCCCTTACGGCCACGATGATGTGATGGAACGTGTGCCTCACGCAGGGTCTGATGTATGCTGCGGCGAATCTTGCCTTTGCCAAACTTGTCCTTGTCTGTTGACGGGTCTTTATTATCTTCACTCGCCACATCGACATCTATCAATCCAGTCTGCTCAAGAACAGATTGCTCTGCTGCATCAAGATTTGGATCATCCGAAGGTCTGGAGCTCAAAGTTGGAGCTTGTTTCAAACTGGAATGAGAAGGCTGAGTGGCTAGACTAGGGCTCGGAGGAATTACACTGGGTATCGAAGGCTCGAGTGGAGGCTGTTCACCGTTTGTCAAAGGTGGAAGTTCCCAGGATGCTTGAGCCTTCTGATTCGAGCTTGGTGGGGGGTGAAAGACGTCATCCATCATTTGATTCTTCTCGGGCGCCGGGAGCGAATGACCAGACGTAGAAGGCCGAGTTGTGGAATCTGAAGTCGGGGATTTCGGCGCGCTGCGTGGTGTGAAACTACTTGCCTTAGATTGTAACCGAGTAAGAGCTGATCGTGCTGACATTGGTGTATCTCCGTTTGACTCTGTCTTTTCCGTGGAACCTCCCTCGATACTTTTCTCCTCATCCAAATCCAAAATCAAAATGTCCCGGTGGCACTTCAAGCGCCAAATCTCCATTCTACCCCATTTCAATTGCGCGGACATCCGAGCTGCTGCTGATAAAACATTCTCTCTTGTCTTCTGTTGAACTGGAGCTAGAATCTGTAGATGGCGAGCATTTCGGAGTTGTGAGTCTAGTTGTTTAACTGCGACGGTAAGCTTTTCTTCGGCTTCAGCTACCTTTTGTAGCATGATTTGGCGACGTGCGGCCAAGATATCGTCCTGCATCTTGTTGTCGATCTTTCCGCTGACTATAGTAACTTCACCAGAAGGCGTTTGAATGAGTTTTGTGGAGTCGTTTTGGCTTTCTAGTCTGCGGATACCTCGATTACGCTGGCCTTCGTAGTTGCCTCCAACCACGCCGCGCATACGAACTCCAGCGGTTCTGAATGCTGCGGCATAGTTAAGCTTAGCAAGCCAATCATTCATCTCATCTTCATTATCGGCTAAGAAAGTTTCCTCGAATCCTCCGTGGCGAACAAAGATGAAAGCGTGCTTGTGCTTCTTGTACGTGGAGTCTACCAGAGCGACTGCGTCATCAGTTGACATTAATGCATCGGGCTTGAAATGTTCTAGTGGGGGCTTGAAAATTACAGGGCTGCTATCATGACCTTGTTTGATATGTGTCTCGTGCTGATGTATCAAGCTTTTGATCCAGGTGGTATTCCGGAAAAAATACAGTTGAGCTCCGGTAAGAATAGCTCCCCACTCTTGCCATGGAGAACGAGTCTTCTTCTTCTTCGCATCCTTTCGCCATAGTAAACCAACCTTGGTGATCTTAATATCCACAATACCAGCCTGTGCCTCCTCGGGATTTGTGACCGTTTTCTCTGACATGAAAGCATCCGGCCGTGATCTGGCAGAAACTATCTGTAACACACCGGTCTTGAAGAAGGTCTTCTGTAGATTCTGTAAATTCAGGGACGGTGCAGTCCCAAGATAACTATAATGTTCGTCAAGATGCATAACATCCTTGAGGTTGGGACGTAAAGTATCAAGTTTGCTATCAAGAATTAGAGTATAAGGGTCAACTGGTTCTCTCGAGGGACGTCTATTAGGATCGCCGCCTCCACGAAGTATCTTCGACTTCTTTTTCATCTTGTGAGGTATAATCCTTTCGCCGTTAATGTCTAGATCGTCCTCCACATGAATAAAGGGTGTATATGAAATGTTGTCATAAAAGCACTCCAGGATCTCGTCAAAAATTCCTTCGCCGTGGGTGTTCTTGATGTAGTCTGCCTTTGTCATCTTATGTTTGTTGTTTTTGTTGAACACATCTGTATGTAGAATGAGAAGTGAGAAAGCGATGAAGTAAGCTTGATCAGGAGATGCATAGATGCCAGGGTTGCATTCATGATACCTATTAGCAAAACCTTGTAAGCATCTATCAATTTGCTGAGTCTCCTTGGGCAGCTCAACTTCCATGAGCAACTTTCGTATGGCCATATCCATGGGATCTCCAAAGAAGCCAAATCCTCTCATATAGCTACGAAGAACAGCCTGGGAGAAAGGATCCGTCCCTTTTGACAAGACACTAGCTACAACACCTCTACTAACAGCCTCTTCAAGCCTGACCAGATAATTAGCCGGCGTGTCATCATCAAAGCGTTCGGGCAGAATAATAGGCTCTTCTCGGGCCAATTGCATAGAATTGTTTTTCGAAGTATTGGATCCGGGGGTGGTAGGTCCTGAATTAGTTGTTGGTTCGGAGGTCTGGCGTAATCGAGCTGAAATATTAAACAAGTCGCCAAAACTCTTCCTGCCGGTGGATGTAGAAGTCCTGCTTGGTGGTAATGTAGGTGTAGGTAAAGCATCCTCATTCGGTGCATTCCTTAGAGAGCTTAAGGTGGATGAACGACCGCGCAATGTCAGCCTGGAACGAGTGGGTGAAGATCTCGAAGATGACGCAGCGGAACCTTGTCGTAATAATGGGGTAGCTGGTCGACCAGATGATGTCTTCATCAAAGCACTGGGAGACGAAGAGGTATGTGACGGAGAGGGCATTGGAGACTGGAAACCATGTGGGGTCAAGTCATCCGACGACTTTGGGGTTATGGCCCGAGCCGGGTCAGATGGAGGAGCGGTGGGGTATCTTGTAACGGAAAGGGAATGTGAAGAGTCATGTTGCGCGGACTTTTGTGGAAGATGGCTAAGATCGAATAATGGAGCGGGCTTCTTCCGACGAGGAAGACGAAAGAAGGTGGTTGTTGTTTGCACAGTATGTGTGGTGGTAGTAGTCGTTGCATAAACTCCATGATCATTAGAACTTGCATCTGATCTTGAAGATTCAGAGAGTCTGTTCACTGGTAGAGCCAATGCCGAGGATGCTTCGTCTCCGTATGCAGGAGGAGAGCCACCATTACCATGGGTCACTGGCCGATTTGGTTCGTCGAAAGTAACACGGCTTTTATTGCTCGGTCCCGATTCTGACATTGTTTTTCTTCGTTCCTTCTTCGACAGCATTTCAATATTCAGCGTATCTTCTTGTGGCCTTGGAGGTTCCTCTCGTTGCCCCGCACGATCGCTATCCACAGCAGGCGACTTGGTACGGCCAGGAAGTCGAACTCGCGACTTTTTCTTGATTGGGCGTCCTCCATTGAAATCCATGGTCGGAGCCGTGGTAATAATCTCTGGGGCTGGTATATTGTCAGCACTATGCCAAGAAGGTAGGCCCAGCAAGCAATTTTTCTTGTCGAACTAGATATGGAACAATCAAATGTCTCTAGACCTCGGGGAAAGAACGTCAATGGGAAATACTTGCGATGAGGTATCGGAGGAACATCTTCAGCTATTGAAGCATTCTGAGCCTGTAGTCGCGATCGAGTAGACAATTGTGAATCGGAAGCATGTCGAAACCTTAACATGGAGAAGCGACGATGTTTCGAGGTTTCCTCCTGTATTGGTGGTGTGCCCGACCGCTGCAACGATGTAGGATAATCCGTGGAAGGTCTATTTAGCATGGGTAACGGGGCCATTGTCCCTGATCCTGCGAATGAATGGAAATCTCCAGGCGAAGGTCGTCGTGTCATTTGTTCACTCGCTCTGCCATGTGGAAGATTGGAATCGAGAATGGGATTCAGAGTGTTGGAATCAGTGGGATAGAAGCTATGCCGTCGCATTTCAGCATCGCTGGCAGCAGCACGACGACGGAGTAATGGCATATTGGAGAAACATCGAACAACATTGATCCTACAAGACTTGATAATTAGGAAACAATTGATTATTCCTGTTTCAGCTGAAAACAAAAATCACATTTGCAATTTAGCAGGGAAAAGAACGTATGGGGTATGTATTGTATTGTGTTGTGTTGTTGATTGAAAGTCCTCCCTGTCTTGTCTCGTTATCCCTTCGCATGAGGCTGAAAGGCTAGGAGGGATCCTTGGGAAGGAGCTCAAATCGTAATGAGTGGATAAGAGGAAAGTACAAACGGGGGAGGAGGGGGGATTTGGTGGGCATACCTAAGAAGAAGAAAAGATGGAAGAGACAATTACAATGGGAATCCAACTCAAGTTCTCAAGTGGTCAAGCTACTCTCAACTGAATAACAATTCAATTCAATCCAATTCAAATCAAATCAAATCAAACGAATCCAAAATACGACTCGGTTGAAAAAACCATGGCGAAACAAGCATTTACACGAACCAAGTACAAGGGCTCGCTCGAGGATAAAAAAAAATAAAATTATCTTTCAACAAAATTGAATTGAAGTTGTTCTATTTCAGTATTTATCTAGAGTGGAAATTTACAAAGTCTCAAGCTTTCCCCTGAGGTGAATGACGCAAACCTGGATGGGCTAGTAGGTTTGAATTGGAAGAACCTAAAACCTAACCTGGTAAAAGTGGTAAATCTGGTAGAAGATCTTGGATTTGATACTAGCTGCCTCGTGGTCTGTCTAGTGTCTATATGGTAAGGTTAGGTCTAGTAGGCAGGTCGTGATATGTGATATGTATCGTCTACTTGCGTACCGAGGGATTTGTATACATATATCTAAACTAGATACCTATATCCTACAGAGATGCTAAACCCCATCTACATTATGATAAAAGCATCATCAAGGTCTCACGAAAACGATAACCCAGCACTCAAGTTCCCAAATACTTCCACGCACATGAAACGGTTTGGGTGAAAGTTTAAAGGTCACTTACGGAGTATACAGAGTACCCAAATCCCAAGGCGGTGCTACAGAGTAAAGACGTCAATGATCATTGCCCCTTTAGAAAAGACAGCAGAGATGTTCAGAAAATACTCTGAAACATAAAGGTAACTCTGCAGTACATATGACCACAGCGTACAGGTTACACTGTGGTCCAAGTGGTTTGGATATGGGTCAATAAAATTTGACTCTTCCAATATGCAATTTCCTTGAACCTGGCCATCGATAGCGAGTGATAGTTAGTCAAGTCCTTGTCTGGATGGGGCCAACGTTTTTCTGGAAGGTCAAAAGTGGAGGTATTTTTAGATCAGCCTGCACTAGGTTGAATGGCTTTCGAGATTCGATTGATTTGGAATGTTCTAAATCTTTAGATGATCTGCAATGTGGAAACTTACTGAGTAGCCCTCATACGTACATTTACATATATTTGATCAAAGGCACTTGAAGGAGATTCTTTCGCGCCGCTTGCATTTTCCTCACATCATCTCAGCAATTCTTTCATGATAAACTGCGAAGCGAAACAGGAGAAGCATTAGACAAACAAGCAACCAGGGCAATGAAGCAACCACGGTAGTCGTATACGAATCAAAGCGTCAACACCATCCAATTGGCCGGAGCAGCAATAATCCATTCGTTCCGATTCTTCCAGCTGGTTATCAAATTAACCATGAAGACGAGCCATTCTCAACCTACAACACATTTCTTGGCTTTCAATAGGACATCTTCTCGCACTCCGTAAGCGTTCCGTTAGCTAGGTAGCTACGTACAGTAGTCAATTTTGCCAACGTGGAATATTTGATCTACGTAAGGAATTATGCGAGGATTAGGTACTCGAATAACAGCTGGATCATCCTCAGGTGCATGAAGGATATCTTGAGCTACTCGAAAACATGACTGATTTACTGCTGATTTAGATGCGATCTAACGAGTAATTTCTGAGTGAATAGCAGGCTCACCAGAGCAATGAATGCATCGGGAGAGTCGATGAAAACACCGTAATGAGTTCTCAAGAAATTAACATCAATGTTTTAATACCTACCTACAATGCTACCAGGTTATCCAAATCCTAGCATCAAAATAAAGTGACAAGAATTAACGCTCGCTGGAGATACTAGCAGTTTTCCACGGCAAGATATCAACACCTGAACACGAATCTCATCTCAAGCTTACGTATGTATGTATTGGCTTCGTGTCTGTTTACCTAGTCCAACTGTTGGTCTTGAATAATAGAGTATCACCACACTTCCCCTTAGAAGCTATTTCCACTCTACCGCAAGCAAGCCACTGTGCAACCAGTTCGATTCTGGTCTCCAGCCAGCCTTACAACTTTCAATACCTACATACATGACCATGACTTCGACCGAGGAGACGCAGCGCCTGGATGAAACCAACAATGAAACGATAGAATACGACTCGGACGGGAGATCCACGATACGATACGTTGTATTCCCAGAAGATGGCTACCCTGCTGACGAAACACATCCTCTTCACCAACTCCTCGAATCTTTCGGACCTCAATCGGTAACCAAATTAGACATAAAAATATGAATGTCTCTTGGGATAGGGTATTGGAGACTCCATCTAAAGGCGTCGTAGGTGAATGGTTGAATTCTTTGGTTTCAACCCAAACTGTAAGGGTACTGACTGATATGGTATCTCTCGTTTTCCTTTATCGGCAAAAAGCAAAATAGTGTCTGTACGGAGTAAAATTCATAGATAACCTCACCCACCCACCCACTACAATCGAATCACCTCACCCTAATTCTAAGCGCGACCTATAGAACTCACAGCCTTCATTGTTTAATCGAATTCTCTACATCTCCCAATGCGAAATTAATTATGTCGCAATCTCATTCTATATTATCATTCCTGATTCTCCTTGTTGCAATTATCTTCTGTGTCCCGCATGTCATCGCAGTACCTTGGACCACGGCTGGCCATGCTCAATTATCACCTGTAACCCCGCGATATCCTACGCAGGAACCATCGGGCATTACATATCGCAATGTGATTCCCCAATTGACCTGGTTACGTGATACTGCGATAGAAAAGATATTTGGTCTCCCTCCGAAGGTCGCAAAGAAACCTGATGTGCCGGGAAATGTTGCGCGACCTACCAATGCTCAACTTCCAGCGACTTTACTCGCCAAATATGGCGGCGATGTAGTTCTGCGATTCAATCTCACTACTCCGGCGGAAGAACAGGCTTTGGCCGAGGCGGCGGATACACTATTTTTGGATGTTTGGGAGTTTACAAGCAATTGGGCGGACATTCGTTTGAGGGAAGATGATGTATGTCAAATCATCGTTATTGTTGTCACAATGCTAATTGCTGGAATAGGTTCCCTCTTTACTCGGACTTTTGCCAAAATCTCTACAAACTGCATACTCTCATCTAATGCCTGACTTGGCGAAAAGTATTTATCAATCCTACCCATCGATGGCATATGCAGATGCAGCATTTTCTTCGAAGCATACTGAAAGGGCATTCACTCCGGCTTTGAGAACTAGTAAGATCGAGGGTGCGGATAATATATTCTTTCAAAATTATCAACCGCTATCCGTCATTATACCATGGATGCGCCTCATGTCTTCCATGTTCTCAACACATGTTCGAATGATCAACATTGGAATTTCATATGAAGGTCGCGATATCCCAGCTTTAAGGATTGGTGTATCCCCAAATCTACCTTCAGAAGCAGCCAAGCCACGGAATACTATTATCTTATCTGGTGGATTTCATGCTCGAGAATGGATATCAGTTAGCTCTGTGACGTACGCTGCTTGGTCTTTGATTACTTCGTATGGGAAATCGCCCGCTATCACAAAGCTTCTCCAGGAATTCGATTTCGTCCTTATTCCTACTATTAATGTTGATGGATACGTGTATACCTGGGAGAACGACCGTTTATGGCGCAAAAACAGACAACAGACCAATCTTCGATTCTGTCGAGGTCTCGATTTGGACCGTGGATTTGGTTTCGAATGGGGTTCATCGACTCAAACTAACCCTTGTTCCGAGAGTTACCCAGGAGATGCACCTTTCCAGGCCGTTGAGTCGCACAGATTTGCGGAATGGGCTAAGAATGAGACCGAGAATAATAATGTTCATTTTGTTGGTTTCTTGGATTTACATTCGTATTCCCAACAAGTCTTATATCCTTATTCTTATTCCTGTTTAGCCGATCCACCTAGTCTAGAAAATCTGGAAGAACTAGGCATGGGACTTGCAAAGGCTATTAGAATATCTAGTGGGGAACAATATACTGTTGCTTCTGCTTGTGAAGGTGCTATCTCTTCGAAAATCCCAGGCCACTCATCGACATCTAGAATGGAAATGGGAGGAGGTTCCGCTATTGATTGGTTTTATCACGAATTAGGAGTTCGATACAGCTATCAAATTAAGCTGAGAGATACAGGAAGTTATGGATTCTTACTTCCAAAAGAGAACATTGTTCCTACTGGAGAGGAGGTTTTCAATGTTATCAAATACTTTGGTGATTTCCTTCTTGGCGACAAAGGTATTGAGAAAGCAATGTCTTCTGAGAAGGCAACATCTTCAGAGGAAGAGCCGATCACAAAGCACGTCAAACCGGAATTACCCTTTGGAGTCATGGAAGGAGAGTCGGTGATTCCTGATGAGCTAGAGGATGAATATGAAGATATCAACTGGGAACTGAAGCGGAGGTGGAGGTAAACAAGACAAATTGACATTGATGTTTAAAGGCGTAATGGTAATCAGGTAATACCTTCTGGATGAGGCACTTGTAGGTTACAGGCGTTGTAGTAATTACAGTAATTACAAAATTGGATTCACATGTTAATGCTAAGGTACTTGATAGACATGAATTACTCCTAAGGTTACCCACCCAACCACTAATACATACTCCATACATATGGTTGTAGTTAGGACGTCCCGCAACCGTACATATATCACGACACGAGTACCTAATGATTAACAATCAACTCGTAAAAAAATGCAGATAACCTCACCCACGGAAAACAAAAATGTCCCTTTCCCGACTTTCACACTCGGGTATTTGAATAAGCTCCGGACTCGCTACCTAGCTATTGAACTAACTAATCATGCATGCATTTCCTAATTTAGTAATAATATTTACTCTTTTCGGTATTTTTTTGATGTAGGGAGGAGTGAGTATGTATATATGTATGGAGTATGTAGGTATCTAAGCATAGGTGGGTGTACAGCACAACGGGGGGAATCTGGGTATATCGAGCCGGGGAAGGGGGAAAGGAGGGAAGATGCGGATTCTTGGAATGTGCCGCAATCCCGGGTATGGTGGAATATATATGGTTTTTTGGGGATTTTGTTTTTCAATTGGGGGGTTCAGTGTGGTGTTAGGTGTGTGTAGGCATAGGAATAGGAATATTGGGGTTTGGGAGAGGGGGAGAGCACGTAGGATATTGAGACTTTTTAAGTCGAATTTGATGTGTTTGAGGATTTTTTTTATATGAAATAATATATATGATTTTTAATTATTTTTAAAATAGATTTTAAACTACACTGTACATATCAAAATAAATCTAAAAATAATTTAAAATAATAAGATTTTAAATCTCCATTTTAACTCTATATAGACTATAATAATAATTCGCTAATTCGATTTCTATAAAGTATAGCTAACGGATATTTCGGAACATTCGCTCTCCCCCCAGCAACCCCACCGACTAGGAATTGGTCGACTGTCGTGAGAGCCAACTATTCGATACCGAGTCACAAGTACCGGTTTCATGTATATTACAAGAGGAAGTGGGATCATGTATGCATGCATCATCATATGTCTCGAATTAAAAAGCTGGTCTCTGCCGTAGTTACCGTTGATCGATATTCTGTAGTGCTCTGATCAAGTGCGGGGTCCAACAATTGGACGCTAGCTTTACCTGTATATATGGATGATATCTTCAATGTCAAGCGTTTTCACTTTTCTCTTTTCCTCATGCGTTGAATGACGTTTAATTTTTGATTCGATAATTGAAAAGTGCTTCATAAGTTGATCGTTGGATCTTTCAAGTGGACTTCTATCATCGAACTTCTTACTGCATTACTTCCTTCCACTTCTGATTTAAACACATCGAGTACATCTCACCTCAACGATCTGCACTACACCCTATCAAATCAGATCAGGTCACCATGTCTCCAACTCCATTCAAAATTTCCGTCCCCCAAAGCAAAATCGATACTCTCAAAACCAAACTTTCTCTCGTCGAGTTTCCAGATGAACTCCCAGATGCAGAATGGGACATGGGTGTCCCATTAGAATCCATGAAGCGTCTTACAAAAGCATGGGAACAATGGGATTGGAGGGTTGCGGAAAAGAAGCTAAATCAGACGCTTGAGGGTGCGCAGTTTACGACGGATGTGAATGTTGATGGCTTTGGAGAGTTGGATGTGCATTTTATATGGCAGAAGAGTGAGGTGAAGGAAGCAGTGCCGTTGCTTTTTGTGCATGGATGTGGGTTTTTCCTTTCCTTTCCTTGCTCTTACAGTGTTGAGAAGGTTTGAGGGAAGAAGAGATAGAATGCTGATGTAATTCATAGGGCCGGGATCCTTTCTGGAAGTTCTCCGTATCCTTCCACTTCTACAACAACCAGACGGTCCAGCTTTCCATATTGTTGCCCCTTCACTTCCTAACTTTGGATTTAGCGAAGGAGTTAAGAAACGCGGGTTTGGATTGGCACAGTATGCGGAAACTTGTCACAAATTGATGCTTCAATTGGGCTATGATGAATATGTCACGCAGGGTGGAGATTGGGGAATGTTTATCACCAGGTCGATTGGGAAATTGTATCCTCAACATGTGAGTCTACCATCTTAGCCTTGGGCTTCCATCTTCCATCAAAATCTAGACACTGAGTATGTCATCCAGTGCAAAGCAAGCCACATCAACATAGTGTTCGCAAAACAACCCTCCTTTTGGACAAATCCCCTTCTAGCCCTGCAACACGCAATTACACCCTATACGCAAAGAGAAATCGATGGTCTCGCTCGTACCAACTGGTTTCAAGTAGAAGGCACCGGTTACTTCGCCAAACAATCCACCAAGCCACAAACCTTAGCATACGCACTTCATGATTCCCCCACCGCATTACTAGCCTGGATCTACGAAAAACTGCACGACTGGACCGATTCGTATCCCTGGAGCGACGACGAAATCTTCACCTGGATATCCGTCTACTATTTCTCGAGGGCAGGTCCCGGAGCCGCGCATCGAATATACTACGAATTTATGCATACGGTTCCCGGCCCGGGAAAACTTACGCAAAATGATTTAACCTCTTATATCGCGGGGCCGAAATTGGGATTGACGTTTAATCCGAAGGAGATAGCTGTGTTGCCTAAGACGTGGGGGAGGACGTTGGGAAATGTCGTTTTTGAGAGTGATAATTTCGTGGAGGGAGGTGGACATTTTTATGCACATGAGAAGCCGGAATTGTTGGCCAGGGATTTGAGGGAGATGTTTGGGAAAGATGGGGGGGCGTTTGGGGTGGTGAAGGGGAAGTCTGGGTATGATAGTGAGAAGACGGCGATGTTGTGAGGGAAGCTCGAGGTTGTGAAGTGATGAGGGTGGTTGACTTGGTTGTGGTTGGAGAATGAACTAGGAATGGCTTAATGGGCCATTGATATGTATGGAATAATGACAATACTGATTTCAATGCTTCAATCACCGCTCTAATCCAAAATACAAATCGAATCAATTTCTACATCCACTCTTCTTTCTTTGACATCAACTGCTTACAGAACCTTTACATGTACCAACAACATATCCGTCTGATGTGCAGCCAATATCTGCTCTATATCAATGAGATAGATGAAAACGTGAAAGTTCGAGAGTGAATTTTAAATATGGATTTCTTGGAGTGGGAGAATAGATAGCTACCTAATTAAATAGGTAGTTAGGAAGGTGAACCCTGCTGTGCATTTTCAAGGGACTTGTTGGGTGACTTGTTCAATGTGTTGAGTGATACGAATCAGATCGTTTTGCTTCGAGTCTTTCGTTTTGAAAAGTGGATTTATAGTCTATGATACTGTTTTTCTCTCAAAGCGTTTTTTTGTCCGCTATAAAATCAATTTATACTCTCCCCATGCCTTTCATGCTTTTCCCCCTTACTCCTCCAGAAGCCCCTCCCCGGCCAATCAATTTTATACTCTCCTCTCTCGCCTCCCTCTCTGACCCACACTCACCCTCACTTACTTCATCCCCTCCAAAACCATCTGCACACCCATATACCCACACAAGCCCATCAACCCTGTCTGGAAAAACCAATAATAAATCCCCTTGTATCTTCCCTTGCCCTTCTCTCCACCCTGACTATAACCCCTCATATACATCCATCTAAAAAACGTCCACGCACCGCCGAAAACCGCCGCCGTCTTTGGAAACTGGAGTCCGGAAATCAAGAGCGCCGTGACGGCTATGGTATGGTTCTCGGTGAAATTCGCATGCGAGCGTTGAGCGCAGTTGAATCGGTAGGCTGCTTCGTCTGTACGCGATGAGGGTGCGTATGCGGCTGGATAGTCGATTTGCGCTGCTTTGCGGTACGATCCGGTATTGAAGCCGTGGATGGTGTTGAGGACGAATGTGGAGGTTGCGGCGAGGATTACGTATCTAGGATGGTGAGGAGGGTTAGTTGGGCTTTTGTTCCTGGTTGGAGGGTGTGGGATGATGGATTGGTGGCAGTTGAGTTAGGGAAGAGGGAGGGGATACATACCCGTAATCAGGACTGAGAGTAATGGTAACCATTTTGTTTGATTTGGGGTTATTTTCTTGGTTTGTTTTGTATTGAATTTCGTATAGACGGTATGGTATATATTGAGCTCTTCGAAATAGTAACAAATTGAGAGATTGATTGATATTTTACTTTCCGTTGCTTGATTGTAGACAAAAGAACAGCAAGCACATCCCCTCACCATATAAACAAAACCCGAAATGCTCCTAATCCCCACAACAACCAACCGTATTAGAAATCGATTAGAAATCATTCTGAGACTCCATTTATTCACTTGACGGCGGAGTAAGCTCTTGCGTCCTTCCTCTCGACACAGACCTTCAAAATATGCTCACTGGTGGGGTGTGGTGGACCTGTGGTGGAGTTGGAAACCGTGTACTTCGGACATCGAGATCTCCCGTGTATCAAGATTTGTGGGAGAATTGGTAATCGAGCTCAACTCCTTTCCTCCGTGAGGTTATTGTGTATTGTCGGACCTTGCCATGCTGGCTGACTTGTGTACGTAAATGAGTGAATCCTACGGGTATTCATTGTCTCCCGCCGTAACTCGGCGGTAGAGTAAGTTGTGAGGAGCTGTTGAAAGTAATATAAACTTCATCACGCTTGCACGAAGGATATCTTTAGAGGTGTGAGATGAAATGGGGAGAGGTGTGAAAGTGAGACAGTGAGACAGGAGAGATGCGAGATACGAGATCTTTATACACAAGTATTTGATGTGGACAATACCGGATTAGCGAATTCAGTCATCCAATTGTTCAATCGGAGGCCGCGAGCACGTCATGTTTGATGATATAATAAGGTCAGGTAGAATGTATCCATCAGATGTGTGTTGTGGTTCCTTGGGAGCGGGTTGGGCTATCTATATGTAGATTATAAAGAAAGGGTAGCCTTAGACAACCTAAGATCTATCTTCAAACCAAAAAAGGCAAAAAACATCTCCCAATAATTCATTCTCTACCTACTTAAGAATATAAATATACATCTCCTTACATCAACACCAGCTCCCGGTGATCTAAGATCGCTTTCGTTCGACCATAAAAACATAAATCCAATAATAATACCTAATCTAACATTCCTCTTCACTTTTATATCCCCCTTCACCGAGAAAAAACAAATCGGGAATCTCCAATCAATTTTCAAATACGATATCCATCTGGTCACTACAAATTCGGACGCAATTTCATAATAATTATCTTTCGATTTTAAAGATATATGATGATCATAGTGGGCATGAGATAAGAATGACTGGATTTGGAAATGGGATTAGATACTCCCTGAGAAATATTTATAGTAGATAGTTGAGGGTATTGGGAATGGGCGGGGATTCGATATTGAATTGAGGATGGGATTTTTTTACAGGGAATGTGTCGATGTGGAGGTATTTGTTGGGAGCATCGATGTGAGAGGTAGGAGAAAGACTATGGAATAGTTTCGGAGGGGAATAGAGTGAGTTGGTGTGCTTAAGCTGGGTGTATATGGGAATGGTGTAATCACGGAGAATATTCCCATGTCTAGGACGCGCATTAATATCTATTCTAAAATCTCTATTCTATCAAATTCAATGTCACCTATCCTTACTCCCTTCACCCGTATCCAATTCTCTACAATCCAACTAACCCTCTAATAATCTCTACCACCGGCGGCACAGAAGTCAACGCCAGCGTCACAATACCAAAAAGACTCATGCTCAAACTACTCAATGCCGCTGCTCTGGGGTCACTAGCTAATAACAATGCAGTAGCTATTGCACTAGCGTTTCCACCCATGGCAACACCGATGGTTATGTAATCATCGGGGCGAATTTTAAGGAGAGAAAGGAGACGATGACCGATTAGGACGCCGAAGATACCGGACATTATGGCAAGGGCGGCGGCGGCGTTGGTGTTCCCGCCGCTAAAGAAAGGACAGTATGGTTAGTTTGTTATGGGTAGATAAAAAATCAAAACATCGGGAAAATTGGCTAGTGATACTTACAGGTTACTGGCGGCGGGGGTAGCGAGCGCGAGAGTCAGAGAACGTACGGAGAAGGAAAGAGAAATCGGAGGGGATATGCCGATAGAATAACACAGAGGTGGGTAGCCAAAAAGTGAAGCGATGGCTAGAACAACACTTGGAATTGTAATGGGGATGAAGTGAGTTTTTAGTTCATGGCGGTATTGAAACATGGGGAGAGCAAGGGAGACAATGGAGGCGTCAAGTACGCTATTACTATTGTAGACAAGAAACTTAGTTTAAGTTTAAGGTGAATAGATGGATATGTGAAACTGAAGAACTTACAAAATATCACCAGCTCCAGGTAGAGGGAGGTTCCTTTCTCCATCCCAGTAGGCAATATATTTAGTGTTGGTTCTGTAAGCACCCAAAACTTCATCTAGGTTATTACCTCTGATAAGTCCTAAAATCCATATACCAATTATAGTAATGCCAGATGACAATAGTACAGGATGTAAGAATTGCTTCCATCGAACTGGGAGAGATTGTGCTGCAAAATAAGCTAGTACGTTGAATGTAAGTTGTACTGGCATTGCATAGCCGGTAGCATAGTAAACTGGAATTCCTATGAAAAGAAATATAATACTGTAAGTGAGTATGTCCAGATTTCTGTTAATAAACGCCGCCCAAATCTGAGCTCGTGTGAGGGGTAACGGCTCTTGTTCGACCGCGATGGCGTTAGAAACAATTTCTGGGGGTGGACTTTCTGTTTCCGGAGAATCTCTTGGGTCTCTAGAGTCTCTGACCACAGCTGGTTCCCGTTCTTGTATAGGACTGACACTATCGGTCGATGGGAAATTTGTATTACTTGATACTGCTAGAGGAATGGCATCATTCTCGGCACCCATTTCTTCGGCCCTCTCTATAATAGCACGCTTGCTTGAACCTAATAAGATCTGAAGACCGCGTACTAGCCAGGCAGTGACAGCGAACATGACCAAAAATCCAATGACTTCACGACATTAGTGATTAGATGTTGGATATGCGACGATATACTGACGGAATACCCCAATGATTTTGCCTACTTCCGCAGCAGTTATACTATCACTCAATGGCAACAGGACGAAACTATAAACCTTCAGAATCTCATCCCACCTAATCTCAATGATCCTATCCATGTGGAGGTGATGACTCACGAGGGTGTGAAGAAGACATTGATATAGCGGAGAGCCCATCCTGATGGAATGTCAATGACCGATACCAAAGCTCTCGTCTTTTGATGTCCAATGAGAAGATCGATAATGTTTAGGATAAAAAATAGCAAAATCAAGCATGCCACCGATGCAGGAAATGAGACGGAACTGAGTCCTATGAGAGCATTGACACCGAAGCATGCTAATAGAATCAAAACAATGCCAAAAGGAACCTGAATCCAAGCTTTCAAGTTGCGTCTCCATGATAGACGAGCTAGCTACGATTTATTAGTAAACTGGTATCTTCTAGAAAGCCAGGAGTTATGAATCCTCACCAACTTGAGAGCCTCAAATCCATCCGAGGTAAACTCTCGGATATTTGGAGCCATTATGAATTCTTTTAGATCGCTATTCGATCTATGTAAATGAAATAGAATCTTTTCATTCCCGATCAAAAGATGTATCCAAGAACCGACAGCTAAATCAAACACAGAGAGGAAGAAAAATCTCAAAGAGAATGGGATTTTCTCATCATGAAAGATATCCAAGTGGGGATTCGGAGAGCTCAATCAAACGCCTATCCCCCACAATCATATAACCTTCCCTACTATCGGAGCAAAATGTAGCTCCATGCTCAGTGATGGTGGACAATAGAATTGTCTCTTCATTTCTTACTCATGTGCAACAATGATTTGCAGATATTATAGGATGTCAGAATTATCCCAGATGTCAGGATTGAATGTATAGTAACCTTACCTTACATACCTACCTACATAAGGTTACTGTAGCTTTTTGTTTGGAACAAATCAGAAATTCAATTTGTGGGGTAACCTTATGCTCATATATATTCCGTAAATCTCCAACATTCTCTGGAAATGCAATCAATGTATACAAACGACAACCACAAACTCAGTACAAAGGTGATGAAACGCGTCGAGCCCGGATCCAACAACAGCTCTTTCGAATTTCCCGAGGCCATTTTTCCTAAGATACTGGAATATCCCTCCTTCCAAATCTGCAACAAAATCTTGACATTTCCCAAAAGCACCAAAGCTGATTTTGGCTTCAGACGTGCAACAAAACTTTTAGAAAGCTTGTCGTATCACGGACTTTACCAGTATGGAAGGCGGCAATTTCGAATTTCTTCTGCAGATCCTAGAAGATTACGGTATACCTTTCGATCGAAATACAATCAAGTCCGATTATGCTCGCAATCCAGCTGCAGTTGAAGCTTGGATTTCGAAATACCTTGGTCCGGAAACACTCTTGACCAAAGATGAAGTTGCATTGTGAGTTGGCGCCTGTTCTACCCGCGAATCACACTAACGAGGAATAGGTACGAGGTACTATCACAATCAGGAGATGCGGACAAAATAGCGAATTCCCAAGACTTATCGAGCATATGTGATTTGACCGACGAACAATTGCATGCTGCCATCGAAGAATTGCAAAGATCTACTACCGCAATTGAACAGCAGAGCGAAGCACTGCGATTACAACAAAATGCTCTAGCTTTACTTGTCAAAAACAATAAGAAAGTGGGAGCAGCACGAACGGAAGCAGATGCAAAACAGCTTCGAAAATGGGAAGCGGAAACCAGTCAGGCAAATTCGGCGGTGGAGGAACTTTCACAAAACCTGATGTATCAGTTATCAGACTTGGAGCAACAAAACAAAATATCACAGTCCAGTGTCAAACAGACAGTGGATGGGATCTTGAAGGCGGATGATAAACTATTGACAAGCTTGCAGAAGCTTGGGGAAGAGCTTGATCCCGGGTCTTCAGAAGACCATGATACTATTGCTAGGATAAGGGACCTTTGTGCGAGGTACATCAAACATACTGTGGATGGTGTTAGGACAAAGCTTGACCGAATATATCTCGAAGCTCTTAATAATCCTGCTGGTGCAGATTCGCAAAACACAAACAAACAGGAAGTCGCCGATTTACAAGAAGAGCTTGAGTCCCTATACTCCGAGGTATTACCTGTGGCTCAAATGTCTGCTGAGCAGCAATATTTGGAGCCAGCTTTACGAGAGATTGCCCTCAAAGGGAATTCGGGTCAAGATCGAGCTTACCAAGCTTTGAAATATGTAGGTTCGATAGATCAAAAGATGGTATATCTCTAATCATTAACTAGATGCAAGAATGCCTTAATTTCCTCGTCAAGCGTACAGAGATATATGCAGCGCATATGGAAGAATATCAATGTCATCAGATGGCCACTAAATTTGCGATAGACACCGGAAAGAAAGAGCTTCAATATCAAGCAGCCCCACAGCCTAGCAAATCTGTTACGCGCCAACGACAGAATTCTCAAGCACAAGTACAGTTCCGCAACAATCGCCGACGTTCTTCGATGTTTGAAGAGATGGATGCTGAATCACAGTTACTTCGCAATTTGGGCATCACACTTCCAAATGAAAATGACGCAGATGATGCGCAAACTGAATTCCTTGATAGTTGCCTTGGTGAAAGGATTGAGAAACTTAAGAGTCACACGGCTAATTTGGAGTCAAACACTGAGACCACCATATCCTCACATGTGCACAATGCCGATTATACAATGAAACTACTTTACAATGCCCTTCAAGCTGATTCAGTATACGGCGAGGTCCAGCTACTTGATCCAGATATTGTATCATCATTCAACACATTTGAGGAGGAAATCAAGAATTTACAGGAAAATCTTGAAGCTGTGAATCTACAAAGGTTGCAGCTGAAGAACGTTCATAAAGAGCAGCTGATAAAACGTTGGTCAAGATGACCCATTTGTCTGAGCGGAAAAGAGGGCGAGAAAGATTGTAGCCTTGCAAAGCGGGTCGAAAGTTGGCAATTAGGGGGACGTTCTTCATTATATCAGTCAATGTTGAAGATGTCTTGAAGACATTTCTCTTAGGTTTCAGATGATAGTGGCAGATGTCACCATCATCACGCGTCTAGAGACTTGAAGGAGGGCATATGTACACTCCAAAGCCTGTGGCAATGCAAGAATACATACCGAAATGCAAGGGCAAGCACTACACGTGGCTTACTAGAGGCCGATTACACTTATGTATGATGGAGGCTCATTCCAAAAAATCTCCCTCAGAAAGAAATTGCATCTTGGCTACTCGGGTCTAATATGTAAGACAGAAATCGAGTCATGTATCCGCAGTCGTTCACGAGACCTAGCATCATACTATGTCCAAAATGTGGAAAGAGAAATATAATTCTTCAAATCATCAAGGGTACCTGCGTAACACAACCACTAAGGAAACAAACAACATGCATGTAATCCTTCATCCTTAACCATCTTGTTGGAATTTCTTTCCCCTGGCGGCTGCAGTGTTCGACATAGATTGTGCGACAACCAAGCCTTAGACCTTTATCGCTAGGATTGTGCGACAAAAGGGTCAATCCGTTGGAAATATCCAATTTTAATATTTTATTTTGATTTTAGTTTTAGTTTTAGCCATGGTTGGTGATTGATTTTTGACACACCAACATAACATCATCATAAGGCTTAACGCTCATGATGGGCTTTACTCCAACCAAGTTCTCCACAGCTCCAAAGCAGAAAATTGGGAGCGCTAAAATGACGTTTGTATGGTCCCGAAGGACTTGTAGTGGTGACCAGACCATGAATGAAGGGACATGCATATGACAGCGGTAGGTTAATGATGCATCATGCAAGCGAGGAGCGAGTGGGCTGTGGCTGTATGTAGATGTAGCACGAGTAGGTAGGTTATCTAGGTATTAGGGATGTGTGTATGTGTATGTGTATGTGTATGTGTATGCATCGTATCGTCATTTGACTCAAATCTTGATCGAGTCTCTTATCTCAACTTGGTTTTTGGAAAAATCGATAATTCATCGAGGCTGTGTTGAGGGGTGGGTGAGTGTGGCTTGCTTTGTGTGAGCTAGTGGGGAGGGATTTTTGACTACAGGCTCGAAAGGAACGCTAGGAGTACTTGGCTTTAGGGTGAGAGGAGTCATCGTTTTATTTATGCGGCGTGAATGGAATAATTATTTTCATGGTTTTGGGTTATCGTGGCGGTATGTACGTATTCGAGTATTCTCGAGTATCTTTGTCAGTTGATCTTGGGTGAAGATTTTGGTGGTGGTTTTTGGTGCTAGGAGGTAAATTCCTTAGCTCCCCTTAGCACTTGCCAGCGTTGGATTTTAGAGCGCTTATGGGTACAGTTCACTGGTCTGACGGGTATGCACCCCAAGTTACCAATACACCAATACACCTAAAAGCGAAAAGTCAGTTGATTCTCTCCTTCATGATACGTTGTATGAACTTTTCTGGGGAAATATGCGGCTCATGTTTATTTGTCACCAACTTCCATCGTCCTTCTCACTTTAATAACTCCTCTAATCCATCATCGACAGACAAATGGCATATACTTGATGTGTTGTAAGCGTGACCCAAATGAGACCTACATCTCCATAAAAATTATCGCCAAATTAAGAAACTACCAGGGTTTTTAGAAACAATTGGGCATCAGACCTCAACGAAACATCTTTTCATCATCTCAAGCTTTTCCCATTTCCATCTCATTTTCATCTCATTTCATCTACAATCCCTTGATTGGATTTTATAAACACTTTTTCCAACTCTTTCTTTTTGGTCTGTATATGGGCCATCTGCTCTTGAAACGTCTCCTCTTTGATATTCATTCTTATAGGATAGAATAAGCACTTCCATCACGCGCGTTTGTGGTCTTGAGATTTGAGGGCGTATCCTGCAACAATTCACACATTTTAACAACATCTACTCTGCTTGTTTTTGACCTCCTTTTCGATGGGATTCGATTCCATCGTGTCGGGATTCTATTTTCGGACTCTCTTTCTTTCTTCCCTTTCCTCTTTCCGTTTCTTTCGCATTGAAGAGGAAGTTATTCGTATCTCGGGGTCAAAATAGCAACTGTTACATTCCAATCATTTTGATATCTTCACATTTATCACAAACGAAGCTGACAACATAAAGAACTTTTTACAACTTTTACAACTTTTACAGCTTTGGGTCTTTACTCCTGCATTTTCATCACCCATCATCATTCATGCAAGTGGTTTCATTTCAAGCCTCAATTCCTTCTTTTGGGTCTTACTCAGCCCTTCATGTGGCTGAGGCGCTTTTGGTTCGCCGCTTTCTTGCTAAAAATCTTGACAACCCTACCCACACTTTTCCTACCACACTAAAACTTCCTTAGCCATCCTATAATAAAGACAGAGTCATCGGCCACAGTATGATCTAAAGACACTATAAGACCTTTCTTACTAGGCAGTCACGCTCCTAGTACAGTCAACTACTCAAGTGTTAGGAGAAGATACTTAATTCATCTACACCCTTCATCCATCCACACATTTCTTTCCACATTCTCTCTCGTGTTAACATATTACTACTTGAGTTTGAATTAATAGAACATCCGTCACATTCCTGTCGTTTCGATATATCCACCTCGCTTAACTTTCATATATATCTTCTATACCGCAGCAAGCTTCCTTAACGAATAACGAACATATAAGTACACCTGTTGTATCTCACAACTCATACCTCTGCATCTAATTACACTTCTGGCCGATCTGCTCACTTGATAAACAAATCAACTTTTATACATACACATACACGTACCACCTTTGACGAACATATATATCTTACGGATCAATTCAAGGAATTCCTAGAACAAGTGGGAAGCTTCTCTTCGTTTTGATATCAACTCGACAACACCAAGTCAATCAGGTCTTGGAGGACCGGTCCTACCTCAGCACATCCGTCCCGAAGTTCAAAGTTCATCGCCACGATGTGCGTGACACATATCTATACAGATTGTTACCCTAAGCGAACAGTCGAATTTCATCAAACAATAGTATGCCCAGATGCGAAAGATGGAATCTCCTGCCCTGCTCATATCACCAATGAACATCCTCCTCGTACTCTCAAATCAAATGATGAACGCTCTAGCAAAGAATATATCGACCAAGGACTACAAGTACCTTCTACCTCCAAACCTTCACCTCATAAATCCTCCAGTGCAACTACATATCGTTACTCTCAAGGTGACAAGAAAGATAAACCTTCCGGTCGAGAACCTCGTCTTCGTCTTGTGAGAAAGAAGAGTGCTTTAGTCCCAGCTTTTACACCACGTCGCAAACATCCTAAAGAACGTATCGTTATCGTCGATGCACCAGATAGTCCACAAGGTTCCAAGACTCTTCAAAAATATGCTCCAGATTCTCCCGCTACTGAAGAGTTTCAATCTAAGACTCTCTTGGTAGCTGAGCATGCTCATCGTCAAGAATCAGCTAGTCCAAGGCGTGGCCCTAATCACAGTCTCAACCCTGTTCGTACTGTCGTTATAGATCAACATCGCGATAAGAGAGAACATAGCAGAGAAAGAGAAAGACCCTTACACGACCTTCCAATATTATTAAAACCTGAACCACATTCGCGCTCAGCAAGTCATGATAGGGGATTGATTGATATGCGCATCCGTCGTGAAGAAGAGGAGAGAGAAAGAGAGCGACAAAGAGACTATGAGAGAGAAAGGGAGAAGAGCTTTGAGTCGGTTCATGAAGCAAGAAGGGAACAAGAGAGGGAGAGGGAGGAGATGAGAAAGATAACGGAGGAGCTAGAGAGAGAAAGAATCAGGAAAGAGAAGAGTGAAGAGGAGAAGAGGAGGGAGGTGGAGTATAAGAAATTCTTGGCGGAAAGAGAACGGGAAAGAGATAAGGAAGTTGAAAGGCAAAGAGCTAGAGACAGAGAAGAAGAATCAGCAAGGGAGAGAGAAAGACGAAGAAGAGAAGAAGAAACTCGAAGAGCGGACGACCACGAACAAAAGAGACGAGAAGAAAAGCATAGACATGAAAGAGAAAGAGAACGCGAGATAGAAGGAAGAGAACGTGAAGATAGGATGCGCAAAGCTGAGATATCGGAACGAAAAGCAGCGGATGATGCGAGAAGGTTGGCAGAACAGGTTAAGGCTTTTGCGAGGGAAGATGAAGAGATTAGGAGAAGGCCAGCGGTTCCTAGTAAAGGGAAGGAGAGGGAAAGAGGTGTAGAGGAGAGCTGGAAAAAAGAGGATGATGATATGTATGCTAGGTTGAGGGAGAGACAGGCGAGGGATGGAAGTAAGCCGGGATTGGGAAGAGGAGCGAGCTTTTCCGGGAGGGCAGATGGGGATAAAGAGGTTTTGGATCGATTGAAGGAGAGGCAAAAGGGACCTGAGGAGGGACATGCACCGAAGAGGAGAACAACTATTGGGGGTGGTGGGGGAAGGGGAAGGGGAGACGAGAGGATTGTTTGGGATGAAGGTGATGGGGGTAGAGGTGGGAGATGGTAGATGGTAGATGGTATAGATGAGACGGGAGAGTAGGGATTCCTTTTTTTCAAGTAATGATTAATGAATGTGTTATGGATATTATGGGATCGGGTAGGACTGGATGGGAAGGGGTTGGATGACATTGGATTGGATGATACCTGGAGGTTTATGGTTATGAATATGTATGGATATGGATGGATATGCACATGGGCGCAATGTATTATGAAATTCTTTGTTATGTATGTATGTTATGTTATGATAGTTAATTAATTACCTTGAGATTTTTGAGTTAGGATACTATGTGATGTGATATGATATGATGGCCTAGGCTTGATTTCGGCTCGATTCTTCCACTTCCTCCAATCGAACATTTTCTTTTCTATAAAATCGTAATTTCATGTTGATATATATATATACATCTGGAAAATACAAACACAAGTCATGCTGCCCTACCCCTCATTTCACTCGTTTCGTGCTTCGATCATGCTGTTGTGGTAGCGTTCATTAACGACTCGTCAAAAATGGGGACTACGGAGCATACCCTGGATTACCCCGCAAAACACGATATGGTATGAGCGAGACGAGACTAAATAGTGTAACAAAGGGAGGGATGGAATGGAAGGTTATACCGATTGATCTAGAGGCTATTTATCCCTTCGATGCTGTAACTTTTCCATTGATTGGATGAATCTTGTTCCTGGAATTTAATTTATTTACATTTCCTAGATTGCACAGAGTGTTGGATTAGATTTATAAAGCGAATTAGATAATGCTATCTGTAGGTTACGAGGACCTTTTCCTTACTCAAATAATCTACAAGTACACTATTTACAAATCGGGAAGGTCCGTAGGGATGGATTTCCCCACGTCCATCTATACTAAGGTTATTTTAGTAAGCCGCGATACTTAAGCCGAGTTACCCCTCTATAAACTAGCTTAACATCCCGCATATCTGCAACTCACTCCTGTTACTTTCAAGAACAAACAACAACTTTCTTTTCAGATTTACTACTCTAGAATATCAAGACATTAAACATGGTTACTGCTTCGTACGCCTTTTTCGAGGCTCTGGTTGAGGTATTATCTAGAAAGTCCAGATATAAATAGCTGTTCTAACTATACATCAGGCCGGGGTAACTCATTGCTTCGTAAATCTAGGGTCCGATCATCCCTCTATTCTAGAAGCTTTGATTACACTTAAGAAAGAGAACAAAGGTCCAGAAGTTATAGTAAGTCTTCAATCAAATCAATCCATCAGTATATTTACTGTCATAACTAATAACTCTCTCCAGACATGTCCAAACGAAGTATGCAGATAGATTCTCTCCCACCTTTAATATATACTCATATTACCATAGATGGTAGCTCTATCCATGGCGGATGGTTATGCTCGTTTAACCGGTAAACCTCAATGTGTGATCGTACACGTCGACGTAGGAACTCAAGGTCTCGGAGCTGCAGTTCACAATGCCTCATGCGGACGAGCACCTGTTCTCATATTCGCCGGTCTATCACCTTATACAATTGAAGGAGAAACGCGAGGTTCACGAACAGAATATATTCATTGGATACAAGATGTACCGAATCAAGCTGAGATTGTCAGACAATATTGTCGATATTCAATGGAGATTAAGACGGGGAAGAATATTAAACAGATGGTTAATAGGGCACTTCAATGGGCTACTAGTGCTCCTGCTGGTCCGGTATATTTGTATTCTGCCAGAGAGGTTATGGAGGAGGAAATAGATGATTATGATTTGGTTCAGGAACATTGGAATGCAGTGGAACCAGCTGCACTTTCTGAAAGTTCAGTTGCTACGATATCAGAAGCTTTGGTCAATGCGAAGGAGCCATTGATCATTACTGGCTACAGTGGTCGAAATCATAAGTCAGTAGGAGCTCTAGTCGAATTGGCGGATACAGTAAAAGGCCTTCGCGTGTTGGATACTGGTGGTAGTGATATGTGTTTTCCAGCTGATCATCGTGCTTGGTTGGGTTTGAGATATGGGAGTGATAAAGCTATTGAAACTGCTGATGTTATTCTCGTCATTGATTGTGGTAAGTACACAATCTTTCAATGTTTATATATGAAAACTGACATAATTTCGGGCAGATGTACCATGGGTCAATACTTTGTGTCATCCTTCAAAATCAGCAAAGATATTCCACATTGATGTTGATCCACTTAAACAACAAATGCCAGTAAGTCCTCACTTTTAATAACCTTGGGAAGCTTCTCGTCAGAATCCTCGCTAACAATTTTAGGTATTCTACCTTGCCGCACTTTCACGCTACAGAGCAGACAGTTACACATCTATAACACAATTAACAAAATACATAAAGAATGCTGGTAAATTCACCAATACACTCTCCTCTCAACCATACACCGAACGATGGGAAGCACTGGCAAAAGATCACATCAAACGCATCGAAGCTATCACCGCAGCCTCAAAGGTCCAAGAAGATGGTTCATTTGGCACTGGTTACCTTTGTCAACAACTCCGCAAGATCGTCCCAGCTGATACGATCTTCGCTATCGAAGCCGTAACCAACACCGTTTTTGTAGCAGACAATATTCAAGCTACTCTTCCCGGTTCTTGGATTAACTGTGGAGGTGGAGGATTGGGATGGTCAGGAGGAGGAGCTTTAGGTATTAAATTAGCCACTGAGCTTGAGAACGGAAAAGGCAAGGGGAAATTCGTCGTGCAGATTGTAGGCGATGGAACATTTTTGTTCTCAGTTCCTGGGAGTGTTTATTGGATTTGTCAGAGATATGGTATTCCTGTTCTTACTATCGTGCTGAACAATAAGGGTATGTATCTATTAATCATGGACTTAAACATTTTGATTCAAGTTACTAACTCGGAAGCAGGTTGGCACGCACCAAAACGATCTCTTCTTTTAGTTCATCCAGATGGTATGTTTTTGTCCTCTTTTCTTCCTCTTCCTCTTCCCCTTGATCTGTTTCTAACATCCGCCTTTTAACAGGAATCGGATCAAAAGCTACAAACGAAGATCTAAATATTTCCTTCGCTCCACAAGTTCCAGATTACGCTGGAATAGCTAGAGCTGCATCTGGAAATAGTGTCATGGCCGAGAAAGTTTCCAAAGCTAGTGAATTGGAGAGTGTTCTTTTGAAGGCAGTAGAGTGCGTTAAGGGAGGAACGACAGCGGTCGTAGATGCAGTTGTTGTGCCTGGGTGTTGAGGATATTAATCTAGAAAAGAAACGGCTAGGAGGATGAAATTTGATTTGGTTGCGGTGATTATTAGATACGGCATTTAGCTAGCAGGGAGTAAGAGTAGATATGTATTGTAGCAAGGAAATGAAAGGCAATTTATACATGAATTATGATGTATGTTGAAGTATATCATGTATACAATGCAATTCAATGATCTGAAGAAACATCATCATACGAACGTTATCACAATGTCCAAACACCTGGACGAAATTCCAAAAAGTAGGTAGGTAGGTATGGCGTCATCTGAAAACCAATTTAAGGAGTCAAGTAGCATGGTTTACGTTGTATAATAACACCGCTACGTGTATGGGGAGATACTCCTCCTTCACTACATCAACTAACATTTTCAATAATAACAAATCTTGAAAGATATTCAGAAGATTATATCGTTGAACTTGATATTACAAATAATTTTAAATAATAAAATAAGAAAGCTTAGGAAGAAATGAAGGGGTTAATAATAATAATAAGAAGAAGAAGATGGAGAAGAGGGAGAAGAGGGAGAAGAGGGAGAAGAGGCAGAAGGGGGATTAATATAAGATCTTGAGATTTTTTTGGAAAATAACTTAAAAAAAATTAATAGTATTATATTCTATCTTATTTTTATCTTTATTTTAATCTTTTTTTTTTATTTCTTTATTATTATTATTATATATTTATATAACCCTCAGCCCCGTCATAACTCCCTTTTTTAAATATCTCTAATTTATACTATCTAATTCATATCCTCCCTTATATCACCCATCTAAAACACCTAAAACATCTAACTCCCCCCCCCCCCATACACCCAAAAACCATTCCCTCTCCCCCCTCTCCTCCCATCCTCCAACTATTCCACCACCACTCCATACTAGATTACAAAAAGATTCTTTCTTCATTATCCAATGTATACTCTTGTGAATCAAATCATCAGATAATTAATTCACTCTAAACATTTGCATCTGTAGACTTCTGTCTCTGGTATAATATATAGTCTGGGGTATACGCGTGGTAACCTGTTGGGTATTGAAGACTCGGCACATTAGTGATCATGAGTGCCACAGAGGAGATTTTTTGATTAAGAGAGTGTATTGGAATACTAGATATATATATATATATATCTCAGAGAATATATATTCTTCAGAATAATAAAAGATAAAATCAGAATATCAGGTTCAGATTCAGAATCAGAATAAATTCATAATCATTTATTCATCCATTCAAAAATGGCTCAACTTGTAAATTTATGCATCCCACTATATATTCTCCTAATACCTAATGACGGCAACATATCAACTATCTCGTTTAAATCATCTAATAGACACTACTAATAATTTTTTCCATCTCATCAACATCTTTAATCGCCGTTGTTAAATTATCATATCCATCTTTGGTGATTAGAATATTGTCTTCGATTCTTACACCTATTCCATATTAGTTTTTCCAATAGCAGCATGTGAACAGCGATGGGAAACAGGAAGGAATCTTACCTCCGACTTCCCAGTATTTCTCCAAAATATCCGCGTTGATGTATTGAGCATGAGCCGGATCTTTAAGATAAGGTTCGATGATGAAACGACAGAAGTAAATCTAAATCATATGTATCAGCCACGAAATCCAGGAGCGAAGAAGAAAAGGGAAAATCTTACTCCTGGCTCAACTGTAACAACACTTCCCTCAGGTAATGTCCCTCTCACTCTCAAATACCTAAATAATCTATCCTTATCCTCATAATTTGGATGTCCACCAGTATCATGGGTATCCATTCCAAGATAATGACCCAATCCATGCGGGAAAAAAGCAACACTAGTTCTTGCCTTTAAAATCTCATCTTTATCTCCTTTGAGAATATTTAAAGATAGAAGTCCTTCGATGGCGATTTTGTGAGCTAGGAGATGTACCTCATCCCAGGAGACGCCTGCTTTAAGCATAGAGGTGCATTGGGATTGCATGGAAAGTACTATATCATAGATAGAGCGAGATTCCGGTGTGAATTGGCCATTGATGGGGAAAGTTCTAGTCTGAAGGATGTTAGTATATCTACGCAAAAGCTTAGACACCTCAATTTCAGAGAATATAATCTTACAATATCCGAAGCATAACACTTATACTCTCCTCCAGCATCCAAAAGCAAGTTCAATTTGCCCTCCAGTCCTTCCGAATTCTTCATATAATGCAAAGTAGCAGCCGCTGTTCCACTCGCCACAATACTATGATATGCTTGTTCCCTCGCTCCATTGGCAATACATTCTTTAATAAAGAGGGCTTCCAATTCCCTTTCGTTCTTTACGTGTTTGACAGCCTTCAAAACAGCCGTATGACCAACAGTAGAAATCTCATTCGCCTTTCTGATCAATGCAACTTCATATTCGGATTTCCTAACTCGGGCTTCCTCAATGGCTTCTTTGAGGAGAGTAAAATCCTTTTGTGGAAATTCGAGGAATGTGATGTGAGTAGAAATTTGGGGAGCGATGGCCCAGACTTTAGATTGATTTGGTAGGGCGAGATGCGCGTTTATCATGTCAGTGGTGAGGACCTCATCGACGTCGTAAAGGGCGAGGGCTTCTTCAGGGGAAACGGGGAGACCAGTCCAAATGACTGATTCTGGATCAATTGGAGGAATGAAGAGCGTACTTTTTCCCGTGGAGATGTTGTAAGTGAAGTAAGAGTCTGGGAGATCGCAGCCGGTTAAGTAGTAGAAGAAGCGACGTTGTCTAAGATAGTCATATTAGCACGAATAGTGCAATGGAACAAACCGAACGAATGGCAGGAAAGAACGAATTGAAAGAGCTTCAATCCATCCTCTCAATACCTGCCAACGCAGCCTAATGACACATACCTAAAAGGAGCCGCCTCATCATTATCCTCAATCATCACCGTCTTCTGCGCCTCCAAATACAGTACTCCCTCCGCCCCAGGCTCCTTACTCCTAATATACTCGGCCACCTTCCTAGCATGTTCTTTCGCCGGATACTTCCCTTCCAAAATCTTATCCATAGCTACCTTCTGATTCAAACCCATACCGGAATGATGTACTTGACGTCGAGGTATGCAATATTCTAACCCCAGCTGAGGTCTACCGAAACCCGGAAATGGAGCTCCGCACAATCTCAAGCTTCTAGGAGCTGAATTTGGTAATATCGACGATAATTGGACAGCGCTGGAAGAATAAGGTACGAATTGTACTGGTGGTATCTGTGCTATGCTTATTCTTTGTCGTCCTTGGAAACAACGTGTGAATCGCGGGGTAGTTGACAAGCGGAACATAATCTTACCTAGCTTTGGCTTTGCCCGTTGCTAAGCGTGCTGTGAAAATCAATTCGGTCGCTCCCGACCAAAAAATAAACTACCTCGGTGATCCTTTGACTTGTGAACTTTATTATTTAAACGTTCACTAGCCATTAATTTCTGCTTGGCAACATTGCATTGAACCTCACTAATCACTATCGAGATTAATTTTACACGTGTATGATTTTGGACAAATTGCATGCAAGTAGAAGTAAAAGTTGAATTAAACTATGTGTTCAGGATATCATCAAAATCTGAATCTCCCTTCATTGGGTACCAGTACCAATATATCACACACATTGATAGTGCTCATGATGCTACAAACGAAACTACACCCCCAAATTATCTTGTCGAACAATTTCCCTCTCACCGACTTGGAGCAAAGTATACCATCCAACAATCGTGATCCAAGCTCATATCCATCATAAAACGCCTCCAATGATGCCTCCCGTATCTGTGTTGTATGTAGCTTTCACCGTCTCGATTGTGTTTCTCTAGCGATCAGGCCATTCCATATGCAATCTGCTCCAGGACTTTTATCTTTGACCTGTTCCATGCCTGACCCATCATCCATCTTCCATCTTCAGGAGTCGTAACCATCTTGACTCGGCCACTTTCGAACTTTCCAATGTAACCTATTCAGGCCATGCCCAACACACATCTAGGCGTCTGCAGTTACTTCTACCACAGTTTCTTGTGCAGCCATATTCGTTCTACCCCTATTTAAGAGCGACATATTCGGGACGAAGTTAACCCCTCCCTGTAAAGAAGACAGTTCTTTCAGACTTATCGCATGCTGTAGAAGAGCCTCTTTATTCGCCTTCAACTCAAAATTTGTGAGAAAACAAAAATTGATTTCCAATTTCGAGAGCTCTTGCTCACTGACACCTCCAACCTGGGCGAAACGGGCATGAGAATAGCTTTGATCTTCGAGTGCCTTCATAGCTACACGTAGACCGGCCAATATGAGTCGATGCGAGTTTCGCCGTGTCACAGGTATCACGCGTTCATCGACCGCTACTCTGTATATGTAGGAGCTGGTTGCAAGATAGACAGCTGTTGACATTGGACAAAATTTGTGTATACGCATCAAATAGTCTTCTAGAGAAATTGGAGGAATCTGCCTAGAGTAGAATCTTCGTGTAATAGCACTATGCTGAACATTCAGAGGCTCGGCATTCTCTCCAACAATGATATATGGTTCCGCGGCAACAATTTCTTGTCTCTCGAGAGGCTTTTGTCGAAGGTTTACTCCATCTATAGCATCTGGTCCAGAAGCTCGTTGTCGAAAACCTGCCAAGTTTGTCCACGATCCGGACCGTCGTATGTTTTCTTTCTCTGCCTGCATTCCTCTCATATTCGGCATCGTCGTTTCGGTTTCGGTCGAGGCTGGCATTGGAGGAATATCTCCTGTAAACTGAACCAGAGCCTCAATACCAGCACATAACAATTTGAGTGCCGTTATTGGCGTGAGTGTAAAAATATCAATGCTACTCGGAGACGGTGGGGATACTCCACGATCGTTTGAAAATTGATGGACGGTAAGACCTGCATCGTTTGAAGGATTTGGTGGTGGTGGTAGTTCGCGGTCAGAATGATCGTCTGAATCGTGGTTTGAATTCTCGAAAGCCATCGAACGGGAGCCATCTGTAGGTGATTGAGACATAATTCAATTTATGGCCTGCGAAGTGAATCTCTCTATTCGGCTTTTGGAAAGAGTAATGGGTTGATTATTGTTATCGCCTCTCCACACGATATCCAAATGAACGTGGGTGGGTGATGAGATTGAGATCAAGAGTTGAGAAGACGCCGGGGCCAGGGAGGCTTAATGGATGCTTGGAAGAGCTCCAAGAAGGGCATGTTCTCGGTGACAGATGATATGCAAAATTTGTTGTTGAAAGGCGAGACTGGGTGTGTGTGGAGGGATTGATGGTCTTATATTGAGTGGAGTGGAAGTGGATTCATTTTATAGTAAGATTGTGTTTATAGGGTTTGGAAGTCCCTTTAGCACTAATAAAAGAAAGGACAGAGATGGAAAAAGAGTGGAAAAGAGTGATGGGGGTGTGGAAAAAGACAAGGGGCTACATAAGTAAGTAGGTAGCATACATACAGGCACATTGCACATTTAGATTACCCCTTGGACTCCCATGTACTCCCATGTGTTCAAATGTAATTAAATGAATGAATTGGGTCGTATCATGCGTGAGTAGTATTCGTACCTAGCATTCACAGTGATCAGCCTGATTGAAAGCACAAAGCCTAATGGGGGTAGAGGCCCAAAGAAAAGAGCATGCTCAGTGAGTCGAGATATGCTACGACTCGAAAGTACGGAATACATCCACCGATCCTTAAGCTAGCTAGTACCGAGTGACTAGATGTCTAGAACTAGATTGAAACCAGCCGAAGCTTAAAAATGTTAGCAACATTAGCAACATGCAGCCACTCCACTACTCACCGATAAGAACCAAGACGTCGGACAGAAAACCAAAAAAACTCTAGAAGGAGCACGTGGATCACCAGCAGGGTAGAAAAGCACCTCGGGGTAGACCAGATGAAGTTAACGAGCTTACCTCTGACTCCGTGTGTATACTCCGTATGCCACACCACAAAGATGGTGATGATAGTCCATCCGCAGAATCAGATGAAGCACGTATAGTATCTAAATCCTCCAAGATCATTACCGAATGAATTTCAACCAATAATTGCATAAAAGTACTACTGTATCATGGGGAAGCTAATATCTCAAGGGGTTTTACCGTTTGCGAGACGAGGGTCGCGATAATAGATAATAAATAGTAATCTTACTATCGATACGAATATCTATTATCGATGTCTACCCGTAACCGTCCTTACTGAATTCGGATGAGCAAAATTGACCACGAGACTCTCTGAGTTTGATGTTGCGAGATTATTCACTTGTTGACCGACAAATAGAGTAAAGTAAGATGTTACGTCTAGTGCCCTTTGACCTTTGGGCGGAATATCCTTTAAGCGCGCCCCTCACGTAAAAGGAAGAGGCTTGGATCGGAATATTTCATATGAGCTGGATCGATAAACTTTTTAAATTACTTGATCTCTCTCTTCCGTATCGCATCTGGGATGCATCGTATTCCTAATGGTTGTATCGATCAAGTAGCCATGGACAAGCATTTCCCCACATCTAGGCATTCCTATCAGACCCCTCCGCACTGGGATGATTATCGGAATCACCTCTCCGCTACCCCCTGATATTATGGCACAATGCAGGATCTTGCAGAAAGCGTTGGTGGTAAACACCACTAAGGGATAAGCGTGACTGGGTAAATTCTTGATTCGTTGGGTATACACGGTATTCAATTAAACTAAATCTCGAACTTCAATTCGAGGAGACGCCAAACTCCATTTCAAATATTTGTTGATGCTTTCATATGCATCTCCCATCGTCTTCGGGTATTTCAATCCTTCCATCTAGCCAAGAACTTTGCCATATCATCAGTAGGCATCGATGCAGCAGCAACCTTTCATTCATTAGCTGCGCGACTCAGAATTATTGGGGTTTGAAACTTACCGTATTAGCGTGGCTTTCAAAGGACGCTGTTTGAGCTTGTGTCAAAGTCGTGTCAATGGTTGCAGAGCTCAAATACGTGGTGGCTAGAGAAACGGACGATGTTGGGTATTGAGGTGCCGTATTGGTGGCCGTTATAGTGCTACCAGGCATTAAACCCATTGGGGCGTATCTGGTAAGACCAGTTTGTGATTGGAATGGGATGCCATAAACCCCGTCCGCCAATGTTGATGACGACGCTGCAGTGGTATCTGCCACGGTATTGACAGTGGCAGGACCAGCAGTACCAGTAATTGTGAATTTGGCTCCAAAATCCCCTGTCATGCCACTAATTGAAAATCTATCCGAGTAAACAGTAACTGTTCCTCCAGCTTTAGCGGTCGCTATCATTCTCATGAAACTGCATTACAATCAGCACCCAGTTTTTTGAAACTTTGGCATCAGAAAACTCACTATGCATTGGTCACGGACTCTCCACTGGTCGCTGGTACAGTGACGGTAGTCGTAAGAGCTGACCCCATGCTAACGGTAGCAGATACTGTAGTTATCACTTTGATATCTGCACCGGAACTAGATCCTGCGCAGACGGCTAATGAATAAGTCGAAATATCAGCTATCGATGGTGCATCTCCGCTATCTGCCCAAGTAACAGTAAATGCGGTTCCAGCCGTTTCTACCGCTCCAGCTGCTGGTGCTGCAAATTTTGGGTATGCAATTGCGAACGGGGCAGATGCCGCAAGGACCAAAGCCTGGGAAAGGCGCATAATGAATAGCTTTCGCGCTCGCAGATTGAATGTCGATGTTGATTTTTGATCTTCGTATGATTCTCTATTTGGCAGGGCGAATTGTATATTTCTTATGAAGTCGTGGTAGAAATTGGTTGAAAGATAACTTTCTCAACTCCAAGGAATGGGAATGTTTATTAAGATTCTAGTATCTATCCTTAGGAGGAAGGCTGAAATATAGCTTTGGCCTTAGGCGTCAAGGGGGTTAAATTTCAACGCAACCGATCTTCACTTCACGTTCACGGGGTTCTGTCCAGGTTCTATATTTAGAAATGAGCATGTGGAAGCTTCTTATGATTGGATGACTTTTTTTTTGATATGCAACAAGACCTTCCTTTCTTAACTCCTGTTTGAAGCTCGAGTATGATTTATTCAATTGCTTTAAAGTTTTGCAAAGCATTTCAAGTCATAGCAAATATTCCACAACGTCCGCGACACAGGAAAGGGTCCAAAAGAAGAATGTCAGGCCAGCCTAAGAAATATTCATTTCAAGGGTATCATGTAGTAGATACGGGTATATTGCGGTAACGGCTACCTGCGGGAGATCTTGCCACAGTTTTTGGTCTTATCGATCTGGATAAGTGAAAAACCCCTCTACAAGGGTAACTCAATGAAGAATACTTTCATTGTTAAGTTTTTGATCTGACTTTTTATAACAAATTCTCGTGCCACATTGCGACATTACATACCCATCTTTAAAAGATAGTTAATAATCATTCTCTTTTATCTTGATTTTCTCCCTTTCCAATACAATCTGACAACCTTCCACATCAACAATATACCGCCCAAACATTCAAATTATCATCAACATGGCATCTATTACTAGTCCTGCGCGGGCTCCTGTCCTTGCCATGAGTGCTTCTGAGTTGATTGGAAATACCCCTTTGGTACGATTGAATAAGATTCCGCAGAGTTTGGGTATTGAAGCAGAAGTCTACGCAAAGGTCGAACTCTTCAACGCTGGTGGAAGTATCAAGGATCGTATTGCGCTTCGCATGATTGAGGAAGCGGAAAAGTCTGGTAGAATAAAGCCTGGAGATACTCTTATTGAGCCAACCAGTGGAAACACGTAAGTTACTTCTTACCTCTTCGGCATGCATTCCTAACCCCTCCCCAGTGGTATTGGACTTGCTCTTGTTGGTGCCATTAAAGGTTACAAGACAATCATTACTTTGCCCGAAAAGATGTCGCCGGAAAAGGTCGCTGTTCTACGGGCACTTGGAGCCACTATCATTCGTACACCAACTCAAGCAGCATGGGATGCACCAGAGTCTCATATTGGGGTTGCAAGACGCTTGCTAAAGGAGATTCCAAACTCCCACATCCTGGATCAATATGCAAACGAGAACAACCCCCTCGCACACGAATTTGGAACCGCTGAAGAAATCTGGAAGCAAACGGATGGAAAGATTACTGCCGTTGTTGCAGGAGCTGGTACAGGTGGAACTATTACTGGATTATCTAAGGGTCTAAAGAAGCACAACAAAGATGTCAAAATCATTGCAGCAGATCCCCATGGATCTATCCTTGCAGTTCCAGAAAGTCTGAACCAAGAACACGCCAACGAATCTTACAAGGTTGAGGGAATTGGTTATGATTTCATTCCTGATGTCTTGGACCGAGACTCCGTTGATGTGTGGTACAAGACTGATGATCGTGAATCATTCGCCTACGCACGTAGACTGATTGCTGAAGAAGGCCTATTGGTCGGAGGTAGCAGTGGTAGTGCTATCGCAGCTATGGTCAAGGGGGTTCGTGATTTGGGACTTGGCAAAGGTGATACCGTGGTGGTCATCCTACCAGATAGCATCAGAAGCTACCTCAGCAAATTTGCGGACGATGACTGGCTAGCGGCTAACGATCTCCTTCCTCCTACTCCTGAGTCATCCACTCCAGCATCTCCCGTCGTTGCGGCCCAATCCAAGAAAGACCCATATTCCGGAGCAACTCTTCGATCCCTCCGCCTCAAGCCAGTCACATCCGTACTAGCCAACTCCCCCTGTTCAGAAGCCATCGAAACCATGCGCGAAAAAGGATTTGATCAACTTCCCGTCCTCTCCCCCAAAGGGGACAAGCTCGTCGGTCTCGTCACCCTCGGAAACCTCCTCAGCTGGATTAGTCGTGGCCGCGCCACCGGCAAAAGCCCCGTCTCAGATGTCATGTTTGACTTCTCCCACATCCCCGAAGTCATCACCGATCCCAAGGATATCAGCCACCTTTCTTCACCACCCAAGAGCAACGGCATTCAAACCACTCAAGCAGGCAAGAAACAAACCACCCCCCAACGCAAATTTGTAGAAATCACCCTTGATACCCCTATCTCTGCCTTGAGCAAATTCTTCGAATGGAACAGCGCGGCCATCGTCACCGAGAAGGGAAGCGAGAAGAATGGATTATCAAAACCAATAGCAGTAGTTACAAAGGTCGATTTATTGAGTTGGATGGTAAAGCAAACGAAAGTTTAAACCAGCTCTTTGCATCGTGTCGGGCTGAATGGGAATGGCGTTTGGGAGTGGTATATATGTAAGCACTGTATGTGTGATATGTGATGGTGCTTTTGGTCTCAACACCTATAGGGAGGATATAGATAGATAGTCCCTGCATTTAGTTTCGGGAGTTTTATTGAAAGAATGGAAGAATGAATATAAATAAATACATCAACCAATGAATGCTCACACGAGACAGATATGGTAGTAGAGTAAATGATACCAAACTGCATATCTCATGAAAAGATACCCACTTCATCAGTAGCCAGATAGATAGAAGATCTTACATGTATGTACAGGTATGTATTCCTCATATTATGATATATATAAATGACTAGATTGAAAATGAGCTACGAGAAAATTCACAAGTGAAGAAAGTGGGAAAGTTAAGTAAGAAAGTAATGCAAAGAAGCTTATTGGATCTATTGGATTAATCGTACAATTTACAGTTCATTCATTCATGTATGTATGTCTCTAACAGCTTTAAGCCTAAGACAAAGTACACACGAATGAGCGAACGAGTGAACTTTCTATAAACTAGATAGGAAGCAAACGACTTTTACCAAACCATTCCTTGTTCAGGAATTAGTCTTGAACTGTACTGGTCTGAATATATGCCATATTAATTCAAATTATTCTCCGCCCCGCCCCGCCTCACCCTGCACCATTTTCAAGAAATGAGAAGGCAATGATTCCCAAACGCCATGTACCCCAATCTACCGTATTAGATTGGATTTGGGATTCGGAATGGTCTAGACACCCCATCCTATAGAATACCTATTCTCGGCCCGCCATCCAATCATGCAGGCAATATAATGTAAGGACTCCTTCCCATTTCCATCACCACTTTTCAAGAATCTAAAGGATTAAACGTCCTCAAACTCCATATCCTCTTCACTCTCCTCTTCATCTTTTATGACTGGTGCTGCTGGAGCTGGTTCTTCAATTCTAACCTTCTTTGCTGGTCTATCCTCATTCGGTGTATTCGGTCCTGTTACCGGACTTGCTGCACCTGTACTCGTTCCACTTGCAGAAACACTTTCATTTCGCGAATGCTTCAAAACGCCACTGAGACCACTACCACTCGTCACACTAGGTTTAGAGTCTGTACCTCCGACTGAACTAGCTGGAGTAGCGTCGCCAGATGTGGTACCATTGGGAATGACGTCCTCAAAACCTTCCTCTTCATCATCGTCGGTTTCGTATTCTTCATCTTGCTCTTGCTCAGCCTCCTTGGCTTGTGCTGCCTTCAGTTGAGCAAAGTAATCATCAATTTCAGCCCCCTCATCCGTGCCTTCAGTGTCAGGTTTGATATCCTTTTTATTGATATCAACTGCAGGCCCAGCAGAGACAATAGGCTGGTTACCAAACTTGACCTGTTCTCCGGTGATTGTACTGTGAGTAAAATGCTGAGGCAAGGCATTCTGAAGAGCCGTCTTTTCTTTGCGAGCCTGTTCAGCGGCGATATCTGCAGCTGTAGGTCCTTCTCCATTCGTCAAAGTAACTGAGATAGATGTTGGTCCAGTATTATCCAGACCACGAACAGCAGTTGGTCTCTCCGAGGAGAGAGTAACGGGTGCTGTTTGGCTCCCAGGATTACCCTCATCTCTAACCACTTTGCGAGCTGAAGCAAGAGCTTGCTCGAATGTGTTTGCAGGGATGACTACCTGATCGATTTTTGGGAGTAGGTCGGTGATGAATCTGAATTGGGCATTAAGTTTCGAGGACTGCTCATGTCCACCACGGTTGTTGTCCGGATCGTGTACTAGAAGAAAATCGCATTTGTGACATAAAAAGCCTTCGTGATTTCTCTTATCCAAAACCTCGAACATGGTCCATTCCGATTTGCATCGAGGGCAAAAGTATTCCTTTCTCTCATCATCCGGCACAGTATTTCCTTGGACCGCCTTGTCTATCAGGTAGACTCTCCATTTGATCGCATCGATTGTTGCACGGTAGTCAATATAATAGTAGGTTCGATTAATTGGGCGTTGTTGACCTTCTCTGATCTCTGGGCGCGAATGCCTAAACAATCATCTTAGCAAAAGCTAGGAGTACGGAATAGACTATCAGCCATACACTGCAAGAAATCGATCCTCCTTCAATTTTCCACAAAGCTTGTGAAGCTCTTTCGTATTTATGCTCATCAGGTATGCCAAATCATCATCGCGCAAGCTGTAAGATGTCAACGTCTTTTTCTCAAGGCGCAAAAACGCTCAAAGAAAGACATACGCAGAATGAATGACGAGCGCATCAATCACAAGGATATGTTTTGTGTCGTAAAACGAGCGCATACAAGAGCGCACCAGCATTTGAGCGAGATCCATATTTGCAACTGGAAAGTCGAAACGTTGAGTGTATAAAAAAATAGATAGAGAAAGAATACCAGGCCTTGAAATCTCGAAAGGCGGTAGAAATGTGTAATCAAGAGGATAGAATTTTGAAAGGTCGGTAGTGAAAGTATGGGGAAAGACAAAGAGATGGATATTTAATACAAGGTGTCAAGGATGCCCATGATCATTCCGTATCCTCAAGACAACAAAGTCGAAGATATGAAGAAGATGGATGATTTCTATTTTGTGTCTACTATCGAGAGGATGGAGGCTGTGTTGCTCACAACAGGAATGGAGGAGACAATTGAATAAAAATTTGATATGATGGTTAAATTTATTAAAGGGAGATGAATGAAGATGATGATTGGCAAGGCTGAATGAAGCACCGTGCAGATTGCAGTGGAAGGATTTGTGAGACTTGAAATTATGTAAGCGACCGCTAAGCCGGTACCAAGATTTATTAATTATTTCCATGTTCATTATCATTGGTTGAGATAACTTTGGAGCTTGGACCAAGGCACTAAAAATTATCACGAGAAATATTCGCGCTTCATATCAGATTTCCAGTTTTATTATCGGGCTGTTTATCTTTTTAGAACTTCTCGTCGGAGATCTATGAGTATTTTTCAATTGGTGAAAAATACATTGAAATATATCTCTGAAGTTCGAATAGTCACATCAATCATGGAGTCAAATGCCAAATCTGGGGGTCAACGCGGTGGAGGACGAGGGCGGGGGCGGGGAGGGTTTAGCAGAGGTGGCAGAGGAAATTCTAGAGGTGGTTCCAGAGGAGGTAGAAAACCAGAGATGGGTCGCAAAGAATACAAGTCAGTCATGCCTTTGAATTTAAAAATCCAATTTCTCTAACGTTTCTAGTCGTCAAGCACCAAAGAGAGATCGAAATGACGACGACCAAGCATCGAAGCGAAGAAAGACGATGCATAATGGAGAATCAGAACCAACAGCATTTAGTACGGAATTCACCAAGGAGGAAATCGAGAGTGAAGTACGAAAACCCAAACACAAAGTAGCCGTAATGGTTGGCTATGCAGGAACTGGATACAAAGGCTTGCAAATCAATACCAAGGAGAAGACGATTGAGGGTGATATGTTCAAGGCCTTTGTGGCAGCTGGTGCCATTTCGAAAGCCAATGCAAATGATCCAAAGAAGTCAGCCTTGGTACGATGTGCGCGAACCGACAAAGGAGTTCATGCAGCTGGCAATGTTCTCTCCTTGAAACTCATTACCGAAGACCCCAATATCGTTGAGAATATCAATTCACATTTACCAGATCAAATTCGAGTCTGGGGTATTGAAAGAACTACAGGGTCCTTCAATTGCTATCAAATGTGTGACTCGCGGTGGTATGAATATTTAATTCCAACTTATTCATTTATCCCACCTCATCCTAAGAGTTTTCTTGGAAAGGAATTGCTACAGGCAGCTGAGAAAGAAGGTGTCTTGGAAAAATTCAACCAATTTCAAGAAGATGCTGCATCATTCTGGACAGATGCTGAGAAAGAATTCGTACAACCTATACTTGATAACCTGGATCCACAATTGGCGGCAGATGTTATGGAAGCTATTCATGCTGCGGAAGAATCCAATGAACCAATTGGAAAGAATATAAAGAAGAACAAGGCAGAAGGCAAAGATGTTGCCGAAATCAAGGAAGATACCAAGGAGGAACCGACGACAAACAATGAAGCAGAAACTGAAGGCGAGTTGGCACCCAAAGAGGAAACTGTAGCTGCCGAGGTTAACGGAGACGGAGATGTCAAGCAAAATCCTGAAGTTGCGGCGGAGGTCGAAAAGGAGGAGCCAGAATCTATGCAAGGCATAGAAAGTACTAGAGAACCAGAAGTAAAGGATGAGACTATTCACGATGAGGAAGCCAAGCCGGAAGCAGACGGTGTCCAAGAAATCTCGAAATCCATTCTTACACCTCTCGAAAAGGCCGTCAAGGAAGTAAAAGCAGCCTATATCAAAGCCAAGAAAGCATACCGCATACACGAATCTCGCAGACAAAGAGTACAAGAAGCGCTCAACCAATATGTTGGTACTTACAACTACCACAACTATACAATTCTCAAAAACTACAGTGATCCTTCTTCAAGACGACACATCAAGTCCTTCAAGATTGGACCTAAACCTATCATCATCCACGATACAGAATGGCTCTCATTAAAGGTCCACGGTCAATCCTTTATGATGCATCAAATCAGAAAGATGGTAGCCATGGCAGCATTAGTGGTACGATGTGCTTCGCCAATGGAGCTTATCAAGGAAACTTATACTGCTGCCAAGATTAGTATACCAAAAGCTCCTAGTTTGGGACTACTATTAGAAGCACCAGTTTTCCATAACTACAATGAGAAGGTTGCAAAGGATTTTGATAGAGAAAAATTAGACTTCGAGAAATATAGAGAGAAAATGGACGAGTTTAAGCAAAGGGAGATCTATGATAGAATCTTCAGAGTGGAGAATACTGAGAATCAGTAAGTTTATCATTTTTAGGAATAGAAACCAGGCTAACAGCATGATAGATTTCATACATTCTTCCATCATCTAGATCATCATCGAAGCGATTACTTCTTGTGGCTGACAGCTTCAGGAATCTCTGCTGGGAGACAGCGTGGAGCAGGCAAGGATGCTTTGGATGCTAGTGATGATGAGGCTGACGTGAATGGTGAGGAGGGTTGATTGTTATATGGTTTCGTAGAAGAAATGAGTAATGTTGGAAAAGCGAGTTCTGAATGTTGCGAGGCTTTGGGCATTGAGTGCAGAGCTCAAAATAGCTGACGTGGCGAGGATATTTGCACATACAGAATGGTAGCGGAAAACGATTCTAGCCGGCTAGCAGAATCGAGAATCATCAATAGACCACGATACAATGAAAAGAAGAAAGCTTGACTTTCTTTGTACACAAACAACTATCTGTTTCATGTCATTCCATTTCTTGCTTTCTATCTAGACAATCACCCACTCGTTCACCCATCTACTCATATTTCGTTCTTATTCATATATCTTCGTTCCTGAAAGCATCCGGAACTTCCGACAACCATTCTCAACTCCCAGTGAGAGCATACTATGAGCATGATTTTATCAAACATCACAGCCACACCCTTCAGAGTCCTTCCCTCGCATTTGCTCAGGCAACTTAACCATCTTTCCTCATACAATCTCGAAAACGAACAACTCCATATCCATATCCATCCTCCTATGACACTCAAGATCAAACCAACCCTCTATCGATCTATATCAAAACCCAAACCATAAAATCCAATAAAATCCCGTACCAATAACCACGCGAAGATATCCGCAGCAAAGATTAGCATTTGCACCTCATACTTCCTCTTCGTTTGTCTCGTCTCTAGCATCATCGCGTCATGTCCTCCTGATGAAAAGTTGCTCAAATTTATCTTTACACTGGGTTTTTGGGTGAATGTGTTAGTATTTCTTTTTGGGGGAGGGTTGGGGGGAATTATTCGTTTTGTATATTTCAAAAAGAAAAGAAAGCAAAAAGACAACAAAAAAAAACCCAAAAAAAAACTCACATTCCTCCCGCACCACACCCTCCTCGGTAACCTAACCACACGCTTCATAACCACATATTCCCCCAGCTCATCCTCTTCCCTCTGTTCACGGTCCATGACCGTCATTGTACCCTTGCTTAAAACTTCTATTTCCATTTCATCGATATTGGGATTCAAATCCAAATTCAAATCCCTATTCCTATTCCCATTCATACTTTGGCTCCCATTCATACTTTGATTCCCATTCATACTCAACCGTATATTCGGCTCCGCACTCCTATTCGACAATCTACTCGTAGATCTCTGATTTGTGATTTGATCTCGCGGTTTAGAAGAAGTTGCGTGGAGATTCGTGCTTATTTTCCTGCGGAGTTTGTTGCTTGATGTTTGATTTTGATTTTGTTTCTGTCTTTCTGTTTGTGCTTGCCCATTTGCAATTTTAGCATCGGAAGTAGAATCACCAGAAGAACCAGAAGTAGAAGAAAAAGGAGAAATTTTTCGATTTCCCTTATTTGGGGATCTCTCTCTCTTGTGTTTTTGCTTTTCCTCCAGCCGAATGGGATCGTAGACTAGGAAATGTATGACGATTTTTCGTACGCCGTGTGGTATGACCATTATTTGCATTTGGTGTCCTGAGAGGAAGGGGGGATTGTTTTCGGGGGTTTCAGTGAAGCCTTGCTGGAGGATTTGGGGAGGGAGGAGTGTGCTGCGGGGAAGGTAGTGGAAGGCGGGTGGGGAGAGCGTGTAGAGGACTTCGAGGGGATCGTGGGGATTGGGTGGGGGTTTTTTGGTGGTTGGGGAGAGGGAGAGGGAGGTGAGATGTTGGGATAGGCGGTTGGAATGAGAGCGGGGTGGACAAGGGGTGGAGAGATGTAGGGCAAGAGAGAGTTTGAGGAGGAGGTTGTGCAGGTGCGTGTGCAGTGTTACGAGGTTGGAATGTGCGGAGGCGTTGGCTGCCATATTGGGGGCTGGTGTATTGTTGTGTGTAGGCAGTGGAGATATGATATTACTGAACGTAGAGGTAGATCGCCAGACAAGTCGGGTAGGGAGCTAGCAATTATTGCAAACTGCTTTGTAAGATCGATGCTGAAAATAAAGTAGTGTGGATGATGTGTGTGCGTTGTCTGTTGTTTGCTCCGTCCAGCAACCAAAATGGTGGATGATAAATTGATTCCCTCGAGAATACTTGAAAAGATTGTGTATATATGTGTATGGGGCGGTAGTTACAAAGATCTAGTTGCAGTCAATTTGTGCTGTCGATAGACGGAATTCTGTAGAAAGTTCGGGGAAAGTGAACATAGTCATAAACCGAAGCTTTGAATGAAATTCACCATATTATGTCGGAAATATCAAGGACATTCCCTCACGTGAAATTTTGATTCTCGGCCGTATTGGATTCTTTGCGCTGGTAACCTAAAATTCATTTGAAGTTGAGTCATAGACTCAGGTCATAGTAAATAATTTTACATCCATACGTATTAATATATTCACCTCACCTCATTTCCCCTTTATACACTAAACTATCCAAGCACGTCCTTTCCCATTCGCCCCTCCACAATATCATCTTAGAGTCTTCCCATAACTCCAAATATTCAACCCTACTTTCGACCCTCTCTTCACCGGCAATCCAGCATGCCATGTTTCTTCGTATCCTCTCCCATCTCTATCAATATTCTCCCAAAAGATTGCATTTCCTTTGATCGGTTTAAATGTCACTCCTTCTACAGTTACATTTTCCCCACTCCTTGGATCTAATGCTTCGGTTGTATCAAGAAACTCCTCCCATCTACCTCCTTTTGGTCCTATTACACGAGGAAATTCTGTTCCTCCGCCTTCGATATCGGAGGATACATCGACGTAGACCATGAATGTACTTATTCGATCTACTCCACGTTTGCCTCCACTCCAATCGCTGTTTCCAGAATTAGTATTTAGTGCATAAAATATCTCCCTTTGAGAACCCGTATGAACAGTAAAAATGCACATCACAATTAATCCTCATAAACTTACAAATGCATCCCATAGTGTCCTCCAACCCCATACCTCTGCGTCCTCAACTTCTCAATCCCCATCTCGCCCCTCCACCCCTGAAACGCTCTCGCTCTATGCTCAATACATCTAACCACCTCATCTCTCTCTACCAAGGCTACTTCGGAATGACGAACCGAAGTATCAATTGTCGTTTCCTGACCATGAGAAATAGTAGAAGGTGCATAAAGCGGTTCACTATCCCCGTTAGTTTTCTTCCTTTCCATCGAAAGAAATACAACACACCTAACATCAACTAAATGTTTACTCTCATTCGCTTTCAGAAATCCCTCAATATATATCATCAGAGGTTCTCGACTAATAATATACGTCTTATAGCTATCTTCCGGACAATATAGAGGTTCATCACTAGCGATAAATGTGGAGTTTAAATCGAGAGGTTCATTGCGAGTAGATGGACGTTTGAAAATCATCTGGGAGAGAGGCGCCCATACGAGAACGTAAAAGGGTATCAGTGCAAAAGCGTAAAGGAGCATTTTGTTGGAATGTGATGTTTAGGATGTGCTGGGCTTGGCGGCGAGGAAGAAAAGGAGGTGAGAAGTTAGAAGAAAGTTGTGGAGCATCACGTGCTGGGTACGTAAAATTGAAGTTGATGATATATGCGCAGCAACATGTTATATTTATTTTCAATTGGATATCCTCCTTATTCGGATTTTCGGATTCGATTCATCGGTCGTGAATAAGACTGGATAGGAAACCATAGGAGATTGTTCACACCCAGATGTCCCCAGGGAAAAATCTTAACCCTATAAAAGTATAAAATCAGTAAATTATTGATTTTTTAACTTCTATAGAACTAAATAAGGATTTAGAATCTTGTTATATAATAACAAATTCTAAAATATTATTCTTTTTAAATTATAATATTAAAATAATCTGCTTTTTAATCCTTTTAATCATTTTAAAAGTTATAAATAATTTTTAATTTTATTAAATAATAAATAAATTCTTTTATTTTATCAAAATAAATTTTCAAGAATAAAAATATATTATTTTTAATGATTAATAATAATAAAAGGTTTAAATTTTTTTCAAAAAGATTATATAAAATATTAATTTATAATTCAATTATAAATTTATCATTTTTAAATTTAAATTTATTTATAATAATATCTTTTATATATTAATATTTTATTCTATAGTTTCCATTAATTATAATCTGAAAAATTATATCTTTACAATTAGATGATTAGTAAATAATTATTGATTTATCAATAAGCATTACTGATTTCATGTTTCCATAGGGTAAACCCTCCCTGTCTTTCGTAACAAAAAAAGTGTCCAACAATTTGAACAATCTAACAAGTAGAGATTTCCGGTTATTGTACTCGTTCAAAAGTTGAAATCTCCCGAAAAGATGAATTATTCCTCACAGCCAATCACCTATGGTGGTTAATATTGAGCTTAGATGTAACCTGCTATTCTGAATGTTAGATTTTATATCGCCGACCCATACTGCATGAAGTTCTAACCCAGAGCTTCGGACTGGTATGATCTTACTACTATGTAGTTTCTGATTGATGACTGGATTTAGAAGTGGAACTATTCAAATACCATATCGTGCATTTTTAGTTCTGCAATGTATTGTTCCTAGGTATGCACATCGAGTGCACTGTTGGAAAATACAAACTCCTACCACGTCATTATTGGAGTTAGTAAGTATGTGGTTGATTTTAACCTTGGGCTGGAATTTGAAATAAGTTTATATATGGAATTCGTAGTTAATGATAAGATTATAAAGTGAGAGAAAACATGCATAAGTGTGTGAATGGAGGAAGATGGACTGATATAAGTAAGTCACTATTTCAATCTCCCGATGCTAGCTGGTACCGGTTCTGTGGATATCGATATGAAAGTATGAAAGTTTTGCTATTGGTATCACTCTGACTATTGTTATTATTAAAGGAAATAAAAAATGAAGACGAGTTAATGGGAAAACTTACATGGTTGGTGGATTTGAAGTAATGAGTTGCGTGCTATTGATCTTGATCATTGCTCTTGTTGTGTTGAAAGCTATAACTTTAAATGATGGGAAGGAAAAAAGAAAGAAAGAGTAGAAATACGTCCAGATAGATGCTCGGGTACGAGTTGGTGATAAGACTTCATCTCAAGTGCCCAAGAGGTGGGAGTAGGGGAAAGAGGGGGAGAGATATGCTGAGGATTTACTAGATATCTAAAGTCAGTCTTTCAATATGGACTGAGATTCTATGATATAAAGATCCAAAGGAGTTGAATTATAGGACATTGAATCGATTAAAGATTTAATCAGCTAAATTCTTTATAGTCCTTCATTTTTGCCAGACTCATTGCTTGCAATCTACATCCTCTCAATCATCAATTCTCCTCCAAAAACCCCAAAACAAGTTCATCAAACCTGGGAGGATCCTCCCAGTAACACCAATGACCACCCCAATCAACTACTACCCCTCTAGCCTTTCCTTGCGTGGGCTTTTCATCACTCTTCCCCTCTTCTCCATTAATAAACTCCACAATCTTCATAACTCCCTCGGTAGGAAAACATCCGCTCATAGTACTCCCCACCACTAAAACCTCTGTCTGACTTCCGCTTTCAAGCCCAAAAGTAGCACGAATACTATCTCTCCAATCCTTAGAAGTATGATCTTCCATCAATTTTCCCAACCATCTTCCATCCCCCTTAAGTGCTTCTCCTAAAAAGAATGCCTCATCCTCATCCATTTCTGCCTGCGTTCTAACCCCCTTCTCAAGTCCATACCGATAACCCAAACAAGCGGCAATAGTCCCACGATGTGCAACATCTGGTGCCAGCTCAAGTGTCTTCTGAAGAGAAGCAATCGCCCATGGATTATTCATCCCGCGATTACAAAATCGACTATCCCAACCATCCAACGTAGCATTTTGCAGAGGACTTTGATCTACAAAGATCATTTTCTTGAATAATGCCGTCGTGAAAAGTTCCGCATAACTCCATAAAATTGCACATCCAAGACTACCACCAATAGCAAGGAATTTCTTTTCTGATCGCGTGACGTTTTGATTGACGGGGGATGAATTGATGATTTGTTGCGTAAGTTCAAGCAAATCCATTGCGAGTCGACTCACATGATACCCATGCTTTGGTTTTCCACTGTCCCCGTGGCCTCTGAGATCTGGTACAAGAACTCGGTATTTTTGTGACAAAGCAGGGATATTGCGTTGCCAGACGGCAGATGAACCGGTAAAACCATGCAGCTGTATGTTTTGTTAGTCCAACTCTTCCTCCCTTAACCACTTCATTCATGAGGTCATGTCATGAAGAAAGATTTCTTAATCTATCATATACCGAAACAGAAACCCTAAAGCCGAAAACAAAATCACTCACAAGAATCAAGCATTCCTTTCCACCCTCATTCTTAGGATCTGTATCAATATATTTGATCGTAACCCCATCATTCGTTTTGAAGTCCTTCATCACGTTTATCTTGTATCCTGGCATATTTTCCTCTTCTTCCAAATCGCTCCAGCAATCTTGATCATCAAACTCAAACAAGAACTCTCGCACGTCTTGAAGTATCAAACTTAATATGCTTCACTCAACAAACCTTCAACTCGTTCTCGGAGACACCAACACAAGATCCACACAACACGAGTCGACACAAGAGATATAAAAAAGAGGTTGAAGTGTAAAGTTGTTTCACGCTTCAAATTCGAGATGAAGCTTGTCCAAAATTATATAAATACCCCACCATTTTAATCACGCGTTTACGGGCTCAAGATCGCGACTGCACGTGTTTCTGTTGAGTACAAGAACATAAAATAAGTGAGATGAATCTATGGAGCTATTACTCCATTCCTTCATTCACCCATTTATCAATCTACCTTCCTATATCTATACCCCTCTCTCCCTAAAAATTACTGATTCTTGATAAACAATTTATCAATTTGATACTCCTATAAGGCTTCCTAGACAGGAAATACCTGCGATGATTGTTCATGCTCGGTACCGGAATTGGCTGCAAATTTAACTATGTATTATCAAATATATTCTGCGCCATCAACGATGTCAACACGGAGCTTTTCGAAACCAGGCATTGGTAGATCTGATTAGAAAGATGAGGAAGCATCACTCTGGTTGTTAAGGAAGGGATGAATAAAGTCATTGCGAAACATGCACGAACGGCCGGGGTGGCTAACTGTGCCGCCGGAGTGGTTGCAATATACAGTAAGCGTCGATTTTTCTCTTTGGATGCAATGAGACGAAGTAATAAATAAGGGAGTGTAGATGTTGGCTCAGGGGCCGTTAACATCATCATTTACCGGTTACTTGCTTCATTTACTGAAAAATCTATTTACGTTTCATTGTTATCATTCACCATCTCTATGTATTAGATAGATATCTGGTTCAGAATTCCGATTGGTTGAGCGACAACTTGGTCTCGGTTGAGGCACAGTACGTACAATATTTCTCAAGGTCAAAATACGTCCAAAGGATTAAAGTGAAGCTTTACACCCTCTCGAACCTCTTTTTCCCTTCATCAATCTTCTAAGCCATCTAATTTTCCATAAGCATCTAACAACCAAGCTTTTAATCATGCCTCGTCCCGCTTCCAAAACAGTCTATGTTCTAGTTCCAGGCGCCTCTCAAAGTCCCGCTCACTATGGCTACCTGCTCCACCTCCTGCTCACTCGCGGCCATCCTGTCTACTCTGCCATACTCCCAAGTACAGGAAGCAACAAGAATGTCACAGTACAAGATGATGCGGAATACGTGCGCGAACAGATGCTTCTTCCCATTCTGGACACTGAAGAGCACGATGTGATTATGATAATGCACTCGTACAGGTAAGAAAACTCTCCCTCACTCTGTTTTTTGATATTGCTTGATGGAGACCAGTACTAACTATCCGAATCATGTAGTGGTGTTCCAGGCAGTGCAGCAGCTTTGGGTTTGGGCAAGGCAGAACGTGCCGCTGCTGGTAAGAAGACTTCTGTCTTGGGACAGATTTACATCGCCTCGCTTTTGATCAAAGGCGGGGATGGAGAGGATATTGTTGCTGCTCTTGGTGGAAAACTCCCACCTCACATTTCTCCAAACGTAAGTGATCTTATTATTACACTACCTTCTTCTTCCCATTTCACTTGATTCTGATTGGCTGCTTAGAAAGAAGGCGGTATCCTCACATGCGAAGATCCCGCCGCACCTTTATATGGCGACGTGACCCCAAAGGAGTTCCAAGATGCCATTGTGATGTCTATGTTGTGTCCCAGCTATGCATCATGGCATAGTCCATGTCTACGCGCCTCTTGGGACACGCAGGATTTCAAAGGCAGACTCGCCTTTGTCCGCACTCTCAAGGACACAGGTATCCCTCTTGAGATTCAAGACATGGTGATCAAGGGAACAGGAGAGGAATGGATCGTCAAAGATGTAGACACTGGACACAGCCCAAATCTCTCAGCACCCGAGAAAATTTGCGATATCTTGGAAGAGCTCGGGAAGCATTTTGGGAGTTTGTAGTTTGCGGAAATTCAAACACCAGACTATATGCCGGAAGATGTAGGTCAGAAAAAATAAGAAACTCGCTTAGTTAAGTGAGTTGCGATCTGAGCAATCTTATTGGTCTAAAATACTTTTATAAGCTCTACTTATAGAAAGTTTAATACAAGTCTTAAGGCCTTAAGTATATTTAATCTATATCAAAATAAAATAAATTATTAAAAGTATAAAAACTTTATCTCTCAATATAAAACAATACTAATAATATTAAAATTCACGATTGAATATAAAATCTCATCTTAGAGAATAACCATATCCTATCAACACCATCTCACGAAATCCGACACAGAATTCAAAAATTCGTAAAGTATATAATATATAGATATCTATTAACTAAAGTAACACAGAGCCATGACATACTCTCTAAATCCACATTCATCCATCCCATCCCATCCCATCCATCCCACCCTATACTCATAACCATAATGCATCAAGCACGATCACCTCCAAAATCTTTTAAAACCCCATGAATTAACTCCCGAGTCCTTCCCTTCCTTCACTATTGCCCAGCCCGCTACATACGTATCTGTGATGCATGCATGCACGCATAGAAAACGAATCCCAACCCAAATCAATGTTCCCGTCCCATTTTACTTTGCTTCATGCTGTAGTCTATATACCACAAGAACGCAATACTCGCCATGCGTTCAATCAATTATCTATAACCAATAAAAAGAAAAAGAAAAATATATGTTTGATATGTGCTCGTTTAGAGCTTCTTTCCTCTCGATTTATACACCAGTGTATGGCGTAACGAGATCGATACTCCTAGGACGATGTCCGTAACCACCTGGACCACTTCGTGGTGGTAATGGTCGATCCATACCCATACCCCCGGTGCTGGTAAATGTTTGAACGTTCCCAGATGCATATAAATCTTCTCGACTGCGACGGGCGGGGTAGCTGGTGCCGCTGTTGGTGTATGAGTTTCCGGGTGTGGCGAGAGGAGTGGGTGTTGTGGTTCTGCTCGTAAAAGGCATGTAGTTCCATACTTGAGAGGAGGTCCGAGAGAGTGTGGTGGTTGGTGGAGATTCTGGTTCTTGGGGTTGTAGTCGAGGGAGCGCGGTGGCTAATTCTCTTAGGCTTTCTAATGCACTTGATGAATGTGTATCGGCTTGTGATGGGTTGTAAAAGTGAGAGGCTGGGAGGGATGCGGATGGTGCTTGGTAGGTGGAAGAGAAATCGGTGGGATATGGTGAGGAGTTGAAGTATGATCGGGGTCGAGATTGAGTGGGGGAAAGTCGAGGTACGATATCTCGAGGTTCTTCTGGGAAGTGTAAAGCTGCGCTTGACATGAAAGGGGTCAATGGTGGAGAGCTTGGGGCTGTCGCATAAGGGTTCGATCGAGAAGTATATGTAGGGGCTTGATCATGAAGACGACAGCTATTAATCTTGTTAGTGATTTCTGCAATACAATCTGGAAATAATGGGTGATCCTCACTCTTCAGAGCAATAGAGAAAAGTATTATTTGCCGGGGTAAATTGCTTTTCGCAGGTCATACTATAGTAATTCGTCAGTTTGATTCAGCCACCAATATGCACCCCGCGTTTTCCAAGAAGTCGTCATGACCATCATTTAACAAATGAAACTTACCAGAATTGTGGGAAACTCTCTCCATTATCCTTTTCCAAGTATTGACTTTCTCTTTCCTTACTTCTGCCAGCCTTTGTAATAACTTGTGGTGTTACCCTTCTGTGTAAAGTTGTCGGACGACTAGGTTTCTTCTCCGCCACTACCGCATTATCCTTTCCTGACTTTCTGCGTATATGATGTGCCTTCTTCTCTGTGTTCTTCTCTGAACTTGTCTTGGGGGATAGAGCAAGTGCTGGTGCAGTGTGCGTTCGAGAAGCGGACGGTCTTGTTGAGTGTGCCATTATGGCGTTGAGGAAGTTGAGTTCTTCCTTTAGTTGTATCGAGACAATCCTTGAAATTTATAGGAAATCGAAAAGGACGAAACTCGTGGAATAACTTCTCACGTATAATGTGAAAATATGTCTTGGGATCCTTTATCTCGTGAATAATTCTTCGAATAGATTGTCTATCGTCTTCCCTGGTTGATCTCGGTCTTGTGGATGTTTCTCGTGATGGTGAATTAAATCGGTCCAGGTGAGTAAGGTTGAAGAGGATGTATGAGATCGATGATGAAACGAGGAATGATCGGAAGAAATTAATCAAGGATCAAATTCTTATATTTTATTTCGATTGGCGATTTGAACGGATATTATATTTTTATAACGGGAGTGTCCTGATAAGGGGACAATATCGGTATGGCCTATGACTCCCCCGTGTGAAATTAAGGGCGAAATCGGAAGAGTGGGATGTGGGAGAAATGTTGATAGGGAAGTACAATCAATCTAGGCTCGGTACTCCATATAAAGAAGCATGCAGCTAGATGTAGCGGTGATCGAATAATGTTTTAAGTTGCGATGCTTGCAAACAGGAACTATTGGCCAATATCTGAGAATATATTGTGTGGGATTATTCCAGCAATATGATTAATCAACTTTTACTTCCGACGACGGAGGTGGATGGATATTCGAAATAATCGAGAGCGGAAAGGGTTCAAAGTAGAGTACAATCCAGGAGAGAGATATTGAAGATATATTGTTAAGGGTTTGGGAGGAGAAGAAAGAAAAGCAAAAGATTATTAATGTGGAAAGATATTGCGTGCTTCTGTTCTAATTGTATATTTTGGGTATGCCCTCGTAAACGCTGACCACTGGCCACCCAATGGGATTGTTGGTTTTGACTACGCAGGTAGCTTGAATGGTTTTTGGAGACCCTTGAAGGATTATTGGTTGGATTGTTGGGAAGGGAAGATCTTATCGATCAATCGATTTTGGGTGACCTATTTGCGGAGTTCTTGTAACAAGGGGAAGAGATTCCGTATGGCTCTGGTAAGTCTTGGATGATCTTTTGGATCTCTTTGTTGAACCTTGTGGACTTGGTCTCGGTAGTCAAAAAGGAAAAAAAGGAGGGTTTGTCTAAAGTTTTGAATCAGGAGAAAAAGAATAAAGTAGGTATGACTCTTTTTATCTATAAATCTATAAAAGATAGTAGATAATCGATAACAGAATTCAACACGACTCTTTCTTTCTTCAAAAGATAAAAGAAGTCAAAGAACAAGCCATCAGTCAAGCTTTTCCGAGTAGATGGAAACTATTCAGACATTCCTTGTTGTGTAACAATGCTATGCTACGATATGGTCTAGTTCAGGTATGATGTGCGTCAAGATTGTGCAGTAATCGGTGATGATGGGCTCGACGTGTAGAACTGTATACTAGTTAGTCTGTACTAGGAGTCTATAGCATGTTATTTGCTGGCTGGCTTGATGCTCGATGGCTTGTCTATCCTCAACCCCAATCCACTATGCAGTGCGCACAAACGTTTTATCTTGATTGCACTGCTGATTAAGGTTCTGTGAGGATACGATACGTTCCTTCAGACAAGTCTAGCTTTCTTGACCGCTAAAGTGCAATCGATGGCGTGTGCATGGTTACTCTGATTTCCGTTCCGGAAGAACCGTCCTGAGCTTGACAACTGGAACTGTAGGATTCCGTGATTCAGGCTTTGAGAAATGTATGTAGCTGTGAGGTTGATGTTGGTTGGATGTTGTAACTTTCGCAGCGAATTGTCTTTTTTGATGTGAAGATGATATCATTTCAACGTTAGATGGTGCACTTCAGAAACAATGCTAATCATGGAGAATATCAAAGGACCCGTCTTCTTCCTTGTATATTATATCAATTCTACTTCAAATTGCAACATCAAGGTGATTCTTTAACATCGATCAGTTCTATTAGTTTGGACTTTTTTAACTTTTGCCTTTTTTGACTTTGGCCCTTGATACAACACATTAAAAGTACAAGCACAATGTCGTATACCATTGCGTATGCTAGATGCTTGCTCTGCCATGAATTGCGCCGTTGTTCATTGTACGAGTTTTCACTATTCTAGACTTGTGAGTAGTCTTTGAATGTTCCACAAGTTGTGCCTGTTTGTTAAGATCTGACTGGATAATGAATGTCAAGACTCAATACTCGCTCCGTAGGTTCTGGGCGAGATTCTAGAATATCTCGTACCCGCTGGACTATAAGCCCGTAAGAAGTAATCACCCCCACTTTAAGGGTTCTTCGGCTTTCCTCAAATGCTTTCGCGGCTTACCCAAGTGATAAAGCTTCGTTATGGGAAAGCGAGAGACGTACAAGCACTGATGGTACTACGGAGTAGAATCCTTTAATCCCTTCCCCACTCCTCAAGGTCCGTCCAGATATGACAGATCCAACCAAATACTTCTCACCTCTTGGAGGTGTTGAACCCTTTCTTTCCTTCTTTCCGAATCTTTCCACCCTTTTGACACCAACACCGTCGAAGGATTTGATCTTCGTAACTTGAAATGTCTCAACAGAATATTGTTAGTTATACTCCGTATCACCAAGTAAACCTACCGGTACTAACCAACTACTCTCCGTCTCCACTTCTCGATGCACCCAGGGCTCCATTCTTTTACCGTCACTGCATATGCAGCACTTTTCTTGATTGCATTATTAAAGATCAACATCCTCGTCCTCTGAGTGAGTCAGTCCTCTATCCATCTCCACTTTCATACTTTGATACGCTGTTCCGGTGACTTTATCCATAGTTTTGGACTGGGGTTTGATCCTCAAGGTTCCCCTCAATCTGTGCCATCACATTGATCACAACCATTCGGAATCAGTAAAAGACCAAGAAGTCTAAAAAACAATGCAGGCACGATGATATGGAAAGCTACAGCCACTTCCGTCATCCTTACTGCGTACTGCGTACTCCGTACATTGTACAGAACCGTTGTACTCCTACCCCGTAAGTGTTGTCGTCGAATGATTGTCATGTCTTTTTTGGCCTTCCTCTTTTGGTACCCAGATTGACCTAGTCGACACATGATATTTGGATCCCCATCAACAACTTCACACTTTGATTGGAAATCAACAACACTGCTTGCATTTGCAGTTACGAGCATCCTTTTCCTAAAAAACGTTTACCTATCTCCGTTTCATATCACCGTATGGCATATCTCCGTATCTCTGTCTAGTTTATATATAAATGGTCCACGTTCCACGTTCCACGAGATGATCAAGGCACCAAAGTTTCCTTTCCCCAACAACGTTTTTCTGTCTCCAATATTCCTTCCATATTTCGAAGCTTGGGCATAATTCTGGGCACAATTATTATTTGATCGATCAAAGATATTTTCGTGGGGGTACTCGAGTTAGTTAATCATACAAAGCACTCATTGGTTTGCTACAAAGTGACCGTGATTTATCCGGATTGCCAGATTCGTACTCAACTCCACAGTTTCTCTCAGACCGATCAGGAAAAAAAAAACTTTTACTCCGTAGAAAAAACAAAAAGATTGTTGATCACACATGTGTTTGGAGTGTGTTACTCCAATTGGTTGTTATATCCTTGTTTCAGGATTTTTATAGTCTCATTAATTGATCAGAGTTTCCGCTTTTAGATCCTTTTATTGAATTAAAATCTATACAGGCAATAATTATGCCGATACCATACGATTCATCATTCTAGACCTTTTAGATCTTCATACCTGACTATTTCTCGTTAGTTCGGGCAAAAGTCCTTCCTTTTACTTTCAACTCCGCCTGAGCCGACCAAGTGGACGATGACGACGACTGGTATCTGGGAATCATTTTGATGATCCTCAGCCTTCAGGTTTTTAAGAAATGCTAAACTTCAATTCTCTTTCGATCTTCAAAGTTAAACTTCTCAATTTTGCAAAATAGTTCCTGTGAAACTCACTCACCTGCATAAATGCACTCAGTGTCGGAATGAAAATATGCGCTCAAAATTGTGGTTCATTAACTGGACCTGGCGTGAGCAAGTGATTTCTCCAGGATCTTCATAATACGTTCGTGCACAATATGATAGCCCCCAAAACCGTGGGGAAAGCGGTAAGAAGGATAGGAGAGAAGATACTCTGATGTGCACAACGCCATGTTGAGGTTGGCTGTTTTGGCTTTTTGAGTTGCGGGGATTAATTGATTCATCCATAGGGCTGGGTAATCAACTCAGTCCGTGATTTTGTACACCTATAGCTTGGGCTTGGCCAATATTCAGATTGAATTGCCAAGTGAAAGAATAGATGAAGATAAGGGATATTCCGAGGTGAGTGGGTAGGCGTTTGTTATACGAGTGAAAATGTTCTCAAATATGACAAGTGGCATCTGAGAAGTGATGGTAAGTTGGTAGTTCGGGTATATGGGCAAATGGTTTTGGTAACCCCATACTACAATGCACGACATTAAGCGATGGCTCGTACATGATTGTGCAATTTGAACCCAAATGAAAGGGCCGTCCTTTGCAGCTTTAGTCAAGTCGCTATTGCTACTAATTTTTATCACGCCATTTATGGACTTCTCGTTTTTGAGTCTTAAAACTCGAGAGGTTCGTTGTCAGAATTTACCTGCACACACGTCCTTCTTTCTAGACCATTATTAACCATAAACAGAGCTTTATATTCCCGATACCTCAAAGTCATCCGAGGTTATTGATCCAAGCCAAACTCAACATCACATGCATCTCGGAGTACGGAATACGCACAGTACAAAATTATCCAAACTTAATAATTCGCATTAAAACCATCGATGATTCATCTCAGCAGTGACGAAACGAAACATTACAAGCCTCAGGATACTCCTCCACAAGGCTGAGCTCAGCCCGTATAGATTCCAGGATCTACCATTCATGGTAACTGAGAATATCACGTGTTTTAGTTCAAAGACTAGACAGCTGGCTCTGTGGCAGTGCAGAATCGAGATATATTATAGGGGATATCCTGGAAGAGTGGAACAGAACGAAACTCGTATCCGGAAACTTTGGATACGATGATGGTGGCGAGTGGTGTGTATGACGAGGAGACGGCGATGGAGGTTTTGATGACCGATAGAGCGGGCCAGGATGAATAAAGCCTGGACTTTTTAGACTTGTGCTTGATTCACTTGGCCTTGCTATATTTGACATCTAATTTTACTTCCCTCGGTAAATTGGTAACCTCAAAATCGAAATTCATTTTGTTGCCAGCGAGAAGATCTGGGGCGTTTCTTTTTTTGGGCCAGAGGAATGTGAGACGGTTATTCTGGAAAGCGGTTGGAATACGAGAGACTAGGTGTAGTGGGTTTTAGTGAACCGGTCTTTTACTTAATGTGATATTTCTCAGTTCATGTACTTGGGGATATATCTATTATTATCTTCGGTGAAATTATGGTTTAGTTATAGTTAAGGAGACTCGCGTTTTATATATCTTTGATTCTATAATAAATTGCTTTCACACTATTAAAAATGAAATAAATTACTTTTATATTACTTAAAATCTAATTTAAAATAATCAGAATCTATAATATAAAATCTATTTTTCTATTATAGATTCTATCTCCTTTTATAAATTCTATTCTTCCATTATAAACTCTAATCTCATTCTATATTCTACTCTTTTACCTTTCCATTCTTCTTATTATTCTATCCTCCAATCATAAATTCCACCCTTCTATTATAGAATCTATTCTCCTATTATAGATTCTAACCTTCTTTTATATTCCACTTTTATGATTATAAATTCCGGCCTTTTACACATTTACTCTCCTTATTTTCATTCTTTCATTTTTCTATTATAGATTCTATTATAGATTCTAAATAATATTAAAAAAATCCAGGCCGATTTTCAAAGTATCAGTAATTTATTCAAGTTTTTATAATATAAGAGTAATTTGTCTTTGATTTTATTTTTATTTTTAATTATTTAATAAATTTATAAATTTATAGGATTATATATATATATTTTATATTTCTAATATCGATTCTATAAGTTTAGTTGTATACCTTTATATAAATTTATTTTATTTTATATTTTATATTTTATATTTTATATTTTATATTTTATATTTTATATTTTATATTTTATATTTTATATTTTATATTTTATATTTTATATTTTATATTTTATATTTTATATTTTATATTTATTTATTTACTAATATATTAATTATTAATATATTATTATTCATATTATTATAACTTTTTCCAAATTTTAATTATTTAAGAGTTTAAAAATTCCTCTTTTTCTTTTTCATTATTTTCTCCTTAGAATAGACTTATGAAATCTTTATTTTATTTTTACTTCCTGATTAGATTGAATTAAATTAAATAAAAATGAGATTATAAATCATGTACTTTACTTTTCGGCCACTTTCTCTTTTCGGTCATTTTTTAATATCACGATCTTCTAAACCAAAGAGTCGATTAGTTAAAAAGAGATTGATCTTTATATTAATTTGAAGAGTTTTCATTTATATAATAAGATACTTGAATAGAATTAAAAATTATAAAAAGTTTTGAATCTTTTTATTTACTTTTCAAATATAATTAATTCTTTATTATATAATTCTTACAATTTTAAAGAATTTAAATAAAGAATAATCTTATTCTAAATGATATAAATAAAATAAAAAATCTTTATTTTAATCGATGAATAAAAATAATTTATGAAAAGATAAGGATTTGAATAAATCATATAAAAAGATTATAATTCTAAATTTGAAAGTAATAATTCTATATTCAAAAAATAATTAATAAAAATATTATATATATTATACAAATTATATTTTATAATCTTATAATTATTATCAGTTTTATTAAATTTTATATTTATATTATATAAACTATCACTCTTTTATATAATATATAATCTCTAATATCAATTAACAAAATCAAAAATTTTTTTTTTTCAAAATCTATTAATAATCATTTAGAAAATCTACATTTCAAAATTATGAAAAATTATATATTTTTCAATAAATAAAAAAATTAAAATTAAAATTAATTGTTATTTTGAATAAGAAAAATAATCAAAATAAAAAAGCGATCGGAATATAAAATAAAAAACTGATAATAATTATATAATACATTTTTTCTTTTCTAAGTTTATTATATGAAAACTTATTTTTATATTCTTCTCATTCAATTACAATTAAATAAACAAGATCGAAAAATCATCATTTAAAAAAAAATCTTATTTATTATTTTATTATTTTATTATTTTATTATTTTATTATTTTATTATTTTATTATTTTATTATTTTATTATTTTATTATTTTATTATTATTTTTTATTCTATATAAAAAATCATTAATAATTCCACTATATATTATACCCCCTCTCTTGTTACGATCACAGATCTTATAGTAACTGATCATGTGTTTACAAGATATGATTCAAGTCAATTTGTATGGGATTTAGATTATATGGGGATTAGAAGAGTATATGCTTTGTTATTATATAATTCCTATCGATCTCACTGACTTTAATCTAGTAAAAATGATAGGAAGTATTCCTATCGATTTTATCGATTTAAATCTAATAAGAATAATAGGATAAGGAATATGAAGATCTATATATAATTAGAAAGGATTCCTTTATTATAAAGTTTTATATTCAAGATCAATCATTTAGTATACTTTATTATTAGTTATAAATTGTATCATATTATTATCATTACTTTAAGTCCCTATTTGACATCTAGTTATAAACCTACTTGGAGAGCCTAGAGCACTTCCATATGATCTAGACGGCAAACCTCGTTATATCTCTCTTTCTCTAAACTCATAATATAAAACCCCATCCCTCTCATCTAATTATATGATGAAATATATATAAAACTTTTTCTTATCATTCATCCTTCATCCCTCACATTTCTCATCCCTCATCCCTCATCCCTCACATTTCTCATCCCTCATCCCTCACATCCCTCACATCCCTCACATCCCTCACATCCCTCACATCCCTCAACAACTAAACAAACCTCCAAAAAATCACCATCAAAAACTCTCATACTCAATCCCATTCCATCCAGTATCAGTATCAGTATCAGTATCAAAGATCCTATAAATTTTGTAATTCTACTCGTACTCGTACTGTACTAGACTCTGCTGTACTCTACTGTACACCTTCCTTCCTTCCTCCCCTGCACTTTTGCATTTGTAATACATATATTCATAAATTCATATCAAGAAAGAAGAAGGAGAAGAAGAAACACCAGGTTTCTACTTCTTCTAATCCTATCTTATCCCATCCTTTCCTTTCATTTCCATTCCTATCATCCGTTCTGCGCGAGCAAGCTATGCAAGCTATGCTATGCTAACGCATCCACATGTAAATTTGCAAATTTCCAAATTCCCTAAACTATCCACCTAAGAAGAAACATAAAGACAAATCACCCCACAAAACCAAAAACCAAAGGGTAAAAATATAAAAGAACTTTAAACTCCAATTCCAATTCCCCCTTTTGCCTTCACCTCCCATCCCCCCCCCCCCAACCAAAAAAACAACACTAAACTAAACTAGACTACTCTACTCTACTCTACACCCCCTCAAAAACTCCTCAAACCCCTCTTCAAAACATGTAAATGACCATGTTTCAAACCTCTCTTCTCAGCATGTCTCTTATGTTTCTTCTGATCATCAGTAGCGAAAATATCAATTAATTTTCCTTCTCCGACTTTGCATGCGGTGCCTGCGGCGAGTCCTCCGACGCTGGACCAGATCCCTGATGCACATTGTTGGAAGGAGGTTCCGTCGATGCAGTTCCATTGGCCTGGGGTGGTGCAGGTAGTTCCGGGGGTGTAGGTTGTGTTTGAGGAGGAGGGGGAGGAGGAGGCGGAGGGGTAGGTGATGGAGGTGGTGGGGGATGAGGTGGCGGTTGTGACGGTTGCGGGGAGGGTGGGGGTGGGGATTTTGGAGGCGATTGAGGTGTATGTGGGGGTTGTTGTTGGGATGGATATAGCTGATGATACGGAGGTGGATTCTGCGATGGATGAAGAAGCAGCTGTTGGGACGGACAAAGCTGACGATACGGAAGTTGGTTCTGAGATGTATGAAGAAGTTGTTGGAACGGACACAGCTGATGATACGGAAGTTGGTTCTGCGGATGAACTAGAGGAAGAAGCACCGACTTGTGCGAATATACCACCGGTGTTGGATGCGGCAGCTGATGAAGCAGCTGAAACAACTGATGTGAAGAAAGGTCTGACGGAGATGGAAGTCGGTACCGAGTAAGCTGAAGTAACTTCGGAAGCCACCGAAGAGACAAAAGAGCTAATGACTGAACTGGCACTAGCTATTTCAGAGCTAATAGCACTGGAACCAGGAGATGCAGCTGAGCCTGTGAGTGAACCGATAGTAGCTGAATTACAAGAACTAGTTCCTGAATACCATCCTGTGAGACGATTTGCAACATCAGTGGCATAACAATGAGTAGCGACACCATCCCCGAGATTTCCACCCGAGGCAATAGAGCCGGAGTTGTAGATTCTGGCGGCCTTGTAATACATGCTGACATCGGTAACTCCAGTTTCGGCAAGACATTGTTTGAGTCCATCACCTGATGATGTACCAGCTGTACCATCAGTAATCATTTGAACCATTTCGCTCTTGGGACAAGGATTTTGAACAGAGCTTCCTGAATTACATGATCCGGATCCCTCGTGAGATTGCATGAGACCTGGGTTGGAGATGGAATAAACGGTAGTTGGAGCGCGGACACAACCGTTAGACTCTTGCATTACTATAGCAAGGATAAAGCGACTATCAATGCCGGTAGTACTAGCAACTTCCGAGATGGCGGATTTGAGATCTGAGATCTCGTCATCGGAATTGTTAGCTTCGCCGAATTGAGTACATGAAGCTTTCAATACACTATTTTGCTTGTCGAACCTGGAGGATTATTAGCAATTTGAGAGATGAGGGGCGATTGATAGATACATACATATCATCGAAGCTTGAAATCCATTCACTTTGCGTAGGCCATCCTACATTGGTATCTCCATCACCGGAAAATACCGTGTATGAATTTGCTGCACGCTCTTGAATAGAATGAACGAATGAGTCTCTTTCGGTATTTCCGGGAAGAGGAGCTCCAATAGAGAGAGTGGATAAGCCGCCGGCGACTAAAATCAAAGGAAGGGTAAACATGTTGATGTAGGTTTAAAGGTAAATGTGAATGTGAGGATGAATATGAAAATGAAATTGATATGAATAATGAATGAGAGAACTCGTCAAGAGCGTGGTGCGTCTAGCAAATGAACCTTGAAGGAATGAAAGGTTGATGAGATGGATGTGGTGGTGAAAGCACATTGGAGGTCAAGATGAACTTATATACAGACACCTTCCCGTCCCATGAAGCTGCAAAGTCTAGGGTCAAGATCCATGGCACCTTAGCTCGAACATGGATGTAGTCCAATTGGGAATGTGGAACTCCTGAGTACGAAGCTTTTTATCGCAAGCCACTTTTGATGAACCAGTAAGGCAAATCACATTCCTTACTTCCAGGATAGGATGTGTGTTCCACTAAATAAAGTCCTCCGTACATGGTCTTTCAGAGCGGGCCAACTTCCCTAAGGCGCCAAGACATTCTACGGATAATTCTCCGGTATAGCACTTGAGATGAAAAGAGCTACTGATTCGAGGGGAGAGAGAATTCAAGAGTAGAAAAAAGGGCATGATTCGTATAGTGTGTAGATTCGGCAAGCAATTCAAAATATTGTTGGTAGATTTAAAGGTTGAATGAAAAAAGGGGAACAAATCAAGAATAAGAAAAACATCAGCTGAAGCCGCCCTGATGGGTTCTATTTTGTGGTTCCCCGCTGAGCCACCAACGTGCATTTCATGCAACATGAAAATAGAAAGAAGGAAGTCACCGCCAAAATTCTGCCAAGTTTTATTTTTCTGCCCCTCCACCAGTCAGTGTGGTTGGTGCTCGTCTGATTCAGAAATATGACTATTTTTTATGTTGATTTTGGATCATCACCAAACAAAAGGAAGAAATATCACAAAAGGACAATTTATGAAAACCAAATCTCGTAATTAAAATTACCGACCACTAATATCATCCCCATTGTACTTTTACTTCTTATTGCTCGTATAGCTAGGTCGGTAGTAAGATACAATGTACCCGCAATGACAGAGTACAAATAGAATCCGTAGGATTGATTGAGCACCAAGAAGGCCCAACATTTCGAAAGATATTCATCCGGATAGAAATACGGACGGGATTACCGAAAGAACACTCACTCCGCTCCTTATCCTAGAAATTACCAACGGATTATTCGCCGCAGAGGCAACTCACTACCTAGTAGGTACATACTCCGTACAGTGCTGGTTACTTGATCTGAATCGTCTGAATCGTCTGAATCGTCCGAACTGGTTGTTTCAGGTTTTAAAGCCATTTCTGCCGATTGCCATCATCCCATGTATTGGTTGTTGTATTATGTCCCTCATTCAGGTGCCAGCCATGCCATGCAAGTTTATTCCAGTTGACCATTCATATTCATATATTCTCATTTTATCTTTGGGTAGGTAGGTAGGTAGGATTAACACTTCTACCAAACACGTATTTCACCCATCTTGTTTTATATCTATCTAATACCTAACAAGTCAGCGTAGTAAGCGCCAACCTTTAGCGGTTGGATGTATCGATCGGCATGCATACGTATAAAAGAGAGGTCGACGAATGTTCAAGTTTGTTCAAAAAGCAGGTACCGTCAAGGTCCTGGTAGGTATTGGTAGGGTAAGGTACTGTAGGTCACCGGTGCTAGTCAATTTCTTCCATAGGGGCCAAGGATGCAATGCTATGCATTATTCATGTACGTATGTACTAGCCGACTAGGTCTTCTTTTCATGGGTTGGTTTGGACTTGATGATCCATGAACCAATCATAACGACATTCCTGTACCAGATTCATCACAGCACAGGCGAGATAGTCACAGCACAGAACCTTTTTACCAACATCGTATCTGAGCACGCACCAATGAAGAGTGGCAAAGGAGCTGAGCATCTTAGTAACATGGGTTTGTCTAGACCCATCTGGTTCTTTCCTTTTACAGTACTCTTTCGTATTATTATTATTATTATTACTATTATTATTGTAATGGAAATGTAGGTGGGTTTGGGTTTGTAAATTCCAAAAGTGTGGCAAAGCATTGTGGCGGCCATTTAGAACTCAGCCCCCTAATTCCAGAATAGCTACCTAGGTAAGTAGATATTCTTAGCAATCAATCAATCATTCATCCATATCAAAAGCATTCCAATACATCGTATTATGTTAAAAAAAAGATACATTTGTCAAGGAATCCAATATTTCTCATCATGTTTTGTGTCTCGGGCTGATTGATCCATTATTGAAAAGCATGCCACCAACCATCCTTGCTTTCGATTCCAATTCTGCAAGAGTCTGCAGTTTTCCGTCAGGCGAGCATGCATCGGATGAAGGATGAAGGATGAAGTACAGGATTCATATGCGGGGAGTCACACCAAGGATTTTTAACTGCATCTCATCCTCTTTTCCTTATTTTTCGTTACTCCTATCCTATCCTATCCTATCCTATCCTATCCTATCCTATAATCCGTTTGCTTGAAATGTTGAGCCATTCATTTTTTCTTTGAAAATTATTCCTTGATGCATCGTGGAGCTTTATTCGCCATGTGTACATACATACATGCTCTGCACATTCAAATATTGAAATATTAATGATATATGCTGTATGTGTTGTAGGATTTGATTAATTATAAGCCTAATCTAAAGGTCGATGATTACTTTAAGGGATTTACATTACAGTGCTTCCTTCATTCATGTATGATTTTCATGTAAGCTTATGATGATTCCGTTGGGAAATCCTTTTCAGCACTGACTGGCTGCTACATTATCATCACTACCGATAAATTCGAAAGCTCCGAGTTTGGAGAATTTCACATCATGTCTGTTGTGGAGTTGTATCTTCAGTGAGGGGATGTGTAAGATCTTACTATTCGCTCATTCTTCCTAATCCTCAGATTCCATGTGATCTACCAATCAAGCACGGTCATTAGCTTTGACTTCTTCTCGAATATCATATCTGACCGTATCCTTCCAGAATCAATCTACCATGTTAAATAAAAGAAACGGGAAGTAATCACTCATTCCATCTTCATCAAGAGGTGAAGATATGGACCCCGCATTGGGATATTATGATAGCGGGGTAGTGTCCGTTCCTTCCTCCCGTCTTGGAAAAGTTTCATGTCACATCTTTTTGAATATTGTATTGGAGATGATATGATGCGTGGTGAAGAGTCATGGATTGCATGTCTAAAGCATTTAGTCATGTTAGGATAATCCCAAATTGAGAAAATGCAAGCGTTTCGTGCGGAATTAAAGACTGTACCTCTGAGAGCAACCAGCAAAGTCTTAATAACTCTTTCTCTCTTTCGGGACACCGGATGCTATATGAGAACTTCCTCATAGTTTGGATTCCGTTGATTAATATAGGAAGGTATTGGAAATCGTTCATCAAGCCACTTCCTGCGAGACGGGAAGAACATCAATATTCCTTCGGTAAGAACTTAAATTTGCAGCGGTTCATAAATATCAGACAGGGAAACAATCCTCATCGAGGCCTTTCATCTACATTTGATACTGTGGTTTTTGATAGGAATTATATCCTGCTTGGAGGAATATTAAATGATACTCAAGCATCCGATCTATATTGCTATATCGCAGGTAGTGACCAAGAAGTACATCACATTTAAAGAAGCATTAGAAGCATCTCAATCCATCCCCATCCATTCTCATTCCCCGTCATTTCATTATCATAACTGTATATACATCCATTCTCCTGCATAAATATCTTTGACTTTACAGGAATTGACACATGTACTCTCCTATCTGATTGATATTCCACTAATTAGAGCAAAAACCCTTCTATTTCAACTTCTTCATTTTCATCTTATAAGATTTCGTGTCTTCAGTCATTCAAAAAATTAAAGTCAAGGAAATATCACCCGTTGTTTATCATCTACCTGGAATCCTTATAACCACCCACAGATTAACCTACCGAAACAATTTCCTTCTACTTTTCCTTACATCTGCATATCCTCTTGTTCTTCACTTAAATATTGATTGGCAAAAAGGTCATGATTCAAACAATTTTTTCTACTTCTCTTTTCACTACAAGTACAAGCCCTGCTTTTATTCTTGTATTTCCCAGACTCTAAATTCTGGGCTCTCTATACGCTGGTAAAATTGAATTCTCATACATTATCAACCCAAAGACGCTTTTACGCTTGCTAACCTTCGGGAGAGGAGAGAACGCTAGAGGAAGAGACTCATTGGAGACCATATTAAACATTAAACATTTCTCTTTTCATCGCCAACCATACCGAACCCTCTCCTCTCTCATACTTCCCCTTCCCCTTCCCCTAGTCTCCCCCACAACTCCAACTCTTCCCCTCCCTCGCTCCCTCTCCGATCCCCACCCCACTAGCCCAAAGCCCCATCCCACAAACAACCGCCCCAACACTCACCAACCCAACATTACACAAAAAAAGCCCCCTCATCCTCCACCCCTCATTCCACCTCCCCTTATGAACAAACAACCACATAACCCCCGCCAGCCCATACGTAAACCAACTCGCAAACAAACTACTAACCAATCCCAACAACTGATTAAAAACCGGAATACTCTCCGCAATCACCCACGCCACTACCCAAAGTGCCAGCGTAATCCCCATCCAAGCCAGCGTACTCATCTTCGTTCGGGTATTGATATGAACACTCCCCGCAAACAACTTATTAAACACATACTTCGACGCGACATGACCAAAAATCACCCCCGCAATCACAATCGTCGGAATAGCAACCCCAAACGCAATTTTCGACACCACGGGTCCCGCGGACCCAAGAGCAGGTGATGTAACCCCCGATCCCGCATACACGTATATCACAATTGCCGAAACGAGATAGAGAGTTATCTCGACCATTTGCAGCGTGGCGAGCGCTTTGGGAAAGTCGTTCGCTTCGCGTAATTCAGACATGAAGGTGAAGAAGGCGACGTGTCCGGCGTACGCGAAGACGATGTTGGTTATGCTTAGGAAGGCTTCGCGGAGGGAGAGCTGCGCCCGTGGCCAGAGGGTGTAGGGTGATGTGGGGGGAGAGCGGATTCCGACGCTTATCATTGTTATTAGGACGGCGGTGCCGATGCTTGCGAATGCTGGGGTTTGTTAGTTTTTTTGGGTGTTTACTTTGAGATTGATTTCTAGAATATCAAGACAAGCATTTTGCAAGATTCATCAGAGCCAGAAAGAAAGAGAAAAACTTACAAACAACACTCATCCAACTCATCCCCTTACACGTCCTCGGCTGATCCAATATCCAAAAAATCCCCATCCCCACCACTCCCCACACAATATTACAAACCACGCCTCCAGTCAACGTCCGCAGACAAATAATCCACGTCAAGATATGACTCCCCATCAAAAACAACAAAAACAATATCTGCGCCGCCCCGGCAATCTCATGACCAACTCGTCCCCATCCCAGCGGCGTCAGTAATATCCCACAGCAATCGGCCCAGCTGTGGATAGAAGGATATGCTTGCCGAAATTGATGCATCACGTACCCGGAATACCAGGCTAGGATTCCCATGCTGAGGATGAGGATGATACCGGGAATCAGCCCGATGGTTGCGAGGACCGAGGGGAGAGCGAGGATACCCAGGGAGATGGTTTCAGCGATCATGAGCGCGGAGCATTGGAGCCAGTTCATGGAGCGGAAGTGGATTTCGGAAGTAGACGCTGTGGGGTGGTGGGAAGTTGTGCTTTTGGAGGTGGAGGTTGATTCTTCAATTTTTTCCCGTTGCGCTTCGATGTCCTCGGTGCCATTGCTGTTATTGTAGGGATGGGTATTACTAGGATTTTCCGTGGCGGTTTGATCGGAAGATGCGGAGTCTTCAGTAGATGATTGGAGTGCTGATTCATCTGTGAAATCTTCAGAGAAATAGGATACGTGTCTTATGACGGGAGGACGCATTAAATTTCTAAGAGGGGTATCTTCGCCTTGATTAGATATTTCCTCCTGTCCCTGCACAGGAACAGGAATGGAATTGAGAATTGAAGCTCTGGTTGTGGGAGGATTATCAGGTGTTGGATTTTCTCCTGCAGTGACGAAAGATAATTGTGATATTCTTGCTTGTTCGGGCTGTGAGACTCCGAGTAATTGACTCATTTTGCACTTGGTAGTTCTGTATTCGCTGGTGGGTTTTTGAAGATGAGTTTGTTTGTTGATTGATTACGTGGATATGATATGGGATGATATGGTAATGATATAATGAGCTTGAAAATCCGAATCTGTTTTAAACGGGCATCTTGACGCTGGGTAAGAATGTGGAAATGCTGGATAGGAAAGGTGTGTGAAACTTTCAAGTGAAGAAGAGGATTATGCGGCTGGTTTTTACTATGTACTCTGTGTCTAGCGAGGAAAGCACTATGTAGTTGAATGGCTAGAGAGTATAAAATACTTCTTTCCCTGTAAACGTTTAAACAACCCGGTGAGAGGATTATTATAGGTGTGAAGAGGGTTATCTTATTATTGGAGCTACGATTCCTGATTATATAGATCTACAATCATCATCGTAATTGCCATATTAGGCCTAACAGCGGGGAAGAATAGGAAGAATCCTCTAGGTTCCGAATGGGTATAGTAATTGACTATTTCTATTCGATATAGCAAGGTGTACAAGTTGAAGCGAATCTAAGCGAATATTTTGATGGATTGTTGATGATTTTCTGCGTAGAGCTTGTGTCGGGAAAATAAGCAAGGAAAATGTGCTTGATTGTACTGGTTAGATTAGTTTTTTTTTTTACTTTTCTTCACACTTCCTTTTTTTACTTTTCTAAACCTAAACAGGAATATGTTTTGTACATTTTGCTTGCACTGGGAATAAATAGCAAGGAAAGGTCTCTCTGGCAAGACGAGATCAACAAGGAAATTGGAGCAAAAGATACTTTCGTTGAATGATTCTATATTGTGGGTGTGAAGAGGGTTGTCTTATTATTGGTGCTACGAATCATGGTTATATAGTAGGCCCACAATCATCGTACTTGCCATATTAGGCCTAACATCGTTCATATCTGGAGAAGATAGCTAAGGAAACAACTTAACTACATGACTTATTCCGGCACTTGTTTGAACTAAATCCACATCTAACGTTCGTTAGTGATGTTAGTTCAAGACTATTCTACTTGGCATCAACCAAGATTCATGATTGTCCTATTAGGACGAACGCATTGCTTTTATATTCTCAGACTAAATGTGGATATTTTGATGGACTGAAATATACTTCGATTTTGGGTAAAGATATCTTGATTCTTAAGTCATGATGCATTTGGATAAGGAGAGGTGTTTTTTTGACTGAATGTCTAAGGCATTTATATTAGCTGGGAGCTAATAATCGAGATTGTTAGTGTAGATACAAAAAACTTTTAACTCACCTGCAACCTCAACCTCAACCTCAACATGCCTTTCCGTATACCCCCATCCCTCCCTTGCCCGCAAAGTCTACAAACTCGGACTCCATCTCGAGAGATTCATGTTCCCACGCCCACCTCCTCAAATCTACATCACCAATCTTCATTCGCGACCTCAGAACATCACAAATAAAGCACGGATATGGTGGTGGACCAAAACACCAAAAGAGAGAAACAATTTTATTTTTGATACTCCTTTCACTTATGCAGTGTCTTTACTTTTGGTGTTGGAATTGATGGAATTGAAAAGAGCGTTCTGGGATGAGAAGAATGTGAAATAAACAATAGTGTGTAATTATTTATATATTTAATGTAGTATATTTGATGTTTATATAGTTATAGGGAGTACTTGATATTAGGTATTATAATTCGAGGTTAGACGGTTGAGTGGTGAGTGGTGTTTAAGTTTCTCTATATCCCGAGAAAGATAGGGGTTGGATTTCTTATTTGGATGGGATAGCATATAATAGAATGGGATAGGATGAAGTGCGACAGAATTCGGGATTGGGTTTCAAATACTACTGAAGATGCAATTCAAAAGATGAGTTAAGATATCAAAAATGTCACCTTGAAAAACATAGGGTTATCTTCTACTATAGATATACTATCTTTTTATGCAGAAACATCAACGACAGTAACTATAGAGAAGTAGTATCCTTCAATTCCAACAGAACGCGGCGATAACAATCATCGTAGAGAAACAATGATCTTCTACTCCAGAACACAACCAGCATGGAGAGGCAGTCTTTCGAGGACTTATAGAAGTACCATCAGACTACCTAACAATTCAAAAATTCAGACATTGTACTTCTTGGCCAAAGAGGAGGTGTCATAACTTACCATCACGCCAAATTGAAGGTCTTACAGGGGTGCCATCGGGCCACCTGAAAGTTCACAAAGTCAGAAACTATCCGTCTCAAGAAAGGAGCAAGCTTTGAAAACTAGAAGAAAAAAGAAGAGTTTGAGAGAAATCGCAAAATGAGAAGGACTTTGTCGGTAATATATTTGAGATAATATATATTAATATCGCTGTTGATTAAAGATAATAATCAGTAACGCTGGTAGCCGGAGAGGAAGAAAAAAGAAGAGTTCAGAGAAATCGCGATTATATACTTCTCAGCTTTACATCGCTCTCTCCCCCATCTAAATTAACACCGTGCTTTACTCTTTCCAAGGGAAAGAAAGAAACATACCCGCGACTTCTTCTAATTTTTATTTATTCATCGTCCATTATAGGACAGGGAGATTGATAGCCTAGGCATAATAACATATTCATTAACAATAAGATTCGTCGAATTAAAAAGATCAATAAAAAAAGGGGTAAAGGAACCGTGGTGTCTCTTCATTACTTCTCGTTAATTATTAGGATACTCGCTGCAAAATCGTTTTCGTCGGCGAGAAAGTGAGACCCCCTCCCTCCATGCGCTTTCCTAAAGTATGCTGCTTTCTATTATACTCAGAAACGAAAGAAATAGATAGAAAGAGTTTATTGACATCAAAGATCAAAACATTAGGAAAACCAAGAATCATTAGGACTTTGACTCTTTCGTCCACCCGAAGTCGTAGCATTAGAAGAATTTCTGGATGAAATTTTCGGTACTACTTCTCCATTCCAAACAACCTTCCCGGATCTCTAAGATGTACGTATGGACATCGAAGAGGGTCTTCTGAGTGTTGGGATTTTCATTGAGAGAGGCGTTCCCGTGAATTCTTCCGAGATATCTGAGTTGTTTGAGTTACCTGTGACTGATCTCTTCAATGGATTATACTGCTCAATAGGCGGTTCGAGATTTGATAAGAAGAACTGTCTCCTATCGGTGGGAATTGAGCTGCTAATGGTGGAAGATTATCTTGTGAGAACTTCAAGGGGAGATATTCTTCCTTGTTCAGAGGGAACTCGAGGACTGGTGATGGTGCTGATATGGCTGGGGATACTGCGGTGGATATATTCTGGTACGAGGAATGTTGTAATAGCAATGAGTCATCCTAAAAAGAGAAACGTTGTGAGACCGGAGATCTCGATAATTGTGGTGATAATGTGTGTCTACTCCTCTCATCATCCATCTCCACTAATGTGTTATCGGAAGGAAGTTCAAATATTGTGTGACTTTGATCCATCTCAGATGCCATTGCGAATTTTCTTTGAGTATCCGATCTGCTGAAACCAAAACTCGCACATCCTGGGCAGGAGTTCCAACTTTCAATGCCAAACATGACCATTCACCATCATTGCCATCCTAGAGATATTAGACTTCTCTTTGGAATTGAGAATGCATTCAAAAGCCCACAAAGTATTGACTTGCTGGTATGACCAATGAGGATGGAATAACCTTACCTGATCTGAAGTCATCTTCAGGTACACCATTCAATGGACTGCCTATGACTTTTAGTCCGACAATCGAAGCCAACAATAGCCCATTAGGGAGCCGTACTTTCATGACGGCTTTTTAGCAGACATGAGTTCCACAATGGCCAAACTGGCATAGGCACAAGATAAGAAGATTGAACAAAAGGTATCAAAGGAATATTGCGAGTGTTTTGGATAATGGAGATCAAAGTCCTGCCCATGGGCAGGGGTAAATTGCATCTTATCGGGACCTCAATCCCGCATTTCAATGGGCAGAGCCTTTTTGAAAGGGCACGTCCAAAAATGTGGTCAGGTATTCACAGATTAAAATTCCTCCTGGCATTGATAAGTAGAAGTTATCGAAATGCAGGGGAAATAACCAGGATTGCAAATGATAATCTTGGGGATATTTGCAAGGCTGCGGCACAGCTCACGGATTTCGATTTCTCTCTCCTGCCTGGAAGCATATTACCTTTCCAATTTGTCTATGGCTAGGCACTGGCCAGCTGGATTTGATAAATCGGACCCATTTTGAGTTAAGAATGAAGTATCACAGATTCGGCAATTGGATAGAAATAGACGTCGGAAGATTGAAATCGTTATAGAAAGGTGGTGGGAAGGCGCATAATGAATCAATTGGCTCTCAAGCCGAGCTCCATAGTCTCCTAATATCTAGATCTATAATATATCGAGAGTGTGAGGGGTAGCAATCAAGCTCTAGGAGATGAATTTACCAAAAATGCGGAACGTTGTGATGTATACAATATGGGATATCTGAGAACAAGCGTCTGATCCGCACTAACCACGTATAGCTTAGTTAAAAATAATTGTACGAATGAGAACAAGATCACGTGAAGCCACACTGTAACCTTACCTGAACATCTTCAGATTTGCTACTGCAGACATTATAAGAACCAACTTTTGGGGACAACAAATTCGCAATCCTTTCCAGTTTTGGCCAGTGTAGCCGTTCCTAATGCCTGAGCAAAAGGTATACAGAATACTCTCCCGGCTACATTTGTGGACAATATATCTAACATTACCTAGGTATACATCTTTAAGCGTTAATGAACCAATATTGTTATTACCCTACTTTCACGAATTCTCCGATCTCACCAGACTATTTACGCGTTACTCTATCACTTGTCAGTAAGCACCGGATGGCACCGGATGTTTCAAATGTCCATTGGCCATGGCTTGCTCCAGCAGGTCATCACAGCTAGGCAGTTGATTATCAAAGTTGATAACATCATAAAGCGACTGGCTTATGGAGAACATCCTATCGAACCATTCAGAAGGTATCTAGGTTGACTCTTGTCTCACTCGACCGATCACCAGTTGGCCTGACTTTGGAAGTATTATTGTCGGGCTCTCTTTACATTAATGTTTTCTCCCCTGAAGTGACACCGTGAAAGTGGAAGGATCACTCCACCGAGGAGATATATTCGCTGACAACCACGAGGATTTGTGCCCATGCACTGCATAAGATATCCGACAACAATGGTATACCCACAAATTAGTCTACTTCACCAATGGTTGGTGACATCGTTTATCATCAGCTGTAGGATCAATCATCGAAGTCGGTTCTCTTGTCACATATGACCTAAATGAATAAATTGTTCTTAGTTTCGAAATTAGATTAAAATTTAGGCAAAACGCATCTCAAAAAGTTATCCTTCTCCTCGAATACCAAGTGGAAATGGCACATTCTTATATCTTTCTGCGTTCAGTGCAATGCGGTTTTTGAATCCTGTTGCGTCGTTCTTTGTCCAACCCACACTCTTTTCGTTTGTCCTTTGAAGTTTTTCCATAATGTCACTGCGAATTTTGTCAATACGGCCAGTTTTACTGCTTTTTATTGTTAGCCATGCTGCTGGTACGTCCCTAGCATTTGATCCATTACATCGAAGATATCAAACTCGTGCCTATGATGAAATTCTTTATACGATTTCATACCCTTCTACGTATTACAATGAAGCTACAATGTGCGTCTCTAATTTAATGATGGATATTGGTTGATGCTGATAAGTCAGGACTTCACCATCAATGTACATGGTCATAAATACAATCAGTGGATATAATAGTTGTGGTCAAGTTGGTCCAACAATGAGCAATATAGTCATCTCGATGGATCCAAGTGACGTTTCAACAATTGCACGCTACACGCGTCGGATCAACAAGTCAATACGACGCCGGCTGCACTACTTTGAAAGATATAATTTCGGGATGCTCAACAATAACAAGGACTGTAGCTTCGACTAACGGAGCTATGCAAAATCTTCATGCTATGGATAATGATTACAATAGATTTTTTTCTAGCTTTGGCTATCTCCACGCCAAATAGAATCTCTCGGTCTGTAAGTTGTTCCACTACCTGAACGTCAAAATCTTACTGATCTAGTCAAAGCCCATATTATAGGCATTGTGGTCAAGACAATGCACGACTTGGTCTTTTCGATCCGCCAGGAGCTGTACCCCCAGTTAATGCAATTACCACATTCTATGGCATCTTAACAAATAGCAAAGATGTAGAAGTTATTAGTACAAGCACAGGTGATGCAAATGAACTCAACACTTTGGCCATAGAAACGGGAAATCGAAATACGAATTCGACTTCTACGAAGAGTGCGGGTGAGTATTGTGCTTGATGGTGGAGTCGAGAAATTAATGGGCACCCTGGTGAATAGATTGAGGTTTGCAGGATTGTTGAGGATATGGGGTTTGCTAATGACATTATTAATATTGTGATGGATGGGGCGGATATATGAAATGGTTACCACGGGATTTGGATATATTTGGGGATATGCATATTAATTACCACTTACCTATACTTATAGGAATAAATTCAACTCTTCAAAGTCACTAAGTTTAAACATAATTGCCTTCATTATACCGGAAGCTCGGGTGCGCAAGGGGTAGCCGGCTTGATTGGCTCTCCCTTGTGTAGTATATATGCATATCCTCCCCCCTTACTTCCATACGTTCCATTCCTAGCCACAGACAAAATCCGGTCTACAGAGGCTACAGGGACTATAAGAATCTGTTATAAACTTCAAGCATTATAACAGATATGTAACAAAAGGCTTTGAGAGGCTTAGTATTAGGAATAGTGAATTCATTGGAGGTAATTGGAGCATTTGATTGGATAGTTTTTGTTTTTATGCCTGGTTGGATTTTAGAGGACCGCTTATCACACCTCATATCATACTTGAATGATAGTGGTGTAGAGGGTGGATAGTGGGTTTATGGCCGATGCGTTATTGGTGATGTTGTATCGAAGCTTCAAAGTACTACTTCATGCATACATTCCTCCCATGAACGATTTCACTCTCCATACCCGCGGCTTTCTTCTCATCCCAACGCTCACAGGCACAAACATCACCATACGAAAACAAAAAAGTAATAAACGATTCATAATTCTTCGGGGACGGACGTACTGTCCCGCCCAAAATAATTTTCTGCTATTATTTACAAGTCATTCACATCATAACATAGATATTTTCCAGCCCAATACACAAACAACCTCCCTAATCGTAGCCCAGCCCTTTGTACAATATCCGAAGTACAAATGATATTGGTATATTTCACCACCGCTAACTTGCCCATCCATAAAACGCCAGGTGATTTCGAATACTCGCGAAACATCCCTTTCAGAACAATCAAAGTGCCACGCCGGAGCCATTTTCAAAACCTCCTATTAATTTCCGCCGGGCTGGTTGACCAACCACCCTAACCCATCCACCCCCTTAATCCCTCGATTGTGGCTCATCCCTACTAATCTCGACCTTATGACCATACTTCCCCCCATGCCAGTCACTACCTTTATCCAACCCCCTCTCCATCGAATCCCCTCTATTCCTCTTCTTCGAAAAACTCCTCTTAATTTTCCCTACCGAACTCCCTTCTCCATTTCCCTCTTCCTTCCTCACATTGTCTTCTTCTTCTGCTTCCTCATCTTTCTGTTCCACATCAACTTTACTGCGGTAACTCAACTCGATAACGTCCGTCCTTACGATATTTTCCTCGCTTTCTCCAAAGGTACCGCTGGGTGAACCTTTAATTCCTTTGTTTCTTCCACTGCGACCACCCATTATATCTCTTCCGTTTTTCCCTGTAAATTTCGAGCGCCGGTCCGTATTGGATAGGGGATGCGATCGATGATTGGAGGGAAACTTATAGGAGGAGGATGAGTGCATCGATTTCCATTTTGCTGGGATGATGGCCGAGAGAACGGGAAGTGAGGCGGCGATCACGCCAAGAGTTAGATCGACTAGTGTCCAATCTGCGAGAGGTTTGAAGGACCCTGGAGCATGTTAGTTTGTGGGAATGCAACAGGAGAATGAAAACATAGCCCCACCCCAAAACCCCGGAATGAAGATATACAAAACGGCAAACTTACACAATACATCCGATTCTAATTCCGCCTGCTTAATCTGTCTCAAAATACTCCCAATCATACTACCTCCCCCCACAGCAAAAACAACATACAATCTCCCCCTTGTCCTCCAACCCATCTTCACTTTCCACAGTACGATGAACGGGACAGCCAGAAGTCCAAAATCCGTGACTACGTGAACCGTACTGAGAACCGAACCCAGAATACTCACCGGAAAGCACTTAGCCGTTACGCCCTCTCTCCCCAGTCTTATAGCATCCCAACCGCCCCAAACGGGGTCACACGAAAATAGAGTCCAGAAGAGGGACACCAAGATAAAGACGACCAGAAGCACCAAAAAGGCATTATTAAACCACAGCCAACGTCTCGTCGTCATAGCGGTAAGTCTGCGATTAAAAAGACATATTGAAATTTTCACAACTCCTGCCGATACAAAAAAGAATGTCTTGGATAAATTCGTATATCTTTTAAAATATCCATATTCCTCATACGTGACATCCCAAATATGTTTTCCGGCGCCTCCATATACGACTGCTAGGATCTGTAGTATGGGCCAAGTCATAGCGAGGATCACGCCGGGAACTATAAAGAGATCGTCGAGACCAAGTACTAAACCGCGGTTTAGGAGCCGGATAAGTAGACGGAGGACTGTGAAGCTGAACATGAAGAAAATGGATATGGACATGGCGATTAGGAGTGAGGTGGAGCGGGACTCGAAGACATAGTCTGGTGGTGCTAAAGGGGGAATTGTAATTCCATTCATGGGAGAGGTTTTTCGGCCAAAGGCATTGTTGAGGTATGCGACTATGTAGTAGTCATTGGTGGTATTGGGAGGGTGACCGATGAGTGCGGATATGGTACCTGTGGGGATGGCGGTTGGAAAGGTTGCGGTGGCTGAGGAGATGATGGTTGATGATGATAATATCGAAGACATGATGAGGTAAATGGAAGTCCGAAGCACATTCGTACTTGAGATAACGTGTCCACTTCCTCCAGTCGATCATTAAAGTCAAGCAGCAGCAACAATGAAGGCCCCTGAGATCGAGACTCCTGGGGAAAAAGAGTGGAATATCGCGGGGAAACGTGGCTTTAAGGATTGCATTGAATGGTTCAGCAACTCTTACATGTAAATCTTTGAGATGGAGTAACGATCACTGCCAGGTTGAAAAGTGGAAAAGAATGTTGAGGAGACATAAATACACTGAAAATTTTCGTATCCTCTTGATAGAGTTCAGATCAAAAAACTATAATATAAGATTTGAAACATCCCGGGGAATGATCCATCAGGAAAATCGCAGTAAAATCCCATCGTACCCGAGTACACGGTAGAGAAATACATGTGAAATTGGAGAATTGGAGAAAACAGGCCATGTCTGTCCAAGGCTTCGAAGGGCCATCCATGAAATTGAAGGCATTTCAAGCATGGTTCCTTTAGTAGAGATAATTTTTAATAAAAGTTTGGCTTTAGACCAGTCTGTCCCCCTTAAGTGCCGAATCACTCGATCCCTGCCACTCTCCTGCTATTGTATTTTCACATTACCAAGTCTTCAAAGAAATTTAAACGTTTCTGATTTGTCTGCGGGATGCCAATTAGGGAAAGGTAGAGGTATAAAGCATGAAAGCAATCGCAAGGAAAATAACCGAGAGACGCTCCCCGAATCTTTTATAAGTCTGGATACCCTGTGTAACATATATCCACCCAATTCACATCACTACTTCCATGATATTTTGCCGACAACTTCCCATTTCTGTGTAGCCACGAGCGTCTCCATACACATATAAGCGACCATACTGTGCAATTTAAAGTTTCATGCTCCGGTGAACGCAGAAAACAGACTGCGTAGGCCGTGCAATTTTGGTATCCTGAGTACCGGTCCGTTTTTACTTGGCCTTCTTACCAATATCCAATTAGTACCACGAAAACAAATTGGGCGCCATCTTACTTTCCCCCCCGGACCGTTCCACGTTCCAAGCAACGTGTAACAAATATTTTTCTGGAACAACAGCAAAATTTGCTTAACGTCCCGTCTCCTGAAGCCGTTTTGCCAATATCTCTTGCGGTGTAACGTGGGAGATCCATTATTTCGCTCTCAGCCTTACTGGCGTATGAAATTTCCTATGAAATCTCCCGGATTTTCCATCCTGTGTGTTGATCATTCAAGTGACGGAGCCTAATTTGCTAATGATTCAAGGTTAATAGCTGTAAGCCTGAAAGGCTTTGGATATCAATAGCGTTTGAGGGAAGTTTCGGGGTTGGACGAGCTCGAGATAAATTGATATATATACTTTTATGGGGAAGCAACCCGGAATATCATGCGACGTATGGATACGTAAATCCATGATTCACGACTAAAGTAGATTTTAACCCACAATTGACTTCATAACCTTGAAGCAATTTGTCGATCCGAGAAATCTGGGTGCGAACATGCTGCGAACGATGTATTACCATCGAACGATTCAACACCCAAGGTTGAAGCTTTTGTCAAATTTTTCATAAAAAATACTGGTACTCATCATTAGAAGCAATAAACTAGCTATATCCAATGACTAAGCCTCAATAAAGGCCTTTGAATGATCCATTTTTGCCGAAGTGGAAGCGAGCTTTAAGTCATTTTCAGACACTCACACTAGGAAGCTGCTCACAAGTGGGCGCAAGAAATACAATTGCTTCATTATCAATCCTATTTCTTGAAACTTGGAGCTAGTTATCTCTCGCTTGGCTTTTGCTCCAGCAGAAGATCCTTTCAAATATGGAAGGAGACAGCTAGTTTATTGCTTCTCTAAATAATTCTCCCGTGAGAATTATTCACGTCTCCTTGAACAGTGAACTAATTGTACAACTGAGCCAGACTCCTTTGCCACCATGGGTATCCTTGAGAAAACGTCGTGGATGCTGTATTGCCTCGGGGGGTTACGACTAGCAAGTCCCAACATGATTTACAAATCCGTCCAGAACTTCCATACTAATTCATTGGTCTCGTTTTTCTCCTGGGCTCAACCAAGCCACTAGTATTTTAGTCCTGTTGTAAGCTTCTTTTCGTACAGAGTCTGTTTCGTCTGCGCAAATGTCGACGTGTTGAAGTTTTGAAATTTATTTATATATTGATGGTGCCTCATCTAAACTACGAACACTGGAGATACATAACAGGACCTTGCCCTTGGTATAAAGATACCAAAGCACTTGCTTGTTCAGTTATCTCAACGGCTTCGAACGAATTTTCGAAAGCTTCCAGAAATGAGCTTGGGCATACGACGGTCAAAGTGGCAGATTCTCGAAGCATAATCCTTACACACAAATTTCTAGCATCTGGCCAGCATTCGCCAGGTACTCTGTGCACGTGATGCAATGGTTTCCCCTTAATCGCACATGTAGGTAACACAGTTTTCTCCGCCTCTCAAAGGTGGGTTAACCTGTGGGTTTTTCGAAATGGGACATGATCAACCAGATCCACAATATCCGATAACAAATTAACAATGGGGCGTAACGATGCAGCAAATTTGGTAAGATTACATAGACAAGTGCAGGGCGGAATTAGACTTCTGTCGATTTCTTGTCATTTAATTTACCATGCAGTGGCGTGAACCTTTCTTGAAAATTTGTCTTCCCTTTTGGTTTCACACTTGATTTTCATCTCACCCACTCTTCGTCCTCGAGATGTTTTTCCTTTGGTCAGTGATTATTGGCCTTGCAACGGTTTCTTCAGCTCATTATTCAGATGGGCTGGATTGTACCGGGATCAATGGAATCAGGCCTCAATGTGAATCGAAGGAGTCGTCCTACAAACGCGATGTCTTCTGGGTTGGGGGGCATTATGTAAATGCTGCGATTGGATTGTTGACATATGATCAAATGTATGTCGAGAAATTGACGCCTCATAAGGGTATCAAACAGCCTTATCCTGTGGTCTTATTTCATGGTGGAGGAGTGTCTGGCGCAGTGAGTCGCATTTCCCAATCCTCAAAAAACTAGCATCGACTGACCAGGTCTAGACATGGCTCAATACACCTGACAATCGCAAAGGATTTGCATCAATGTTCCTAGATCTTGGATATCAAGTATACGTCGTCGATCAGACAAGTGTAGGACGCGGAACTCAAGAAGATTTAGTCGGGTATCCTTTGAGAATTGGATCAACAGCAAATATTAGCGAGGTACTGTTCTTGTTCTGTTTTTCATTGGTGCTACCATGAATGAGGCTTACGATTTCCATAGGTTGGTTTCACTGCCCCACAAATCGCAAACGCCTATCCGCAAAGCCAACTGCATACTCAATGGCCCGGGACTGGACTTCGAGGAGATCCTATATTCGATGCTTTCGAAAGTGGATTTATGCCTCTGACCAACAACAACACTCGACAAGAGATATCCATGCGCGCAGCCGGTTGTGAACTACTTCAGCTAATTGGCCCTTCATTCCTGATCTCTCATTCTATCGGCGCAATTCACCCAATTGTGATTTCAGACGAATGTCCAGATTTGGTGCTTGGTAATGTAAATCTCGAACCAGGAAATATTCCCTTCGAATCGTATACCGGGAACCAAACATCATCTGTCGGAAGAACAGCTGCTCGTCCATTTGGCTTGACCGTCGCCAATCTCAATTATGATCCTCCTATTTCCAGTTCCACCGAGCTCATTACCGAGACGGTTGGTGAAGATACCCCGGAAAGAAGATCGTGCATACAACAAAGCAGTACCGCCCAAAACTACACCATCCATACTCTTCCGAATATAGCCAAGGTCCCATATGTCGCATTCACCGGGGAAGCCTCTCCGCACATTACCTATGAGCACTGTGTTATTCAATATCTCAATCAAGTTGGAGTAAAAGCTGATTGGATCAAGATGGCTGATGTTGGCGTTCTTGGCAATGGTCACTTTGGATTTCTGGAGAAGAATAATGCCGAATACTTCAAGGTCGTTGAAAAGTGGATCAAGAAGGCATCGAAGGGAATTGGTTCATACAATTCCTGAGGATATTCACACTGAAAGGTGGACAGAGGAAGTTATGAGAGTGAGACGATTACTGTAAATTTATAGTTAGCTCCCCGAGCAGTTTGTACATATTCACCATAGTAATTGCCCCATTAACAGATGGTTGTGGCGAGATAATAATATAATTCCATTGACCGCCTGGGTAATTCCTCCGCATCTCGTCCGTAGTAAAGCAAATTTACGATGTCGTAAGAACGTATGTCGTAGTGCGACAACGAAGTTCCCAAATCGAGAGGCTTGATAAGAAAGCGCCAGTCTCCAATAGAAGAAGCCACAAGCCACTTTCACTGGCAAGATTGTAGGTTACTAAAGAATTTCTACATCAATACCTAGTAGTAAGCCTGATGTGACTCAAATGGTGAACCTTCCAAAGCAAATGTAATATAAAACCAACCACAAATTCTTTCCTCCAAGTTTCTGGATAATATCATAATTCTGCTTCTTTGCTCATGAATTCCAAAAAGTTTCAAGATAGTTGCATTACTTTGTGGACTTGTTTTGAATTGTTGAAATGAGGGAATGGTAGATATCAGATGTGCAACCAAACTCTGAGAAGTGGTTAAGTACTCAATCTTTCTATCTCTTTTTTGATATTTATATATTCATGTTATTCTGCTTCGTTCCTCGAATGGTACTGAGGATTGAGTTATCCTGTAGAACGTAAAGAATACATGTTAATATCAGAATAGACATGTACTGCAATGTCTAATAAGTGGCAATTCTTCACTTGAGATTATATAAAACGTATGCGGTGACGTCACTTCATCGATTCCGACGGTTTATAATATTGATTCTTGGACTGCTAGAGATAGAGGGAGTAGAGGTTATTCTATTTAGGAACTTTTAGACACGAGTCCCACGTCTACTTGCATGAATCTTCACTTCACATTCCATACCACAGCCATCCCAGATTTTAATCCATCCCTTGTTTCCTTCTATTCTCATCTATCCCCGCGCACATCAAACCCCTCACGCCGATTCCACATTCCACATTTCTGAAACCCGACCACCCTCACATCCCATCACTTACTCCCCTCACATCCTCTAACCGCCACCTCCTCACTCCCACTCTCATACCCCCTCATTAAGCGCCCGACCCGCCTTCAACAAAATCCCAATACAACTAACATTACCCCACCACCAAAAACCCGACCTCAACACACTCATATTTCTCGTCTCCAAAAACGTATACGCGAATCCATATCCTATCCTCGCCAAATTATAGTAAAATCCAAATTTATTGATCGTTTGGACTGGTAGACCTGCTTGCTGAGCTAGGAGCTATGTATCTCTATTAGTCCCATTTATCGTTACGCATCCTTACCACCTTCTCCCCTTCATCATCCCCCCCCAAAAAAGAGAAAATCGACAAATAGAAAAATTAAAACTCACAATACACCCGACAAAAAATCCAAAATGTTCAATACTATTACTCTGCGCACTCTGCACCCTCTTCACACGATCCAATTGCTTCCTCGTAAGTTTCCCCTCTAGAACCATTCGTTCTCCATATTCTTCAATATCATAACGCGGCGACTCGTTATGATCAAAGCCGTAATATTGTTTCCAGTGACGAGACGCGAGGACGATGTATGAAAGTGTCCAGTTTGCGAGGATGTACGGGACGGCGTGGTTGATGGTTGGGGAGAGGGGAGAGGAGAGGAAACCGATGAAGGTTGTCATTTTTTTACTCGGGAAGAATGTGGGAGGTTGGTGAGCTTGAGAAGAGACAGATAAGGGAGTAAAATCTGACGTGCCGTGCCGTGCGTGCCACGATATTTGTATCTTGATTTCCGCCCCCAAACTCGGGAAATTTTCGGATACTTAAGTTGAGTAAGCACTTGTGCTTCACGGCACGGCAGCCCCTTGCTCGATATTTACAGGATATTGACGTACGTACGACGTGGTATGCTGAGACTAGGATGGCTCATCATATCATTTTGGTGGTGATATTAATGCCTTCATTTGAAAACTCAAGGATCAAGATTTCCTTAAATGTGGGCGAACAAATCTACTTCGTATTTGCTGGTACTATAGATTGAAAAAGTCTGGTAAAAGAAGATAATAAACGACGCATTGATATATGTGATGTACCTGAATGGAAACTGATAGACCAAACAACCTGAGATTTCCACATAAATTCGACGGAAAGAGATCCATGTTCCACAAGCAACTCCCACCATGTCCAACCTAATACTATTTTCGATATCACAACAATCCAAACAATCCAAACAATCCCATCTTAATACCATTGTTTTTCTTTGAAGAAGCTTGTGGGTTGAGGGTTTTCGGGAAGATAAGTACCCAAGATTTTGTTCTTCGAGGAGCCGGACATTTTCCCCGGGTTGAACATGTTTCCCGAATTGAACATGTTCCCCGAGTTGAACATATTTCCCGAGTTGAACATGTTTCCCGAGCTCAACCCCTTCCCAGAGTTCAACAACTTCCCTTTCAATTGGTTCAGCTTCTCAAAAATTGAAGCCATATTACCAAGGTCTTTCTTGACGAGTTTACGAGAAGGAGCCCATGTGGTGACAAGTTGGACAGTTGGATTATAACAAGAGTTCCCACAGCACGCATCTCTCAAACAAATCCCACTGGCACAATCGGAATTATTAACGCAGTTGTCACCACAAACGCCTGCAGCGACGCAGAATCCAGCACCATCATCTCCACCGCCAGGAATACAGATACCGGCACCATTTCCGCAAGCAGCATTATTATAGCCCTGCGCACATGTGGCTGGGTTCGCACAGAGGGGTAATTTATCATAGAGATAGGTAGTTGGAGTTGGAGCAACTACTGTAGATGCTGTGACGGATGCACAAGTACAGGCAGATGAGTAAGCGGCGGCATCGCTACATGCTGATGCGTAAGTGGGAATTGGGCCGGGTTCAGTCGTCTTTGCGGCAGGAGGATATGGATAATTTTCCATATTGGCACTTGTAGTGATCAAAGCGATGCTACCTCAATTAGTAAAGAAGATGAATGGGGTTAGGATTTGACGAACGAGGCATTAGGCGTGACAGTCGTCGCTAGAAATTTACCGCAATCTAGTGAACGAATTTGGAGACCGACGTTGATTTCGCCAATTGCTGTAATAGCATTGGCACATTGGTCATTGGTACAATCTCCCCAAATACCTCTGGCGAAGGCCAGAAGAATCAACAAGCTTGCAGTCTTCATATTGAAAATAGTGCCGTTAGTTGTAAAGCAAACGAGACACGTTTATGGAGAAGAAAGGAACGAGAGCACGAGAAAGACTTATACTTGTAAATTTGGTTGTACATATCAACAGATGTGAAGAATGTTGGGGCTTGGAATATGAGACTTTACCTGATGCCAAGCAATTTGACATCTACTCGCCCCGACGAATGTTGGCCATTGGTATTTATCTTGAGCAGATGCAATCTGCTGCCGACCATGGTGAGAGCATTTATTGAGTTCTAAAAATCTATCGCATATTTCTGTACCCACGGCGCTCTCAATTTAACGTCTTAGAGGGTAATATCTTCTCAAACAATACCTTAAAAGCGTATGACATGGACGAGAATGAATCTCCCTGCTGTTACGTCGCGTGAACTCAATGGAATGTTACCTGCAAAAACACATTCCGGCCCAGCGATTTTCACGCGTTGTCCTTGTTTCTTTAATATAATAAATCAGTTTGGCGTCTCATCCTTTTAATAACAGTTGTCTAATATCTCCGAAGGTTGAGGAACCGTAGAGGAGGCTCCAAATCTTCCAACCACTGACGGCGTGATCCGACATCAAAGGCGAGCGATACTACCATGCAAACAATGGCTTTTGGACGACCAATTGTGAGTTTTGTTTGTTGAAAAGGCCAAAGTTGTGTCGATGGTATTCGCAAGAGGGGCTCATGATCGAGCTGTAGCTGTCATGTTTGCGCTTTTGTCCTTTCCTCACATAACTGATTGATTTCGTTTTGCGGAATCTATGGCGTATTTTCAAACCGAGTTGGAATACACAGAAGTATGACATAACATACATGCCCGAGAAATCTTTTGTTTGTTTGTCAGATCTAAATTCAGTCATTGAGTGAGATGGGTGTTGATGACATATTCCATGCTAGCTCGGGCGGCAATTTTGCTCTAATCCTAATTCAGCATGGTGCATGGCACCGCTAATGCAACTTCACTCCAAGCAAACCTCAAATGCTACCCTCAAATACTACCCTCAACGCAGAGGAAAGAACCATTCTGCTTACCCCATGCCCATGTGATTTATAAGATCTTTATCATACAGGTATTACAAGGCTTTCCCGTTGTTTGGTATCGGAGATAAAAGGTTGGTGATGTGTCACCTCTCACTGGTGACCAATCTAAAAGTATTTTGGTCATGACGGGAAGCCATTTCTCCCCAATGTTGTAAGCGAGGCTCTTCTGAGAGCCTCTTATCTGCCAGGGCCGGTGATGTGAAAGTTGGGCTTGAAATTCAACGACTAAAAAGCCTTCAAAAGTACCCTGTCTAGACTTTTGTTACGAGGGTAGCCGTCTAGATCACGTGGAAGTGTTCTAGGCTTCTCGAGGTGGGTTTATAACTAGGCGTCAAGCAGGGACTTAAGTAATGACAATAATGAATATGCTATTCGTAACTAATAGTAGAGTATACTAAATGATTGATCTTGAGCACGAAGCTCTATACAAAGGAAATCCATCTAGCTTATATAGATCTTCGTGTTCTACTATATCCTCTGGATCCTAAAGGATGATGGACCTATAATTCCTATGGACCTACGATTCGTATGGACCTACGATTCGTATGGACCTACGATTCGTATCCCTGAATATGTAGGGTCCATCACGTGATCCAGATTGATTGGTCATCCTTACCATCCTTACCATCCTTACCACACGTGACTCTATGTTGCGATGGTTCGTAACAACTTTTCTGCCTGGCGCGTAAGAAAGTCTCAGAAAAATAGATGAAAAAGGTATCTTGTCGATTGATTCTCCAATGGTGGTGAGGGCATTTTCTTTTTCAATTTTAATGCTTAGTTGCTTACCGCGTATTTGTGCGTGCCTTTCCTCCTTTACAAACAAACAACTTTCCAGCCTCTTTTCCCTAGCTACCTGTGGTGTCCCGCAATCATATGGGAGCTATCTACCTGACTCTTCACTCAAGTGAGGTATTATATACCCGATAATAAATGCAAAACTAAAATTCAAAATTCATTCTTAAGCAAAACAACAATAACGGAAACTCGCAGCATCTGGCTTAACAAAGAGTTTCGAGGATATCTTTGGATAAGAAGTTGTATGTTTTATCGTGCTTGCTTCTCTACAAGGTCGAGGCTTGAAACTTCTCATCGATTCTGGAAGACAGTGATTTCATCAAAGGGAAATCGTAGTGCATGTTTCAGAACCAAAGCAATTAAGAAAGCAATCTCCTCTCCAGCATCCCCCAAGAGATTTTCTTCATCCAGATGATCCCCGGGAGACTCGATGTCAACATGGCTTCCAAATCCTCTTTGAAATACATCTTCCATCATGTTTTTCTCCCTCCAAAGTTACCCCACCAGGAAGATGGCCGAACAGAGCATGATGCAGTATTAACTCAAGTTCTTCGAGCGGAACTTCAGAACTTTCACGATGGTTTTCCATCTCACCAAAATTCACAATTCAAGCGGGTTATCGAGATGATAAATGGCATAGTAGTTGAAGAAGACGACACTGCTTCGCCGAGTTCGAAGGTGATCAGAAACCTCGAAATAATGAAAAATCAAGGTGAAAAATCTTCCTAAATCGGATCTACTTTACTAACGACTTACAGATATGTGTGCTATGCACGTTGAAAAGCAGAATGCTGGCATAATTATTCGTCGATTTCCAGCCGAATACTCCTTTGAGACTTTCGAGTTATCGCCAAAGAATGAGGACCTAATGACAACAACTGGGCGACTACGAAGATACTTTCCAGGCCCAGCAGTGGCCATTCCTCAAAATCGTGTCAACGAACGAGCATTCCAGGAAGCTCTCCTTCATTGTATCGAAAGTTTAGTGCGGGAGACACCCGTCATTGTTCACCCGCAAGCAACTAAACAAGGCACCACAGAACCTGAAATCCGAGACACCATTGACCCGACACTCGTTACCAGTATGCTGACTGAATGTTTGCACGCTGTCGGTCGCCGTATTGTTGTTCCCCGCATTCAAAAACGTACCCGTGACGTCGTTCAATGGAAAGATTGTCTGGAACCATGGCGTCGCTCACCTCACTACCTTTTTCTCCGAGTCTGTCTCCAAATTGGCCTCATGGAAGGAGAGGCTAATGAAACATCTCATCTCCAATACAAATCTTTTATGATTTTTTTTATGTGTCAGATTTTGAAACGCTCACTGCAGGTTCCTAAGTCCAGAGAAATTGTGTTTATCATGTCGATGAAGATACAGCGGCGTTTACTCAAACTTGACTCAGTTATTGACTCTGAGCTACGATCCCAAGTCCATCAAGTGTTATTGCATTCGTCATCCTACTTGAAAAAGAGTATTCCGGTGCTGCCAACACCATTGCACCCCGACATTTCTGTCCTTAGACCAGAACAAGACACAGAACTCAGCATACATTTCCTGAGACCTTATATTGGCAATTTGTCAAGGCGGTACCAATCTACACTGAACCACAGATCCCTTGCACCTCAATGCCCTACACGGATGGTTCAAACGAGCATGGAAATTCCAGTTGTTGATGCCACAATTGCTCATAGTTCATCTGCCGGTTTAAGCTCAAACAATAAAGATGTTCGTTTATTCCTGGCGGACATAGAATTTTGGGTGACGGACCATCTTCCCACTTGGCTGATGCGGTACCAAACATCTGAACTCGATTGCAGTGCTTTGGCAAATCTCATATCCATATACCAGGAGACATCTGGCGAAGTCTATAAGGATATCCCTGAAGATCAATCCATAAAGTTGTTAACGTTGTTAGATTTGTGGATCGCATTAGACAAATGTGCAACATCCCAGGAACCGCTGCTTAAGAACTATCGATGCGGATTCAGTTCGGATTTATTCGCACCTCTTCTACTGCCGACAAAGCAGCAAATGAGGAGATTGGCATTCATCGAGAAATATATTACTGATAGGAATGCTGCTTCTCCCGCGAATACGCCGTGTATTTTCTCAAAGATCAATACCTCGAATAGTTTTTCCGTGCGTTATTTTGATCAGTCAACCCAGCATCACCGCCTACGAGATAAAATCATAGCTGACGCCGTAGCTGAACGTAACGAAAAAAGGGCAGAGCTGGAAACCAAAATCCGGGCTTTCGAGGCTTGGAAAGAAGCGGATCTACTGTCTGTCTGCGCCGAAAGGGAGATCACTCGTGGTAAAGGAGCAAATCGTCGTAGAGAAATGGGTCACAAGGCTAAAAAATGCCCAAAATGCATTGCTAAAGCCCTTGCCCAACAAGTCACAGTCGCTGTACATGAGTGGCCCCTCCCGACATCCGAATCAGAGATAAAATCGATAGTGTTCGAGCTTGACGTGCCGAAGATCATTTCAACTTGGCGTGATAGAACTTATAGTCTTTTGGTCGATACATTTTCGCCAATGTCGAAAACAGAAGGGAACGTCGCCTACTATTACTTTGAAAAAAGTACATTGAAACGTTATGTTCAAAATAGCCACGGGAGGATTCGACTAGGCTCTCAGACCAAACCATTCATTGTTTCTCATTATAAAGAAAAAGAAATCTCCTTAGCTACAACAGAAAACATTTTGAAGCCCAGTGGGCTGAATTTCCAGGTTATAGATTATCGCGAATTTTCGCAAGCCGAAATCAAAGCCAGTTTTTTATCACGACTTGATGTTCGAAGATTATGCACCATACAGTTCACTTCAGCGCTCGCAAAGTTACAAGGCTTTTTGGAAAGCACAAAGCATACTAGCAACGATGTTCTTGCTAGACAAATGGATTGTCCCAGTACATTGACCTTAAACGAATATTACCAGATAGCATCCCTTAGATCTGGATGCCATCTTCAATGGATGAACATTTTGCGTGAAGTTGAATCTCGAGTATTGGACTTCAACCGCGAGGAACTGTTTCAACTACTTGCGCAGACTGCTTGGCAGGCGGGTTCTGCGATTTGTTTGCAGCAAGCTCGAGATTCACACCGAGATCTTGATGATGTAGATTTTGGAATCCATCTCTTAATGGCATTGGATAAAATAGTTTCGAGCGTGGAGTCTAATTGGCAAGGTGGAGGGGCCGTTCGAATCATCACAATGCTTACTACTCGACTGCTTAGCGTCTCTTCTCATGGGATTGTCCAAGAACTCTGTCTTCAACTACTTCTACGTATTCAGTTTATTACCATTGCATGGACCAGAGATGTTATCAATACACTCCATAATTGCCAAGAAGAAACTGAGCTCGAATCGATTGAGATTCTTGTCCTTGATTTAGCATTGACGTGTAACGGCACTTTTGACGTTGAAATGCACCATCTCAAAATCATGCTAAAGTCCGTCGCAACCCAGGCAATTTTCGTCGAAAGTTTGATTACAGTTCACGATAGGTGCCCTGCATCTTCCGCTCATCTTAGCATTGTTACTCAGATGTGCTTGAGGCGATTTGATAGGATAGCTCATCGTGCCGAGCGAATTTTGCGCGATATCATTGTTTGTGAGGCGAAAGGGATTAACATAGCTATTCAATTGCTCTGGTCGAGTTACGAAGCGGGAATCAGATGGACAGCGCTTGAAACTCCGAACGAAAGATGGCTGAGGACAAAAACGGCAGAAACTGACGGTCAAGTGTCTGTCTCTGTCGAATTCAACGTTTTGACTGGGGAGTTACTCATCAATGGATTCCCTCTAGCTCGTCTACCTCGTAACTACGAGGCTCACGATACATATAAGCGGCTTTTTGGACAGGTTAGTAATGATTTCATGAATTTCTGTTGATCACCAAGCTATTTGTTGGACTAACCTTTTTATACAGAAAATGTTGGATGTCATTCCATCAACTATGCTCGGTATGACTTTTGAGACCAGGAAAGCCGTGTGCAACCAAGAGGTATGGTTCAGATATATTATACCACTGAACATACCTCAAATACATGCTTACTACTTTAGGTTCACTTCAACATGATAGGCAACGAATTAATTATTCGAACCCGTAGAAAGGATGAATGTTTTGAGGTTATCCCTAAGTGTGCCTTAACAAACGATTTCACGAATCCTTTCATAGAGAATTACATTTTCATGCGAAATGACCTATCCGGAGTTGTGCAATTGAGACCAATCAAAGAGCCATGGATTTCTCCGGAGAACGGGTGGCAGATTACAGTCTCTCCGAAGCAACATTTCTATTTGTCTAATGGATTGATGACGGCAGTAGATATTCGGAGTCCATCAGCTATTGCAATATCGGATATCTTACAACCATTGGAGGATTTGAAACATATTACTATGATACACAATCGATGCGATGAGCGATTGGAGATACGCCTTCCACGCTTTAACCTTGACTTCTACCAAATCCTAGGGGGTTCAAGATTGGAGTCGAAACAATTCCGTGGAATGTTCGTAGACGAAAATCAAAATATCGGCACTTTCACTGGCTTGGTCAATAAACTTGTGCTATGTAGCCATGACAAATCGAAACGAATCATCATCGTTCCGGATGGAGAAATTTCATTTGCACCGCATAATGGCCATGTTAGAGTGAACATCAGCATAGAATCTGATAGTTACTGTGCTTATCATGACTACAGAATCGATGCTCAACTCGGTCGACTGATTGATAATGGGAGCCTCAGAACTCGCCTGTTCAGATTGTACCTCCACGCCTTAACCTCTGACGTTCTTCCCGATACTCTTACTGGAAAGACTGGTACAGAAGAAGCCCTAGAAGGGTTATCTTCTGCGACTGTATTGTCATTCTATACTCTTTCCTCTAGCGAGATAGAATTGCTTCTCAAATTGAGGGATCTGTCTCCAAAACTGGTTTACTATCCAGAACATAAACAGTCCATGCAAACTGCTTCATGGACAGCATTGCCGACACTTTCTCAACATGAAGCATTTAGCACAAAGGTCGAAAGCATTTTTACATATGCAAATTCTTTGATACCGTTTCAGGATGAGCTGATTAGGCAACCAGAGATTCCAAAACCAGATAGCCGCAGTGACGTCGGCTTGATCGATATGGCCGCGATTAGAAATGCCATCTACCATGTGGATGGTTTTGGAGCAGAGAAGTTTACTGTCAACCAGGATAAAGAATACAACTCTCGTGATGGGAACCGTGAGGCAAAACGGAGAGCTGATATTCATGATATAGCAGCACTGGTTGATTCTTGGCCACCGAATCTTAATGTTTCCAAGGACTTACAAAAAATCATGAAATCGCTACCCAATTGCATCCACGGGCCTGGTACAGATACAGGGGATATTCTTGGTTATAGCGAGAAATGGTTAGATGCACCCTCAGAATTTCTGCCTGATCATTGGTTCGCGATTTATCAAAAGCTGTCAGCCTGCAACGAAAAGCAGGACAAATATAAGGTCATGATTTTCCTGTCAACAATGGTTTTTTCACAGAAAGCAGATGAAGAGCTTGTTCACACACTTCTTGCATTTGCCACCAACCCCGCTTTTCGCCGGATACAAATTCCGAAATATCAGTACTTTCTTCTTTCAGAGGGTTTCGAGCCAAATGAGTACAGCCTAGCCGATGCCGTCGCTTCCAAAATTAGGAGTTACGCTGACACACCGGCAAGCAAACTTATTAGAAGCGAGTCTGAGACTGAATATCAAGCCAACATTCGCCGGAGACAGATGTATGATGAGTGCCAAGAACGCGCCATTCGAACGGGAGTTAGGTCTCTTATTACACAATGGCCAAAGGAGAAGCTCATTACTTCGACAGATTCGAACTTCTGTGCATACATTGATGTTCTCGAGGCGACTGAAGTTGCTCAGAATTTTTTTTCGGCTTGGTTTCGAAATTACGAGTTCAGAAAGTTTATTCAGCAAGTGCAAACAGTACTTGATACAGTATGTTCACTTGAGCACGCAAGTAAACCATGGAATGACTATACAAAGCCCACAATCAGCTATAGTCCAAAATTGACATATATTGCACTCAAAGACCTTTTGAAAAACAGGCCGCCATTATTCTTTGACAGCACTCCATTCTCCCGGTTCAAATCACTTCTTGTCACGACATCCCAATCTCCTACGAATGAGAATGATCATAGAAAGGTATCAGAGCTCTTATTCGAGCTTTCTCAGTCCACTTCTGGTAATTTTGAAGCTCAATACTGCAATCATTTACGACAAAGTCTGGATGCTTTGAGTCAAATGCCATGTGTTCAATTAGCTCCTTCCTCAAGCCACATTCTCACAGATTGTTTACACCAATATCGGCTACTGGTACAAAGAATGTACCACAGAATTTTAGAGCAACTACTTTCTTCAGTCAGTGCTTTTGGGGCAACAGAGAGTACGACAATGCTTCCTCGTCTATCCAAAATTGCTATTCTTTCTCTTATCGCAGAGTCTCACTCAATCGAGCTTTCATTGCAATGGAAACGTGCAATTGTATGTTTTGGTCTCGCTATGACCGACTTACAACGTGCGGAGCGTATGGTAGCTTGCTCTAATAATCAAGCAGAACTCAACACAGAGCTCTGCAATCCAGGACACGAAGGGTGGGATCCAATAGTACATCCGGATTGGCTGCTCCTTGAATTGGAAAATGGAATTTTGATTCGCCAGGAACAGGCCAATATCAGCAAAGAAATGATTGAACCATCATCAGGTGCAAATTCAGTAATGCAATTGAATATGGGGCTTGGTAAATCTTCTGTCATTGTTCCAATCGTGGCATGTGCGCTGGCAGACAAGAAAAAACTTTGTCGTGTCGTAGTTCTTCGCGCATTATCCAAACAGATGATGGAACTGCTAGTAAGAAAGCTTGGCGGTATGATTAATAGGCGCATATTCTTCGTCCCTATCTCACGCGCACTTCAAATAAATGTTGAGGAGGCAAAGCAGCTGCGAGAAATATACAAAAGTTGCATGGACTGTGGTGGCGTACTTCTTGTGCAGCCGGAGCATCTATTGTCATTCGAATTGATGGGCTTCGACATGGCGCTTTCCGGAGATAAAGATGCTAAAGCTGGTAAGATTATTAATGATACCCAAGCATGGCTGCTTCAAAATTCACGGGATATTCTAGATGAGAGTGATGAAATACTGAACGTACGATTTGAATTGATTTATACTGTTGGTCGGCAGAAGCCTATCGACTTTGCCCCTGACCGTTGGATCTTGATTCAACGAGTATTGGAGATATTAAATTCCAAAGTTCAAGATCTCGATCAACAATACCAATGTGATCTTGAGTTAGAGAAATCACCTGGCAATGGTTCCTTTGCGCGGTTCCGAGTTTTGCGGCCCACAGCTAGCGATATCCTTCTCAAGAGGACGGCGCGATATATTTGTGATCAAGGGCTTCCTGGCTTATCTTTTTTCCGCTTCACTCAAAGTGACAGAGATCTTCTTTATCGGTTTATCACGGATCCGAAAATAAATGAAAAAGAACTATCGGGCCTGCAGAGCTCGGCATTTGCTACGGAATCCATCAAGAAGGGTCTGTTACTTCTCAGAGGTCTTTTCGCACATAGGATTCTACACTTTGTCTTTTCGCAAAAGAGGTGGCGGGTGAATTTTGGGTTGGATTTGAAGCGATCGTCTCTGTCAGTTCCATACCACGGGAAAGATGTTCCTGCAGCTCGCTCCGAGTTCAGCCACCCAGAAACTTCCATCATTTTGACTTGCCTTGCTTATTACTATCAAGGGCTATCGGAAAGTCAAGCAATGGAATGCTTCCGGGAGCTTTTGAGATCAGACAACAGCCATAGAGAATACGAGAGGTGGATGAGAAATTGCTCCGATGTTAGAGAGAGATTCAAGCACTTAAACGGCGTCAATCTCAGCGACTTCCACCAATGGCGTGAAAACGTGTATTTGTATTTGCGTCGTTCCAAAGAAATGATAGACTTTTATCTTAATCATCTCGTTTTTCCGAAGCAGATGAAGGAATTTCCCAAGAAGCTTTCTTCATCGGGTTGGGACATTTCCCGGACTAAGAACCATCCAGTCACTGGTTTCAGCGGAACCAATGACAGCAAGTATATTCTGCCGCTATCTATACAGCAGCGAGATCTACTGGAACAACTTTCAACGAACGCGGAGGTTCTCGCATGCTTGTTGCGTCCTGAAAATAAATTTGATTCCACAACCATGGGTGAAGAATTCAGTGCGGAAGTCCTTATAAACCTGGCAATTACGTCGACACCTGCAGTCAGAGTCATCCTCGATGTGGGTGCACAGGTGTTGGAACTACGGAATGAGGAAGTTGCAAGTCGATGGTTGTCACAACTTCCAGCAACCAAAGTACAAGGCGCTGTGTTCTTTGATTCTTCAGATGAACTCTGTGTTCTGAGTCGTGATGGTGCAATCGAGCCACTCTCCATCTCACCGTTTGCCAAGCAGATGGACAGATGTGTCATCTATCTTGACGAAGCTCACACGAGAGGGACGGATCTAAAATTACCGGCCGATTATCGTGCCATCGTCACACTTGGGCCGGATTTAAATAAGGATAGACTTGCACAAGGTAAGTTATTATTTGAAGCTATAGCTACTAATCTCACTGACAACTTTATAGCATGTATGAGAATGAGAAAGTTGGGAAAAGGCCAGTCTGTAGTATTCTGTGCGCCGAAAGATATACAGCGGAAAATTTTAGAATGTGGACAAAGGAGTGTGTCTCATGAAATCGAAGTCAAGGATGTACTTTTGTGGTGTATCAAAAACACATTAGATCACGTTCGAAAATGTGTTGTCCCTTGGGCCATTCAAGGAAAGCGTCATTATGAACGACTCGCGATATTAAATGAAAACCCCGGTATTATTCCCGAGTCTATACAAGAACCCGAATCACAAAGTTTGGAGGAGAGATACGGACTTGGTAAAGAGGAAGCAGACGAGCATTGGCTGGGTAGAAGCATATCCAACACAGGAAAGCGATATATTCAGGAGCTCGCAAATATTCGGCAGAAATGTATCGACTTCAACTCAACCTCTTTTGCCGGTGCAAGCTTTCACGAAGAACAAGAGCGTGAATTGCAGCCAGAGAGGGAAAATGAGGTACAGCCAGAGCATGCTCCTTGTGTTATCGCTCGTGCACATCGTTTACACCCTGATGTCAAAGAGTTGGTTATGACAGGTACCATGAGGCTTAAGAATACCGCTGACGTTGGCTTCATTCCTGCTTTTGATCTGTTCAGATTTACTTCTGCAGAGAAACTTTTTGCTGATTGCAAATGGCCCGAAAGTCTCTGGATCACATCAGACTATGCAAAAACTGTTGAAATGGCCGAATTCGACGAAAAGGACTTTTTCTTACGTCCTGTTCACTGGATTGTGACATTCAAGCAGAAAGATGAAACTTGTTGCGTAATTTTCAGTCCTTTCGAAGTTCAAAAACTACGTCCCTTCATTGAAGAATATAAAAAGGTCACCCTCAGCATTTACTCTCCACGTCTGAGTCTCTCTCTGCGATCATTCGAGAGCCTAGATGTTCACACTGTTCCACCATTACCATCATCATGGACCATTCCGTCATCTATCATGCAGCTCAATCTCTTTGCGGGACAGCTGTATCTTCGAAGCTACGATGAATATATTCGCCTCTGTCAATTCCTTGGCCTTTGTCATTATCCACCTCGAGATGATGTCAGGATTGCCTGCGATAATTTCGTTCCGGTTTCCAGTCGTGCAGCGTTTGATCCTGTTATGGAGGAGGTATGTCCTTTTGTAGAAAGTCCGGTGGGCTTTTTGCAAAAGGTGTTTGCGTTGAGACGGAAGGGGCAGAGTTTTGGCGATACACATATGGGTAGGATTTTGAATGGAGAGTTGTTGATGAGGAAGGATTTTGATGATGAGGAGAGTACTTGAGTAGAAAGGTTCGGTGGGGTAAGGGTTTTGATAAAATTGAAGGATAGTGATGGGAATGATGATTGTAATGGAAGTAAGGGGGTTTGGATAATCACAAATGAATTAGAATATGAATTTGAATTTGATAATCTGTAAGAAGAATGTTACTTCAAAATGCGCATAAAAAAAGTACAGAAATTCGTAAAATAGAATATTAAATGCCACGACTAGCTTTCTTTCATCTTGATTATAACTTCTTTTGATATCATTATCTAGACGATAATATATAATTATTCCATCATAACATTATGGAAATCAAATGCTAAAACAGCTGTGATAATCCACAAGGCCAAATATATAATAAATTTCATTTCTCACTCTAAGACCGAGTCAAATCAATATACCCTACCTAGTACCTAATAAGATCCTACAATTTCAGTATAACCTACCGACAAACTTCTACGTCATGTCATACATAAGTCATAAGTCATAAGTCATAAGTCATAAGTCATCTGATCTGACATATGATATATTAATCTAATAATAACTATATCATGAGTTCTGTTTAAGTTTATGTTTATGTTTATGTTTGACTCAGTTATGATATCAAATGATTCATTCATTCATTGATTCGACTCTGAATAATCGTTTTATTTTTTTATATTTTTTTTATTTCATTTCACTTATTTCCTTTCGTTCCTTTTGTTTGTTTACTGATTCTTATCCCTATCCTTAAGGTTCATTATCCTAGCTTGTGTTTTCATCTCACAATACCCCTCACGACTCACGAGTGACGATTCACAAAGGAGAAAATAAAAAAATGGTTGAGCTGGTGTGACTAGGGATGGATGCAGACGCAACGTTCTTTGACATGTATGAAGGAACAATTTGCAACGCAACGCAAATGCAATGCAATGTCGTGATTGAAAAAATGTGTGCTATTAATTACTCATAAAATTATGTACATCTGAAGTAACCTTATACCTCTGCATTCCATTAATTTCGCCTCGAGCTCGATGGGACAGAAATGAATAGAATAAAAAAGGTGAGTGGAGTTTAAACTCTAAGGTAAGGTACTGCACGGTAAGGTAGGTATCAAAGAATCCAGCGAAACACCAAAAGAAAATAAAAGTATCACCAAACCCCATAATTAAGCACCATACCGCCGTCACCCATGCGCATCTGCAACGTAGTGGGTTCCCTGTCATCTATGCCTTGAATTTGACTGCCACGCTTCCATCTTCTGTGTCACATTTTGCGTCACAGGTAAGACTACATTTGGCTTCGCAATCAATTTCTCTCTTTGGGAGGGTAGATGGCGAGCCATCAATAGCCAGAAGAGCGAAATGACCACCAACGACTGGACGAGCGATGAAGGGGCCAGACCACCAACTGTGATTGTGTAAATATGTTGTGCTTGAGAGAAGTAGTGAACTTTGGTGAGAACTTACTCTGCAGTTTGAGTATTGTAAAGATCGGTGAAGGCGCGGTCAGTTGGGGTTACGCCAATCCATGTTGCCAGCTTGGAGATAAACATGGATTTTGTAGAGGGAGACGAAATAGCTGCTGCCCACATTTCCCAGTCGGCTGTATGAAAATATCGTTAATAGCTGCAGTGTTTAATGAGGAGAAACTAAAAAAGGAAAAGCTTACATTTGGTGCAGACATTTCTGGAGTCGAGTTGAACACCATAAGCATTGGCAATGGTTGGATAATATTCGCTCTGCATGTCATAGATGCGTTTTGGAACAAAGTCGAGCTTCAAAAGCGTATCTGCGTAAAGATTGTACAGAAGACCATGTCCAGTTGAATCTTGGTACGCCAGTTTGGTATGTGCTGGAACGGATGCAGTTGCTGGGACGATAGCGAGCGTCTCCCACTGTGTGAGGTAATTGTGTGCAATATTGGTATAGTTTAATGCATCAGCTGAGTTTCCAGTGAGATTTGCAATCCGCGACATGGCTTCAATAGCAATGATGCCCTTGAGAGCAAGATTGGTTTGATTTGCGAGTGTACCTTGGAAATCATCGGTGGAGAGTTGATTTGCTGGAATAAGAGCTTCCGCGACGAGGAAACTAGTCCATTGCTTCAGCAATGGGTAATGTTGAGTCAAGTATGCTGTGTCTGAAGTATGTTGAGAGTAGGCGAGAGTCATGATAATCATATTTCCGCATTCTTCAAGAGGCATGGGCTCTGGTTAAGGTTAGTATTTATAATATAAACATCCTAGAAGAAACATACCTCCATCGCCGGTTGGGTGTCCAACGGCACGGGGGTAATTAGCACCTAAATCATGAATAGAATATTGTTGAGGAAAGTGTCCGGCTTCTTGGTTCTCAAACAGAGGATCAAGCATATACTTGAGAAGAACAGGGTTTGAGTATAAAAAGATAGGCATGGCCGGGAAAATAACATCAACGGTTTGTGTATTACCATCAGAGCTGATTTCTTTAAGAAAGTAGTATGGTTTATCTGGAGTCCCGCAAAGTTGAACGGCTCCGAAAGCTTGACGAGCCGAGAGGGATGTAATAGTCAAGTAGTCTTGACCACCGGCCGCAAGAGAATCAACGGCAAATTTATGATCCCAGACACCCCATTTGTTGACCCAGTCATTATAGAAATCGGATACCTAAAAGAATTAGCATGGTTAAGGGGGAAGTGAATGATTTAAATACCAAAGATAGATCCGAGTTCCAGTAGCTCGCCCATAAAGATGGAACAGGTCTCAATCCACCATCTCCAAGGAAGAGGATCGCGTTTTTCTGGGCATGAACAATTGTGTAAAGGGTTTCAACTGGAGTACTTCCAACGTTTCCAAGATTATTGGCAAATGCGAATACTGGCCAGGCATCTTGAATGGTCCTGTAAGCTGTATCTTGGGTGTTTGGAAGAGAACCATTTTTAAGGAAATTCCCACGAACGACAACATCCTGTCCTGATTGGAATGACATTCCATTGACAGCTTTGGTGGACCAAAGCCAGTATCCCCAATGAGCTTGATCATCTGCATAATCTGCGTTGAATTCACTCTGACTTTGTCTCCAACTTCTGTGGGTACCGATGCCATTGTTGACGGTGTAACTGTATAGGAGTCAACATGCAGAACTCCGAAAATGAATCCGAGATGTAAAAAACTCACTTCCATTGCACGGCATCAGTATTGTGGATAGATGTCCATTCTGTCTTACTATGAGCAATGTTCTTTATTCCAGATGAGAATAAACTTACCAGCAGATGTGTCACAATACAACTCAACAGCATGAGAAGCACCATCCAATGCTTTTACGGAAACATAAAGATATGTACCAATAACTGATTGTCGTCGGATATCGTCTGGTGTGAGTGGAGATAGAAAAGTCACATTCATTGAAACTTTTCCCGCCACAGTCATTAAAAATGTGGATCTGGTTGAAGTATACTCCATATGATCTTGAGTAACACTTGGTGGTACAACTCCATTGACGCCTGCAGCCCCCATCCAAGTGTAAGTTGTGCCGTCCCTACGAAAGTTTTAATAAGATCCTTTTTGTTCAACAACAGGACTAAATTCTATCATGAATGGATCACAAGAAGTCTGGAAACACTTACACTTTGATAAGGCCAGCCCAGCCTGTAACGGAGCCAGCACTTCCAGCAACCGAGCCATCAGGTTGAGGTCCGCTATTCACTTCATTAAAAAGGAAATTCTTTTGGGTTTGCCAAGAATTTTAACTTACGACCAGAAACGACTGCACAGATGTTAGTTTGGGTTTCAATATTGGTCGAAAGAGAACAACTTACGGCCAATAACCTGGTAGAATACCTCCACTGGCACCAGTACTTCCAGACTCCAACCATGTATTCATGTATGGCGATCTGACTGTTTGAAGTTAGAACATTGCCAGAATAAAAAGACTGTAATACATACCAGCTAGAGGTATTGCCGGAGGTCTAACTGGACTGAACGTAGATCCAGAGACAAAATTAACAGCAGTGCCTAACACTGCTGCAAAAAGAGAAGTCTTCATGATGGTGCTCCTCAAAGAATAATTACTACTTGAAAGTATTTCAATGTAGAGGGAGGCTTAAGAGAAAAACCAAGTGTATGGATGAAGGAAGATTGAAAAGAATTGTAGAGTATGCGGTTGCAAAGGAGATGGGTAAGAGGCGGAAGAAGGGGGTTGAGGAGCTCTTTTGTACAAGCAAGCAGGAGGCTAGTAGGGTCTCAAAGGAGGGGTATTAATAAGGAAATGAATGATACTTTCACATAAGGGTTGCAAGAATATGTGAATGATGCTTTTAAATGAGGGGGGTTTGCAAGAACATGTGAATTATATGCTCCGATGAGGGGTTGAAGATTGTGCGGACGATAGTCTCAAAGGAGCGGTGTCAAATTGAAGTAGACGACAACATGATATGAATGTACATTTACAACGCTAATAAGGAACATGCGCGCGATATGTAATTTAAGTAGATTCACTCGGGCGTCTAGCTCACGTTATAACATGGATGTCATTGAGCATTGTCAAAAAGGCCCGAACTTCATGAATGAAGCTCTATGTGGAAATATCTCCCTTGGCTTCTCATCACAAGGCGAAAGAGCCTGAACCCAAAATCGTATTGGTGCAAAATATTTTAATATCCGTGATCATATTGCGCCCAAGCCCTTGGTGAGGATCCTGATCGCATCCCAGCGGGTATGCAGGATGCAAAACATATTCCTTGACCCTAGTATTGGGCTAAATCTTAACTAGCGAAGGCCTGTGGCAAGGATCGATTCGTGAATCACGCAAGATGATAAGCTAAACCAACGTCAAAAACATTTAAAAGGATGCATGTACATTATTAATCAATCTCAAATAATAAACAACCTAGATCAACAATGAACACAATTACGTAAAGTCAAAGAGATATAGGGCTTTGCATACCACTAACATGCGTTGCAATGCAGTCACCCTCTATCTAACAAGATCGCGGGATCATTAGAACGTGGCTTTCATGAGCTGCAAGTTTGCTTGGAAGGCTAAAATGTGCGCCAAGTTCCAACTGATGTGGAGCAATCAAGTTCATGATTCAAGAAGTTTATAGTTTATATAGGAAATGATCTGCAATGTTGCTGGGGTCTATATCAACTGCCTTTGCTTACCGAGTCTTCTTAGTGGTTAGCATAGATATAGCGAACATAATCAAATAATAAAGCTGAAACTCGGGATTCGGGAGATCTGCCGAGCTTTAAATTCACCCGCTACTTGTGGGGTATGGGGCAATGGCTGGGGTTGAGAATTGTTGAAAAAATGACAATCTCCGCGTGAGGTTACTTGTGTATTCATGTACTCGGAGATAAACTACAATGTGGTCGCTTGACCGAAGCATGCGTAAATTAATTGATCAAGATGATTGAATGTCGTACATGATGTGTAATTAAACATCATTAACTTCATCCAACGACATCTCGACGAAGGGGAATTGGAGAGTTGAAAATTTGACAGTCCTCCTTCCCAGTGCGAAGTTCACACTGCTTTCGATGGGAGGTACAAAATCTTAGGAATTTGCGTATTCCGAAGTTAAAGCAGATCGGCCCCGCAAGAGAGGGACGAAGAGATGAACGGGGGATCGAGTCATTTCCGCGCAGCCAACCACTGGTGAATGTAAAGCCCAGTGTAGTGGTCACTCGCACACCACACCAGGTACGAAATTTAATATTCAGCCTGAAGTGAATGTTGTGAGTGTGTTGGCGCAGGTACTGCTGGCAAACACTGTGATCGCGAAAGTAGTAAGTCTGTTGGGTGATTGAGAAAACGCGATCAGAATGACACGTAAAACGATGACTGATGAGAAAACATGAATTGAACATCGCATTGTGCAATGCATCAAATTTTGAAGCCCAAGTTAAGCTGCAGTATAAACGTTGTCAAACTTGGTGATCGTGTGTACATGTAAGAGCTAGCTGTTGGAGATGGAGATGAAAGGTTCGCATGATGTGTCATGATTATGTAAGATCTTAATACGGCACAAGAAATGCACGCAAGCAAGGGGTTCACCAACAAAAGTTCCAACATTCATCATGAACAAACCTTTCCATCGATATTTGTTGGCCTCTGGGACTTCACATCTGGATATACGTCGGGGTTCTTACCATAGATTAGCTAGCTAGAGGGTGCATATATAAATAGCCCCACCCCTTCATTTTGACGAAGGCACTTCATTCCCCTTCTTGATTGAACTAATTATCTACGATCCTTCTTGATCCTTCATATCATCGCAAGGTCAGGGTTTTCATGCCTAGACTCACGGACTTACCCCAATTAAAATCATTCCGTGGCTTCCGTGCTCTTGTATTGGGAGCTTCCCCTCACCTGCCAAGTTGTTTGAGAATAGAGCTATAAAACCTCTTTACACACCGATTTTCTGCGGACTTTGCGAAGCAAATATCCATGATTTACTCCCCGCATATACATGTCAAATCCATGTGCGAGGGATGGACATATGGAGAAGTGGAGTTTTGAATTCGATCCATGGGAGATGACGTCAACATCAGGAGCAATGTTTGAATAATGGTAATCTCCATGGCGCATTTTAAGCTATGGATCGAGTCCGTGAATCTGCTGGTAGGAATTGTCGGGCGGTGATTCCCTGGCGAAACAGCTCCAATAATCTACAAGTATTGCAAAAGTGGCACTCAACGGTTCCTCAACTACAATGTTTTTTGACAAGAACCGTTACTTCCCGCCCCTGTTGAATCTGGGCGTCTTGAACTGCAAAAGGACAGACCACAGACACCTAACAAGGCGTCTACTTCGGGATCGCTTCACACCTTTATACGTGAGTGCTATATGCGTCAGGCTCTACTTCTTTCTCAACTCGAGAAACATGCTGCCTCAAATCCCCTTGAAACATTTCTTCAGTCTGGAAGTATGGAACAAAGCATTCGTTTCATCGCCTCTGTGGAGCCATAAGATCAAATAAAAATGTTTACAGCTTCACAATAATATTCCATCCTCCCGAGTTCACGGTTCGCCAAGTGAGTTGTGAATTTCACAGAATGCAAGCAAGTAATGCCCACACCGAGGATTCTTCAGGCACCAGCAACCTCTTTCACTCACCCCGTCCCTCGGCTCCTTTCCTGTTTCTTATCTTTCAGTCAAACTTCACTCCATCCATGCTTCACAGTCTCATCACATCCTTATCTTCCATCAAACTTATCTTCCTCCACTCATAGACAACGGATTCCGCACAAAAGTTTTGTTGCACATCTGAGAAATATATATTCCAAAATAGCCTCAAAACTCGGCTCCTACTCCCAAAATAAAAACTTCATCCTTGCCTCCCAAATTCTTGTTGATGAGGAGACCAACTTTGAAATTCTTCAAGAGCATCGAGATGAAGTTGATCTTATTGCTGCTCCTGTCGTCTGATCGCATTTACTTCATACTTTGCTTGCTATCCTTATCTACTATATCCTATCTATATTTCTGTATCAGAAAGTTTTGCTGCATATCTTTGATTCTTAGATCTCATGATACTTGGGATTCTTGGGTACTACAGCAAGAGGAGAAGCTTCATTATAGTATACTGAATCTTCTAGATTTGCCTTTATCAAAAGAATAGCTTTAAGGCTGATTGAGATCGCCAGAACAAATTTAATTGCCTTCACTTCATCGAAAATCCTTCGAGTACACACTTTACTCCACCAAGCTTCACTCTATCTTCAGCCAGTATACTTCTCCTTTAATTATCCATTCTTGACAAGTTTTGCTATATATCTACAAAATGTAGCTCTTGAAAAATCCAAAAATTCTTTGCTCCTTAATCCAAAGCTCCTTTTCTATTTCCTCGTTGCTGCATATCTCTATTGATGAGAAGACTGTTGAACAACTTCAGGTTCATAGAAGGCTTCAAAAGGGATTACGAATGTTGACTCCATAATCTACCCCAATCTCAAACTTCGCTTGAAATTTTTCTGAAGTCGAACCTCGCTTTGGTTCCCGCCAATACATCCTCATACATTCCTACCAAAATGTTTTCTTGTATATCTACCAAATATAGATCCCAAGATAATTGTTCAGAGAGGATCTTCTATCAAAAGAAAAAGCTTCATATTTTGAATCTTGACGAATAGGAGGACGAATAGGAGGACGAATAGGAGGACGAATAAAGCGAAAGTCCTATAGATGAGAAGATCGAGATTGAACTATGAAATTCAAAATACCGTCAAAACTAAAACAGAACTCCTCTTATCCCCAACCTTTCTAATTTTTTTCCTCTACACATGACCCAGTCTCGATTATAAACTATCAAATCGATTATACAATCCATCAAAATTCAAGAAGTTTGTTGCAGATGTTCAAAGCACAGATTTCAAGATAGTTACCCAGACCCAAATTTTCCCTTCCATGAAGAGATCACGGTGAAACTGACCTGATCTGTTCATTGATCATTAGAAATTTTTATACTTCCAGTACTCACTCCATTCAACTCTCTATTTAAAAATATCTATACATCCGATCATTCAATAACGTTTTCTAATATTAGGGAGCAAAGATTTTGTTGCGAGATCTTATATCGCACTTTTTGCCATCTCGTAAAACCCTTGCTTCGCAAAACTACGGCTTTACATAAGATCTTATAAAAATATCTTTGGAAAAGTTTCATTTCAACTTCGAAATCAGAAGAATATCCCCTCCATGAAGAAGATAACGTTCACCCATCCTCATCACCATCATCCTCCTTCCATACCAGCGAAAACAGAAAAATAACACCTTCACTCCCACAAACTTCACTTCCCCCACAGCCCACCAAAATCTCTAACTCCCTCGATTTAGTAACTTTTGTTGCACATCTACAAATTTATAATCCCGCAACACTTTCACAAAAGCCTCATCCATTCACAGCCAACATCCTAGGGAGAAAACCCTTCATTTTCTAAAGTCATGATGAGGAGGATATTTGGGTAGGTGAAGAGGATAGATGGATAAGGAGAGAATATCTAATAATCAAAGCGTTGATAGAAGATTACAAGAGAGGGGATCTATTAAGGATTGGAGTGGATATCATGGCATTTACTTCGTACATGGACGTGGAACTCCGCTAGTGATTTTATTGTATTTAAGAATTTAGTACCCAATATTCTATTTTATAAAACTAGATGTAAGCTGAAATGAAAGGATATTCTTAAAAATATATTCCTTCCTGGCCCAAGATTCCTGCCCGAACTCCTTTTGGCCGCTCCCTAGAAAAATGCTAACAATAATCTAATAATCGCTATCTAACGCAATGGATCGATCTAAAAACTTGGAAAAAAATTTGGCGGTCGAATCGTGTAGATATCTTTATCACCCATCTTAGGTTCGCTCTAGAAGAATAATGCGATTGGAGAATGGAGATGCGGAGGATTGAACTGTGATGCCGGCAATAAGCATGGAAATCGACAAGCAAGTGAGTTTGGCGATAGCGAAGATCGAATATGTGGCATCTATGCATGTCGACATAAATGCAAGCAGATTGTTAAGAATATTTGCCTTTGAGGCCGGCTCTGAGGACAGCCTACATAATCAGCATCCGAGTGACACAAGATGCAAATATCGAATCCCCTCATCTTGGAGGATGTCATGACTGCCAATCATGAACATACTCCAAGCTTCTATGCCGACAAGTTCTGGACCAACTCGCGGCCCAGGATATTGGTGTTGACGAGTTCAGATAAAAGGGGAAAATCGAGTGGAGATTAGCGTTTCGTATCCACCGTCGATGTAATCTCAATACATCATTCCCTTTCAATTTACCAACTATAAGTAACGTAATTTATGCCACTACCACGACAGTCATGAAGAATCAAAATTCTGGAGAAAGCATCAAAGCATCAAAGCTCCTAATCCCTTCTTCTCTGCGGGTAGTAGAAGAAATAATCATCCGTTGCTCCATAACTTCGATTCTGATCGTTAGGCGTTTCGGGCGAAAACGAAAGGTCTGGGACCTCAAAACTCGACAACCCATTGTTTTCAGTAGCCAGATGAAATTTCGGAGATCCTTGGATACCAAATGATTGGTAATTTTCGGTTTGGATCGAAATGGGAACAAAATGTGATTGACTGAAATCCTGGAAGTTGTCCATTCCTGTGTTTGAATCTAGAGTGGAAGCCTGATTCCAGCTTTCTTCTTCTAGATGGGGTTCATCCATACAATTATAATCTGTCATTTCGTTCGGCGCATTCATCGGGACTTGCGGTGCTTGTTGAAAATCCGTGTCATTTTTGTCCAGTTTAAGTCCGGTGTTTGATGTGGTACCAGAGGGTGTTGCAGAGCTCGAGATTAGGTGGTATGGATATTTTGATGTAAAATATTCAGGACTTGTAGAGGCAAATGTTTTCATACAGCTCATATTCCCTTGCTCTAAATTCTGCTCCTGTTCTTGATGATATGTATAACTTTGTGCTGTGCTCGAAACCCCTTGACGGGAAGGCGCGGAAGGAAGTTGATTGACCGAGGGTTTTGCTTCCGTGTAGAAATATTCCGGAATCTCACCGGGTACAGATAATCTATTCGGGGAAACAGGTGGTACCATTTTGTGCCTCCTTCAAGTAGTGCCATGTTAGTAGATTGTCACATAAAAATAAATAAAAAACTTACCCTTCAAAAGTATAGATGCAATCCACTGGCGGATATCTCCTCGAACAATGCCTACACGGTTGCTCCCTGCTACATTTTTGCTTTCTTTTCTGGCACTGCAAACATGCTGTCGGCTTCCTCGATCTCGCGGTTTTTCTCAATGCTTCATCCGTTTTCTGCATTTCTTCGCTTAATCTTCCTTGATACATAGTTTTGCTTGAATTTTCATTTCCTCGTGGGAATTCGACTTTTTTTATGCTTTACGGAATGCACAATCGGCTAGTAGGGCTGAAGGTACATTCAGTGCATGAAAATGCTCAGCGTCGGTTGACGTGACGAAAATGGTTAGTGTTGGCGTAAGAAAGATTGGCAATGCTGGTAAGCCACGTGAGATGTCGTCGAAATAGGGTGAAGGATCTGGAGCTTCGTTGGATGAACCAATGAATATAAGGTGGCTTATTTTCTCGTTTGGCAATGATATAACAGACCTATAGAAAAGATTGGAATTACTTTTGGATGGTTTATAATGAGTTTCAGCATCTTGGCTTAAACACCACAGAGATATTTTTATCTTCATAATCTCATGCTTGGCATGAAAGTCAGCCATTGAATAAATGTTTCAGCTATAGCGATTGGTTCAGACTCACCAAAGATTCTGCTTTGCATCATTTGGTAAATCGTCATCCATGTAAACCAATTCTTTCGCTGGAAATGAGCAATGTATCATATCCCAAGAACGGATAAAACCCAAAATTAAGATGTGCCACGACACACTTCCCTAAGTCACAATAACAAAAATGATAAAGATAACCAATAACAATTGAAGCTTCAAGATATTGCTTCTTTCGCATTTTCGCTAATGTTTCCGTATCGTAAAGGCGCAAGGCACTTGCCGTTCAAGCCATCTCCAGCTTTTAATCATTAGGATTCACCGCACTTCTCTTCTTTCTATCAACTAGGAGCACATTGCCAACACTATCAGCAAATTTTGAGGCTTCTTTTTCATGTGAGAACAATTTGTAAAATTGACATCTCTCTTAATTTCCTTTGCTAATAACCCCACAAGCATGTAGAACCCACAACGGCCAGCCAGTAATGAAGTAAGGTACGGAGTAAGACCTCGAATACTTGGCTGTAACATTATCTGATATAGTCAAGGTTATGTAAGTAAAACATTCGCCATGAAATGGCCAAAAGGACCCGAATTATTGATGATCTCAGATCAGGCACCAGCAAATCGAAATAGGTCCAAATGCCCCTGTTTAAAAGGTTCAATGGAAGTGAAGAGAATCCTCTGGTTCACGATAGCTTCGGAATCCTAGACATCATGTGGAGCAAAAGCGGTCTGATTCATTTTGCGACTGCATCGACTTCGAGCTGAGCAAAGGCGGGAACGTAATATGAATGTATTCTGGTAGCTGAAAGTATGCGAATGAAACATTTGTACAGTTCGTGGATACTTCGGAAATCGGGAAGTGACTTAGACTTTTGGCACTGGTGATTCGCATCCCCAACACTTGCAACACTCTCCAGCTTTGTTGTTGGGTAAAGTAGTTGGCAGGGAATTCTTTCTAAGGATCCATTCAAATGTGCTTCTACCTTGAAATAATGTAGAGGTTTGAACGGCGAATATTCGTGACCATCGCCTACTATTTAGATCAATGCGAATGCCAATTTAAGACATAGGAATATTGAAAGGATTATTGAGTGTCGGTGGAAAGATTTCTAAATTTAGACGTGAAAAAGAAATTTGTCTGCTTTTATAGAATAAGTGGTATTGATGATGTCTTGATAATCAACCCTAAATGCTTGAACGTCAATACGAGAATGAAACAAGATGAAGGATGAGAAATGCAAATGCCGTGACGTGACGATAATCCGAGGCGCTAAACCAAATGGGCAAGTGCTACACGTGACCTCGCGGTAAGGACGTGTTGGTGGGCTTGGCCCCGCCATGTTGGACCTGTTTGCTTTTGCTTATCTGCTTCTACTCTGCACCAATTATGCAAATATATTAGGTGATCCCAATTACAACGTTGCCGGCTTCGCTTTCTCCAAAATCTAAACCAGTTCCCATATTACTCCCGCAACTCATATTGAAAACTCAAGATGACCCAACCCAGCCGCCATCCCCTCACCCAAGCTCTTCCACAACAAAAACCCCTCAAAACTCCCGTTATTGCGTGGGCCAGTTTGCGGTTTTCCCAGCTCCCAGAATGTGCGGAATGCAACAAGCATGGTACTTTTCATCTGCACATCAAAAACAAGTAACGAGCATCACATAGACGTCCTCAACCCCCGCTTATCATTCTTCCAGGCCTGGCCTAACCATAGAAGTCTTTGCTAGATCTACAAGACTCCGATTTCACCATCTTCAGACACTCATTGTGGGCTTTGCGGTAAGACCAACTGATAATTTGACTCGTGCCGAATGTTGTAATGGAGATATTTGTGATAACACGAGCAAATTCTCAGATGTTTAGCTTTTCCAGTGTCTCTTGTGATCGCAATCATCCTCGGTATACCTTGTGTGAGTTTCATTAAGATGAAGGACATGAGGGGAAAGATTGAGGAAGTGTGAGAAATGTGTTGGAAATTTCCAAAAGATTGTCAGTACAGCTACGGAGATGCACAGTAAGTTCATTCCTGCTAGTTAGTGCTCTGACAGTGATATGAAGCCACATACGCGGACGGCGCGATACTCTTCGATGTGTGATGTGTATTGGAACATGAGAAAGGACTTTGCCACCACGTTGCGCTTTACACTGCGCATTGAATCTCTTCCGCATGTGAACTGGACATTTGATAGAAATCTTGTAGGTGAGTCATTTGAAAATTATGGAAAACACACATTTAGATTTGTCTACGCCATTACGCAGAAAGTATGGCCCATTATCTCCGCCCTTGTTGCATTATATGATAAACGTACCAATGGAACCCAACCTTGAAATTTACACCACCATGCTTCTGAAGCTTCCTTTTAAAACGCCCCAAAACTCCATTTATATTTGGCGCCGTGTGCCTTGCGCCTCGAACTCCGCTGAGCCCCCGAGGTCTCGTTGGTTCATTGAAGTCAGATGCTGGATATAGTGCTTATATTGTATTTGTTTTAGGATACCTTTCAAATCCCATCCTCATCCTATTCATGATCAATGGCCGCCTCCTTGCTGTTCGAAGAAAACATCAATACGGCCTTCCTCATCCATATCCAAACTATCCGCTGTACCATTCGTCTGAACCCTATCCCCATCAAAAGTAAACCTCACCATCTTTTGGTCCTTGATTTCCTTAAGGTTACAATAGGCATCGATAATCTTTTGTAAAGGCTTGTTGCGCTTGATCTTGAAGGTAATTTCGGTGCCCTGCTGATCGACGACTGTGATGGGAATTGTCTTTGGCTTATCGGTATTGGCGCCAGTCTCATTGCCAGTGCCCGGCTCAGGTGTGTTCTCTCTGGACGCGGGAGTTGGGGTCTCGGGACCGCGGGATGATAAGCGCATCTTGTTTTTGTTTATGCAGTTTTATTTGCGATTGAGAAATGGCGAAGGTCTTGACTTTTGCTTTGTTTAGCTGAGATGTGTTTGTGAGTGCGAAACTGTGATGAAGATAAAGATAAATAGTCAGAAGTCATCCCTTGCTCGAAAAATTACCTGAAGTTAAACCAGAAATTGAAGCCTTACTTACGTATATCTCTAGATACCTTCTCTTGAAGTGCGCGTGCTATTTGAAATGTCTCGAGCGTTGGACGTTGCAGTGCAGGTGTTGAAAGAAGATGAGCCGCAAACGAGGGAGTAAAGCACTAAGGTTACGATCGCTTTGTTTTGATAATGATAGTAAATAGAATATGGGCTAGGGTGACTGAAGAATTCTCGATAAGAATTCAATAATAAATATCACGAAAGAAATATGAGACAGATAAAGAAGCGCATTCTTTTGGTCTAGACAAGAAACAAGAAGGAGAGGTCAAAAACTCGCGAACGCGTAAACCCGTGATTTTGATTTATTTTGGTGAGCGCGACCGCAATCCAATTACCTACAAGTAGATAAGTATTGTTCTGCTAAAACCATCTCTGAATTTCTCGTATGCATCCAATCATGGAGCATGTATTGCGACTTGTCTGATAGAGCTTTCAACATTTAATTGTTTTTCTCCAAAAGTTTTATGTGCTGAGATATGCACTTAGGCTGGGACATCCCATGGAACTCTTTAATATTGGAATGGAGATTCAATATTGAAACAGAAGCTGCAGCTTACATTCAATACAAGGCTCTTCAACTACTTTACTACCCGTTCATCAGAAGACATGCTCTGTGTATGAAGATTTTCAGGGCCCTGCATGTGAGTAGACGGGGACAGACATTGGTGATAGAGCGATGAATTCTTTCACGTCGCCAAAATGTGTGAGTGTTTGTGCTGGAGAATTTGCTAGCTTGATAACTTGTAAGTAAAATCTGGCAGGGGGAAAGGAGTTTCGAAGGGAATGATCACTGACAGAGAAGGGTTTGTGGTGAAAATATAGGTAGAAGCAGAATAGGTTCTGTCGAATTATGCTTAGCGCTAACTTTTACGCTTTCTGAAGAACTTCGACTATTCAGCCCTACAATTTCTCTTCACTTCTTCTTTCTCTTTAGCTGATATAAAACTTTTCTTGTCTTCCTTATCTTCCTTACTTTATCTTGTCTCTCTCGCATTGCTCGAAGATCGATAGGACCACTCCACAGTGATGATCTCTTCCGGGTCCCACGATTAGCTCCAGCAACTGCTCGCCATTGTTTCGAAATGCATTGTATCAGTAATCAAAAGATAGATATATTAGGTATCTAAACCCAATTCTTTCGGCGTTTTTACATTTTACTTTCAGAAAAGATCCGCCCACAAAGTATCGTCCGCGAGCTGGCGATTCCGGGTCTGTACTCAGCATGGCATCGATCTCTGAGGGCCGTTCTAACAATAAGTTACTCGGCCGATAGAATGGACCATCATTACTAAATCGCGATGATCCTTTCACGGCTCAAGCGAGCGCATTGTTTCAGGCGTATGGGTCATTCAATGGTCATTGCAGCGTTGGTGTAGCCGGATCTTCGACCTTCGTGCCAAGTGGTGCATGCAGCAAACAATGGCTCTCCGTGGGGCATAGAATAAGTCGAGTATAGTCCACTATAGGGAAGAATTCCAAGTTCCCGGCTCAGAAGTCACTTAAGGCTCGTGGTGTGGAGTTAATAATAATAGTAAGCCTTAAAAAATTCTAGATCGAGGGCTATTCATTTCCCAAGAGCGCACTGGCAAGCGCTTATGGTGCTTGTCTGGGTGTCTATTGTCACAGTATCTCGACCTCATCGGCCATTCCGACCACAGTGTTGGTTACCTTGCTGGCATGCATCTAGACAAAATCGATTATAATAACTTACCAACTACTGATATACTGCGGTGATATATCCATGATCCATGGAATGGTGTCACACAATAACTACCAAGCTTCTCTTGCCAATAACTCCCTTCTTCTCGATCATCAAGGCTATCAATGATGACGCCGCTAACATACTCATCTACTAATATGCTGAATTCAAAGGCCTTGAACCACTTCTCCGAGCTACCCATTGAACTGAAAGCCCGAGTTATTGGTTTCCTTGCCGCAAAAGATGTCATTAGCCTTCGTCTTACATCAAGAGTATGGGGTGGCGTCTCCGTCACTGGTCTTTTCAATGTGTGTACTGGAAATTTTGTCCAGCCAGGCGTCTTTTCAATTCGACCACACCTTGATGATATGACCCGATTAAGATACATTGGAGGTTTACCATGGTTAGCGAAAGTTATCAAACACGTCAAGATATATGTTGGAGATTTAGATATGCTGGAATTTAATCATGAAGTTCAGAATGTGAATAAGTATACCAAGATCGAGAGCATATTCAAGAATGAGGAGAAAGTAAATACCTTATTTGAACAAATTGTTCAGAATAGAATGAAGCATTGTGATCCCGTCATGCTATCTCATTCTCTTTCACGACTTCCTGCCGTCAAATTCGTTACAGCCACTGCAACCGAATGTCCATTCTCGGAATCTGAGATAAATTTTTCTTTAGCATGGAAGCGACTGATACGAAGATGGAATTATGAGCCAGACGCACTTTACGACTCTTACGATACTACATTTCCTACACGATCTAGTATTCGCCATCTTAGCATTTTATTTGCAACACGGCAAATTCAACAACCTATTCAACAATTAGTATTAGATTCTTTTCCGGTCGATCTTTTCGTTAGTCAAGTTTTGCATGGTGATGAGGATATACCTGAGTCTTCCTTTGGGATTCATACTAATTTCCTTCATGATATGCAAATCTTTACATCAAAAGTTCAGAATCTCCGCATTGGTATTAATCCTCTGAGCAATAATGCAACTTACGACCATACGACTATGCTTGCCAAATCTATGAGCACGTTCATGGGATCTATGCAGTTTCTCCGCTCTTTGGATATTAGTTGGAATATTTCCTTTCGATTCCCTAATGATACAATGGAACTGATGAATCAAGATGCATTTTACTCAAACACATTCCCTCACCTCGAAAACTTACGTCTTTCAAAGGTAAAAAGTTTCGATACATCGTTTTATTCATTCATCTCTCATCACAGTGCAACACTAAAGTCCCTATCCCTAGGACATAGCTTTTTCCTCGTCCCTCACAATAGACCTAGAGGTTGTATATCTTTCAAAACTATTCTGTTCAAGCTACGAAACTTATTGAAGCTACAGAGATTTCAATTATTGGTAAGTACCAGTGATGAACAGATCTATGATCGGGATTGGGAGTTTGTACCGTCTGATGAGGTTAAGATATCGGATGCGAAGTTGTTTGAGATGTTTGTTTTGGGAAAATGGGCATGGCCGATGATTAATGGGGATTATCCTCATTGGAGACGATTGGATGAGTGGAGAGGATGGGTTAGGAGAGATGGGTGGGATGGATTGGTTTCGAGGTCGAAGAGGGATATTAGGCATTTTGAGTGGAGGGATATGGATACATAGTTGGAGACTAGATTGTTGGTTGGCTATATTTTTCATATCTCCCGATTTCATATCTGGAGAAGTTTTGATCTAGGCGGAGATGATGAAATGATGGGTATTAGGTCTTTCTTCCCCTTTCCAAACATCTTGTGATGACGATGTTAGCAAATCCCGACCTTCAATAATCAAATTCAGCTATTTTATTTCTGCAGAGTAATTATTCTTCATTTTCCTCTTCTTCATACCCATTCCTTCTCATCCATTCTCAATATCTAACCATAACCAACCTGCGCACAACTCATTCCATCTAAACCATCTCCACATTTCCATAGAGTAGATCGTCCATGTAGAACTTCTACTTCAACCCAATACTAACCCTCCACAAATAAAGCTCGCACGACTGCTGTACATAAAAACCGAACCCTAAACTCATTCTCCATATTCATCATTACAACCATATAAATATGATCTACCCCCATGGACTTAACCTGCATCAACCGGCACTGAAATCGGTATGAAGCTAAGTAATTTAATTCCAAGAATTCCCACATAAGAAATTTCATCCACCTCGATTAAAATTTAAAGGGGGTTCGGGCCCGGGCTCACCTTCCCTTTCGTTTCTTGGTCTTATTGAACTTGACACTTGAAGTTGCGTGGAGTACTTGTGATTATGAGTTTCTTTCTTCCTAGACTTTTATTTTCTTCCGAATATATGTGAATATGACGAATGATGGCCTTGTAATCTTAAGATGCGGAAGAACGAAAATATGTTTTCAAGCTGTATTAGAGCTGGAGTTAAATGTTCTTTCTCTTTTGGGACGGGAGATGTCATCGGCTTGGGTAATTATGCTGATCGATGATCCTATACTGTGTTATGTGTAGGTTTGTTCTTAGAGGCTGGGATTGTTGTTTGTTTGTTGTTGGGGGTGTTTAGGCTTTGGGTGTTTGTATTTGTGCTGATGAGCTGATTTGAAAGGGTAAACGTGAGGATAGGGTTTGAGCAGATTGAATGTTGTTTGTATATCACACTTTAACATTTCGACGATCTTTAATGTCACGATGAATTAAATGACGCTCCGCTGGCCCTCCGGGGGCCACTGCCGTGGAGGCCCACTATTTGGAATAAAAATGTATGTCTTTTCAATCTTCAACATTTCGAGCGTAGCGAGTTATGGGGTCCGGGAATTTGCCCCCCTAACGTATGAATCTAAAAAATTTGAATCTATTTCTATCGAGTAGGATTATGTTTTTGATATTTTACAATGCCATTCCCTTTAAATGGTAATCATGATGATGATTTTAATTCTCGTCTTTTAACAACATCCTCAATGACTTGCTCTAACCACCACGCATGAATCCTCGCATCACCTGTTAGTTCAGGATGAAAAGAAGTTCCAAATACATTTGCTTGACGGACGGCTACTATATCACCGGCTTCACTGCTAAGCTTTTCTTGGATTTGGGGGTCCGGGATTGATGCAGTGCGACCGGGGAGAGTGGCGAGGATTTCTACTGGGGCGGAGAGGATAGAGTCGGGATTGGGGATGTTGTTTTTGTCGATGGGTCGAGAGGGCGCGATGACTGTGGATTCCAGTTTCGATTCAGAGATTTGAGGTCCGGGGAGGTGGGGGAGGAGTTTTTCCACGACCGGGGCTCGGATGAATATTGCCTGGAAGGGCGGGGTTTTCTCCTTGGGTTCCTTTTCCGATGAAGGGGAAGAAGGGCTTGGAGTGACAGACGAAAGAAATGGTAAATCCAAATCGGCCGAGAAAGATTCTACCTGTCGACCAAAATGATTACGATTAACTCGAACATCGAGGCCACCGATTAATTCTTGGCCCCCTGCTTTGGTACGGTTGGCGGATTCAGACAGGAGGATTAGACCAGCACAAGTTCCCCAAGTAGGATAGCGATGAAGTCTGGGTGTATTGTTAGGATGATATTTTGAACAAGTAGGTGAAAGGGGAATGCTCTCTTAGGAAAAGGGGAAGAGGACAAAAGGTCATGTGGATGACTCACTTGACGAAATCTCTCAAAGGTTCAAGAAGACCTGATCTTTGGGCAACAAGTGAAATGGCAGTACTTTCTCCACCAGGTATGATAAGTGCATCGCATGAATTAAGCTCGATTTCGTTTCGTACTTCTATGAAGTTATATTTTATATCGAGATCATGTGTTTGATGTGAAGTGGTCTTGGTTTTGGTGGCGAGAATCTGACGGGCGGAACGAAGGAGTTGGATATGTTCATTGAAAGCACCTTGAAGAGCCAAAACTCCTACGGTTATTGTGAATGGTGGATGATTTGCCATGATGGGATTATGAAAGAAAAAAGGGCTTGATTTGGCAATTATGAAGTTATTAAGGATAGAGGAATATATCTTTCACATGTCTTTTGATATCAAATTCCATTTGACTCATTCATTCAGGTCCAATGATGCCAAGAAACGATAACCTCCATCCGATTACCGACACAAACCCTGCAATTCCATTTTACCCAGAAAACTTTTTAGTGAGGTCACCCGAACAACCTTATTTATTAGTTTGACCAATCAAATTCAGATTATACAAACCAATGAGAATTAATCCTCAACCAATTTCTTGCGCCAAAGCTTCTCAAGGTTAGAGTGAAGCTTCAACTTATTATCCTTCGTCCTTCGTTTTCCCCTCCATCTCTCGACTTGGTGTACGAAATAATATTGGTTGATTATCTTATGTCACTCTACTTTCCTCCTTGAGAGGGCCATTTGAATAATCAATCAATCAATCAACCATTTAATTCATTACACTGTGAAGCTTACCATAGTTAAAACAGCCTTGGTTAAAGCTCTCAACTACAACTACTTCAATATATCCTCAACATGTTCGCTCTTCTCTCTTACGCTGCCAACCTTTCAATAATTTATATTGTCCTCACTTTATCTCTCTACATGCTTTCCCCTATTCTTCCCCTCGCCGGTTTCTTCGCTCGCCTTCTCGCTGGGTATATTTCACTCGTCCTCTGTGCTTGTTATGGTGTCTTCATATCCATCATCCTACGTCTCGTAGGGAATTACCGCATATCACAATGGGCCGTCGCTCGCGCTTACAAATGGGCAATGTGGTTTACAACCGGTGTAACATTTGTCGTCGAAGATCCCAACAATTATCTCGGTACAACACGCCCCGCAGTCTTCATAGGAAACCATCAAACCGAACTTGATGTGCTCATGTTAGGATGTATATTTCCTCGATATTGCTCTGTCACCGCGAAGAAGAGTTTGAAGAATGTGCCATTCTTAGGCTGGTTTATGAGTTTGAGTGGCACGGTATTTATTGATCGGGGTAATGCAAAAGATGCACGACAGGCGATGGCGGGGGCAGCGACGGAAATTAAGGAGGAGAGACAAAGCGTTTATATGTTTCCCGAGGGAACGAGAAGTTATGCAAAGGATCCGACACTGTTACCTTTCAAGAAGGGAGCTTTTCATTTGGCGGTTCAAGCTGGGGTTCCGATTGTACCGGTTGTAGTCGCTTGTTACAGTGATGTTTTGCATGTGCAAAGTTGGAGATTTATATCAGGGAGGATACCAGTTCGAGGTATGTTCTTTTTTTATTCGATGCGTTTATCAGGAGTAAAGAGAATCAAAAGTTATGAGGGGCGAGACTAATTTTGGAATAATGTAGTACTGAAACCTATCGAGACGAAACACCTTACCTCGGCAGATGTTGAAGATTTAGCAAGAGATACGAGAGATCTGATGTTGAGGGAATTGATAGCTTTAACTTCGAGCAAAGAAGGAAAACCAATGGCTATGCCAGCACAAAATGCAGATGGAGTTGTGAAAGCTAGTGGTACCGAAGCTCACGTGGAACATCACATACTATAGACGTTTGATTGTGGAAGGAAATGACACGTTGGAGATAACACGGGTGGGCACGACATTGGGATGGTCTGCATTGAAAAGAGAACATACAAGGGAAAGAAATGATTTGTATGGAAAATGGATAGCAATGGATGAAGAAGGACAGAGGACCTACGGCATATGAGATACGACCATTAGTCAGGGGCAAAAGATCGCCTATGAAGAACATGATATGATCTCGCATGACTTTGGAGTATATTGGCATGCATAGCATAAGAAATGCGAAATTACAGAAGCTGGTAGATACCCGGTAGAGTTGGAATTTTAACATGAAGTTCGAAATGAAATGATTATGATTTTTCATGATATTTCCCCCGGTTGACATGTTGTGATTTATCTTGAATGGTAGGGCCTCGAGTGTTGGATTACGGATGTGTGGATCGGAGCTTGGATTCGATATCTGGTTTTCAATGTTATTTTGCTTTTTAGTTCTTCATTTATTTTCTCTTTTTTTTTCTTTTTGGCTGTCTTTCCTGCTAGCATTGTCTTTTTCATTTTACCATCCCTCCCATCTTGTACTATCTCCCCTCTTTTGTTTCGTTCTCTCTCCTTCTGTTTCCATTTCTTTCGTTTCGTTCCCTTTCCTTTGCCTCACAACTCTCACCCACCTCCTCAAATCCCACACCTCCCATAAAATCATCTAAATTTCCCCAGGATTCCTAGCTTCATGTCGCATCTCCCTAGGCTCTCTATACCTAACTACTACTTATAGAATCCTTATTCTGAGAGTAGGTTACTCTCTGCGTTTCTTTTCATAGATACTAGCGCAAATTAAATTCACCCCTTCGCTTTCTTGTAATTCTAGTAGAAAATGAAAATTTTGTTTTATTTTGGATATTTTTCGGGTTTGGGTAAGGTTTTATATATATATATGTGATTAGCTACTTGATTTTCTGTACATTTTTGAGCTGGAGCTGGAGCTGGAGCTGGACTACTGGGTTGATGTGTGGATGTATGGATGTATGGTATTGTTAATGGCCTGGTTCGATGGGGATGGTCGTTGGATATAGTGGGGATTGGATGATTTGAGTTGTAGGGTGTTATTTTTGGAGGTTGGGGGGTGAGGTAGATGTACTGTGGGTGGTTTGTTATTTGTGGTTTGGTTGGATGATTGGTTGGTTGGTTGGTTGGTTGGTTGGTTAGAGGTATGGTCCAATATGGTAGGTTATGTTTGATGTATGATTATTGTAGCTAGGATGAAGTTGAAGTTGATTTGAATAGTTTTAGGAGGGCTGAGCTAGGGGCAGGTGGGAACAGACCAATCTTCGGGTCCAGGTATTGATGTTCATTGTAGTACAACTCTGAAATGAAAAGTTTACTTAAGATACTTCTCAAAGATACCAATCGATGCATATATATATGTGAATGAATTGGCTCGTTAATTGAATCTTGAACCAGATTGGAAAATATAAAGATTCAATTACGGTTATTGTGTTTGTAATTGTGACTTTTAGAAGATTCCGAATACCGGAAACAGTACCCAATTTGAACAAACATATATTTTCCAAAATGCAATATAAAAAGAAGATTGATCTGTGTTAAGAACGGAAGAAAAAACAAATACAATAAAAATATTAACAAATAGATAACCAATCAAATTAAATCAAAATAACAATTTCAGAGTCAATGTGGTTGATATTTGAAACTGGCTCCGAAGGTTTACTATTATAGGAACATCATCGATCTTATACCTTTTTTAATGATTTATTATTTGATCAACAAAAACCATAAATAATTGCTTTTATAGGAGAGCAAATGAAATCATAGATCTTAAAAAAATCGATTTGGATATTGATTACAAAAAGGAATTAGAGGGGAAATATAATTTCGAATTGACTTCGAAACAATCAATGATCCAGATCCCGTTTTTTTTGCCAATTATAAATTGTATAATCTATTATAATTAATGATAATAACTACTCAGAATTTTGGTGATATTATATTTAAAACTCTTATATTTCCACAGGACTTTGATTCCAAATTCCTTGTATATCAAATTTATTTGAAGCTCATTTTATCTTTCAATACTATGATTTACTTTTTTGTAGACAATCTTAAAGGCATACCTAGGGTTTTGGATATTGTAACAACTTGATTAACAAATTTGCTAAATATTTCAATTAATCTTCCTATTTCTATATATCCAAAAAAAATATTAATCTTCAAAGACATCGGGGATACTCCAGAGTGGAAGAAAAATAATATCAAGAAATTCTTATTAGTTCTTAATAAAGAGATTGCAAGAAGACAAGGCGAGTGTAACGATACTGTACTGGAGGCAGCGGCTGCCTGAGGTTTCGTTGGTTGGTAGTTGTAGGTTAAGGCTTTTGTTACGAGGTTTGCCGTCTAGATCACGTGGAAGTGCTCTAGGCTCTCGAAGTAGGTTTATAACTAGGCATCAAGCAGGGACTTTAAAGTAATGATAATAAGATGATGCAATTCGTAACTAATAGTATGGTATACTAAATGATTGATCTTGAGCACGAAGCTCTATATTTAATGATATCCCATTCCCTTATATAGACCTTCGTCTCCTTCGGACAGCTGGGACAGCCGAGCGCTCCTGGAGCGCTGTCGTTCTAGAGCTGTCCATCACGTGATGCTCAATCTCGTGATTGATGCTGTATACGCCTGAAGCTTTCCTGTTTGTATATTCTGATGGTATGTGCACATATGATCCTCGGGTGACCATAATCACATACTAATATGGTCGAATCGTATCTTGCTCGCACATGGCCCAAGCTCATACAAACAAGTCAGCTGTTACCTTCGTAACAGCTTTATCATTAAGATTCACTTGGAAGTGAAGTTGTTATTAAATCAAATAGAATATAGATAAACTAATTGATAATTAAATTGAACATAAAGTTTCTAATACTATAAAACTACTCTAATTATATATTAGTTGTTCTTCTTGAATGTTAGCTATATTAGCTGACTAGTATAGCTAATATTCCCTTATTGCTAACTCTGCTAGCTGGCTAACAAGGCTAACACATTATATGATCCTTATTTGGCCTTAGAATACTAATCCTAAAATGATTCCAATCCTGGGATTGTAAAGTTCCTGGGATAATAATCCTGAGATAAATATTATTTTGGGATATTTTACTTTAGGACAAATCATATCCTAGAATATTTATCTTAGGATTATATAATTATCTAATTTTTCTTTTTTAGAATACTAACAATTCTAGGATCCTATTTATTTTAGGATTCCTTATCGATAAGGATTCCTATAAAAATAATGATTTAAATCTATATACTTAGTTTTATTTTATAATAATAAGTATGATTTGTGATACTATCCTCTTTCTAATTAAGCATCATCCTCGATCATTTATAATTATCTGATTAAGAACCCTTTCATCTCTACAATTTCTTAATTTACTTTCTTCATTATACTATTTATTCGTTCCTAACTCTGTATTGATCATAAAGTTCTGGGAAGGGAGATTAATTTGTCTGGGAAGAAGATGGCTCTTTACACTCGTTATAAAACTATTAGTACTAAATGTATTTCTCTTTGTAATACTAAGTATCGTTGTTATGGATATTGTATTTCTTTAAATAAATCCTGCAATATATACGATTTAAATAAGATACCCTTTGTTTCTGATTGGGAGGCTATTAATGCTTAGATTTAATAGATGGATGCAGAGAAGGATGTTACGAGGGTAGCCGTCTAGATCACATGGAAGTGTTCTAGGCTCTCGAGGTAGGTTCATAACTAGGCGTTAAGCAGGGACTTAAGTAAAGACAATAATGATATGTTATTCGTAATTAATAGTAGAGTATACTAAATGATTAATCTTGAGCATGAAGCTCTATACAAAGGAAATCCATCTTGATTATATAGACCATCGTGGTATGCATCTCAGTGCTCCCAGTTGTATTGGGACAGCTGAGCCTACTAAAATCCTCATATCACATGATACTAATCACGTGATATTAGGTATATGAGATCCGTCGTAACAAAGGACAAGGCGATGTCGAAAATACTTCGACTCAGTAAACAACAGAAGTTTCTTCATAAAAGGAAACAGAAGATGATTAATGTTGGGTTGAACTCTATGGATGAGTTCGATGCTCTAAAAGAGAAAGAAAGATAAGAAAAAGAGAAAGAAATTGCTGCAACTTTAACGCCTATTATTCCCTCCAACTCCTTTGATCAATTTGATTCTGAACTTCCCTTAACTAATTCCGACTTTCTCAAATCCTTCTTTTTATATTCGATAGATTTGCTATTTATATAAATTATATTAAATTCTCCTTCTTTTTGGGTAAATCCGGATTCTATTGATGAAACTCCTCAAACTTTTTAAGATATTTGAGATCTTTCTTTAATTCCTATATATTCTTAAAGTCTAAGTAATTTTCCTATTTTATCAAATATTTGACTTTGTTTCTAATATATTTGCAATCTAATATTTTTTTCATTTCATACTTGGCATTTTAATCAATAAATATGATTTCGGTTTCAAAGACTTTGGGTGCTTTTGGAGATACTAGTTCGAGCAAGAATATATAAAATACTGGATAGATATTCATACTTTTTGATAATATCAATTTATAATTCAAAGGTCCTTTAATCTTCTTGATTTTTAATAATCCCAATTTCTTGTAATCCAATTTTATACTTAATCTCTTCATCTCAATGTTTTTCTAGAGTAAATAGATTTTATCCCTTTTTTTTAATATTGATTTCTGATTATACTTTTTGTTATAATAATGAACATTTCTTTCAATAACGAATTTGAGTTCTGTTACCAATTCCTTGTAAACTTCCTTGAGTTTCTCTATCTATATTATAACAGACTGGTTTTCTATTTCTAGAATATTTGGTTTCTGATATACAACTAATTCATATCTGAAGTTGGTATAGTTTGGAGAGATTTGGGTAGTTTCTGAAGTAGAATTATTATATACAAATTATGCTAAGAGTAGTAATCCTATTTAATTATTTTATTGATAATTTACATAATAGTGAAGATATATTTCAATAATCTGATTTATTTATTTGTTTTTTTCATTTATTTGTAAATAGAATACTATAGATATTTTCCTTTTCATATCTAATAATACTATTAAAGCGATCTAGAATTTTGATGTGAAAAGTTTATTTCTATTAGATAATATCTTCTTTAATAATCTATATATTATAATAACCTTTTTTAAAAATATGATTGTTAGGGTTTTTGTAGTTAAGATGATTTTATATAATATTAATATTATATATTTAATTAATCGATTTATAATAATTAAAAAATAATTATATTCTACTTTTATCATTGGATCTTTGGATTTAGGTAACAGATTTATAAAGTCTTATGATATCGATTTCTATAGTGTTAGTGGTATTTCAATTATATATATCTGTTTATAAGAGGTATAATAAGAAGCCTTGTTCTTGATACAAGTATTATATTCGGTAACCATTTTTTTGATTATAATTCGGAGTCCCAGATTCTAATATTGTCTTTTAATTCTTAAGTATATCCTTTGTACTCCCTGATGATTATAAATTGGCAATATATACTGTTCTTCGATGAATTTGGTGGTAATATTACTTAATAACCAAATTTTCCTTGTGATCTATATCAATCCATCTATAATTATTAATAATTTAGATTATTTGATATTTTCCTTATTTAATTGTATATCTATAAATTTGTTTTTCCAGACTTTCATTGATTTATTCTCTAAAACAACAATTTTCATTAGATTCGGAATAAGATCTTTATTTGGTAAAGATTTCAAGATTATTATTCTTTGATAGGTTTTATTATTCTTATATTTTAATAATCTATTTAGTAAATTTACCCTTATATTATTTCTTGGAAGGGTTGGTCGATTGAATAATAATAAATAATAATAATGATATTATTATTATCTATTATGATAGTGGAAGACTTAGTTATATTTAGCTTTGAGGTAAATCGAATATATAAAGGTGAAGTCAGAACAATATATAAAATAAATATTGAATTTTATCTGCTTACTTTTTCGAAGAATTCTTTGAAGAAAATCTTCGTATTTATAATCTACAATCTAATTCTAGTATGTTCTATGCTTATAAATAAGATCGATTTAAATCGAATCTTATAGAATCATTTCATATAATAGAAATGAGTAATAACCAATAATATTTGATTTGAGAAATAAGAAAATTCCATATGATTCTATATGTTTCCATCACATTCTATTTCGTTACAAATCATTCTAATATGATATATGATCGAAATTTTATATAATAATAAAATTACGTAATATATAATGATATTACTAATATATCACGTGATCATATAATCATTGGTTCGGTTATTATTATTAAGTGATTTAATAACTTATTAGGAATTCTGACATTATTTTTATCTTTGATATACTTAATTATTAAGTCGAAACCAACTAATTCTTTAGCTCATCAAGTTAATCTTCGATTATCCAGGATTTTAGTTATAATGAAGATTCATAGATTTATATAATCAATATAAATGATTATTAGGAATTTAGTTTTTTAGAGATAGATTCTCTAATATTTTAATAATTTGATTATAGTTATAAATTCTTTCTTATAGATATTATAATTTTGCTCTATTTTATCTATTTTGCTGGAATAATAAGCAATTAGGTGTAGTTTCCTATTATCATCTCTCTGAAGATGAACTCCTGTTACACAGGTATTGGAAACGTTTGTTTCAATAATGCTTTCTTAATCATCATAATAATTGTAGAATATAGGTTCCCTAATGAATCTATCCTTGATTTCTTGAAAGACTTGCTTTACCTTTTTGTTTTATATGAATCTCTTATCCTTCTTTATTATTTCTGTAAGTAATTCTATTATCTTGGAAAAGTTTTTGATAAATATCCAATAAAAATTAACGAATCCTAATATAATCTGTATATCCTTGATGTTTTTAGATCATTTCCAATTCTTTATTTTCTCAGTTTTCTTTAAGTCAATACTTATTTATCCTGATTCGATTATATATTTCAGAAAAATTATCTTTTTGATTTCAAACTTATATTTCGATAATTTGAATTGCGAATCGATCTTTCTAAATGCTTCGAATACTTCAAGAATGTATTCCTTATACTCTTCTTCTTTTTGGGAGAAGATAAGGATATCATTTAGATAATAGATTATAAATAAGCTAAATTTCTTGAATATCTCATTGTTTTATTATTAATAAATAATAGATATATTTGTTAATCTAAATAATATAATAATATATTCTTACAATCTAAAAGGTAATATAAAAATAATCTTTTATTTATACTCTTCCTTAATTTATATCAGATTGAAAATGTTTCTTTGATTTAGTTTGATATAAATCATTACTTTATTCAATTTGTCCTTTAACTTTTGAACTTTGAGTATTAGATATATATCCCTGATGATCTTATTATTTATTTGATAGTAGTCTCTATAAGATCGATTATTCAGATTTCCTTTTTTAAATATTAATAATATATTGATTATATAAAGAGATTTAGATTTCCTAATCCATTCTTTCTTTTCAGTTTTAGATTAGTACTCTTTTTATATTCTTAAAATATTGGGGTTATATAGTTTTAATTTCTTAATTAAAGATATGAATTCCTTTTTGAAATTGATTTTATAATTCTAAAGCTTATATTCTAATAAGGCTCTTAAATCCTATAGGTCTTCAAACAGTTTAACGAATTTTCTGTATTATATTGGAATCTTTTTTGTATTGATCTTATTGATTAGTGAAGGATCTATAACTATTATAATATAATATCCAATCTTTTTAAAAATCTGTTCCTTTAGACTATATAATTATTCGTTTTTGTATCTACAATAATCGAATATAAAGATATCCTTTATCCAATTAATATTTGGATTATATTTTCTAATCTAAGGGGTTCCTAAAACTATTATATATTTGTCTAATAGTACTAAGTCTAATTTGATTTGCTTTATATACCCTTCTAATATGATCATTTTGAAAGCACTGGTTTATCTTCGTACCTATCCATCTACTCCAACCTTTTTTCCTTTCAACAATATTAATTAATATAGATATTCTTTAAATTCAATAAGGATTCTATTTTCTTTAACGAAGTTAGGATTTATGAATACTTCTATAACTTCTGAATCGATCAAAGTTTTAATTTCCTATTTTCTAAAACTAATTCCTATAATTAATTATCTAATCCCAATTATACCATTAAATTCTAGTAATAATAGTTTGGTGATCTATTCTTTAATGAAGAGGTCCAATTATTTATATTGATATTCATTTTTATTCAATAATCTATAAGGTATAATTAATAATAGCTTTATTGATTCTATTTGAAAATCTTGACAATAATCTTTGGCCTATCAGCATTTGTGGTAATGATTAATTCTACATCAGATCCTATGATATCTAACTTATACCAGGATCTCCTATATATCTTCAATTTCCAGGTTACAATTGCTATGCTCCTATTCTTTACTAATATAAAAAGAGCCTAGATCCACAACAAATCTCCTAATATTGCTTTCCCCTATATTTTCCTTAAATACTATTCGGTAAGGATTGTTATAAATAATAATATAAAGAATCAATAAAGTTGGATGATCATAAGTCTAATATTTTTCTACAAAATCAGGTTTCTATTCTTTATAATAACACTATATATATTTTCTATTAAGATAATTAATTATATATTATAACTCGTTTTTTTAAAGTTTTAGATAAATTTTGTTGATTTGTTGATTATCTTCAGATCCTTTGATGAATCCTTCCTCTTCGAATAATTCGACTAACTTATGGTTCTTTGTAAACTTGACTTCCTTATCAATATTTCCAGATGGTTTTATTTCTATATATAAAGTGACCAAATTTAACTCCCTGAATTATTCCAGATATAATTGAGATAACTTCTTTTTTAATAATTCTATTTTATAGGAATTATCTTTTAATATATCTATTTCCCGGGGTCTTTATCTTCTATTTCCAAATCTTACTTATTTTTTGTTTTTTGTAACAAATAATTTCTTTTGGTTATAATCTTGAGATATATACCCATTTTTTTTTATAGGTGAAATATAGATTATTCTTTTTACATTTTTTCTTTTCTTTAGTATTGAATCTATTTGGTTTATATCGATGTTCAACTCCATCCAATTCTATTAGATCGTTGGTATTGTAGTATCTGCTCTAATATTGAGGTTTAACAAACTTTCTATTTTTCTGAGTGATTCTCTTTTTCTTTATTCGTCTTTTATAAAAACAATTGTCGATTAGAATAAAGGTCTCGATCAATTCAGAAAGATTTAATGGTTTCAAAGCTCTAATTAGCTTATTCTTGATAATATCCTTAAATTCTTTATAGAACTAAGATCTAAGATAATTATTATTCTATATAATACATTTAGTATATTATTGGAATTTAGTAATATAAATTGTAATTGATCTTATTTGTTTAAATTGTTATAATACTCTTTTAATTATATGATCAGGATCAACTTCCTCGAAAGCCTTGTCGAAACCTTTGTCGAAACCTTGTCAGAATGATTTGTAAGTATCAAAAAGATAGTGTATCTCAGATTTCATATTTTCATTAAGCTGATTATTAGTAGTTTTAGTTATTAAATTATTAAGGAAAGATTCGATCCAATTGAACATAATTTCTTGGAAGAATAATATCAATCACAAAATCCTTTATATTTATATCAAAAAGAAATATTTATTAAATATATAATAAAGATCAGTTTATACAACAAAAACTCGATGCTTACTATAATCTTTATAGAATAGATCAAAGGTGGATATTTGGATTGTTTGTTTTGACTTTATAATAATGATAACTTGCCCTAAGACTTTAATAAAGGAGAAGAAAACTGATTTAATGAATTGTTGATTAAAGTTCATTGTAATTGATATAGCTTAACTATAACAATACTCAAAATATAACGATTCTATATTGGAGGCAACGACTGCCTAAGGTTCGTCTAATTAATAATTATAGATTAAGGCTTTATTACTAAAATTTATTTGAAAATAAAATCATTATTAAATCAAGTAGAATATAGGTAAATTAATTGATAATTAAATTGAATATAAAATTCCTAAATTCCTAAATTATCCTAATTATATATTTCCGAATATCATTGAATAATTTGGATAAATTGGTTTATTCAGATTATCCCTTAGACTGAATAGATTAGGCTATTCAATCTGTTCATTATATGATCCTTTTTATAACCTTAGGATATTAATCTTAGAATAATTTGTTTTCTAGGATATTATACTTCCTAAAATAATAATCTTGGGATTAATCTTATTCTAAAACTTTCTATTTTAGAACTAATAAGATCTTAGAATAATTTGCCCTAAGCTATTATAATTGCCTAATTAGTTAATTTTAAGATATATACAATCCTAGGATTAATTGAATCCTAGGATACTTATCTTAGGATTCCTTATCGATAAGGATCTTTCTGAAAACAATAGTTCGAATCACTGTACTTGCTTTTATTATGTTATAATGAACGTAATTCGTGACAGGATCATCAGCCGATCCAAACTCTGAATGATTATATAAATTGTCAAATTATTTAGCTTATATAAATCTATATTATAATTTTTAGGGATATTTATTTTGAGGTTTATTTTAGAACTAAAGTTTGCAAACTTTACTATCCCATTTCTTTCAAAAAAAAATTATAAGTATTAATATTATTATAAATAAGTCCTATTTCTAATTTATAGATTCTTTTATAAAGATAATATAATATAAAAATCATTTGATATAATATAATTGATAAATGATCTTTATTGAAAAGAATTATATAATAAATAATATCTTCCAATAATATATCTAATAGTTCTGAATCAATATACATCCTTTTCTTAAAATTAGAAGACATATAGAATTGTTAGAAAGAATCTATTATTTAAAGTATTATATACTAGATCTATCAAATGTAATCTTTCTGATGTATAGTCCCGGATTATATATGATTTTAAGATGTATTCAGAATGTAAAGTCTTTTTTATATTGTTTGGGTAAATAATAAAGGTAGAATTTGTATATCCTAATATAAGAGTTTATATGTAGTTAAAATTATCCTATTTCATTTTTTTGTGATAATTCTCGATGCTTGAATTTTTGGCTCGGATCTGTATTTTCTTTACAGGATGATCATGATTATATATGATCTTATTTTGGTCGAGAGTGGAGTAAGCTTGGATGGTAGATTGATTTTGCCCAACCAGGTGGGCTTGATCTTCAATACTTCGTATATCTCTTCTATTTTGTATGAGGTTCCGATTTGAACTCGGAGAATGATTTGATGTTAGAAGACTAGCATTTGAAGCTCGCGTAATTTGCTGATTTGAGATTTTAAGGAGCGCTAAATTGAACAATTTTCAGCAACTGTGTGGTTGAGATGTAGTATAGTGTGTACCATTTGCTGGTAGCTAGATGAAGTTTAGATATACATAGTCCTTGTACATCCTCATGCAGCAATGATCGACTACCGCATCTGGGCCTGCTATTGTGTGAAACCAAAGCATTGTGGTGGATTATGATCCGAGGAATTTACAAAAGATTCCTTGTTGTATGTAACAAAGTAGAAGTCTTGTATTATGTTTGGTCAAAGAACTTGCCTAAGGCTCATCTGATATAAACTCCACTGGGTGTTCCTCGGGGAGTCGGTGTTTAATTTCACCGATACAGAGATCTTGGTAACTCCCAATCCCTTCTCTATTTAAACATACATGTGAAAATTTAAGATCTAATTTTCACAACCTCAGACATTTTGGAATAAACTGTTTACTATTTCGATGTCGAATGGAAATTTAATATCAAAAGAAAAGAATTCAGATGGGCTTCTAATTTCTTTCAGTTTGGAGAGGGTTTGTTTGTTGGCTTGCTTGAAGAGCTTCCTTCTTGTGGATTTAAGGATCAAAGGCTTTGGAGGCTTTGGAACGGTAACTGCTAATTATGTTTTATTTTTAAGTACCACGATTCACATCATCACATGTGTTGAAAGAAATACCCAAAAGCTTTGAGAGCGACTTCGCAAAGGAACACCAAAGCAAAAGCAGATAAAGGTTTGGGCATATATATCAGGACGAGGACTTCCTCTCGGGGCATCAACGATGTGGTTTAGATTGTGAGGAAGAAGAGGAGAGAAAAGTCTGATCCAAGGCTATAGTGGCGGTTCCCTCGAAATTTGTGTCCTTGACTTGTTTCATAAACATTTCTTGTGTATGTTTGAGGAGATGAAATAAGAATGTGCTAGTGCATATCCATGTATGGGGTTTCTGCATTATTGTAAGTATGGGTTGCCGAGCTGCTATTTCAGTTGATGACATGACTCATCACACCATATTACTCTTGCCAAGTGATGTCTGGCTCAAGGTTAGCAAGACACAAGGCATTGTGATCAAATAACTCCACATCAGCACCTTGGTGTGGTATATATATCCATCAAATTGAAGTTTTAGCACACACAGGAGCAGATGACTTCTTATCCTCGACAAACTTACCTAAACAGTAATGTCAACGCTATCGTTGACATTACTGGCCTGGTCCAAGTCACGGCCGGGGAAGTAGGCCAGAGATATCTCGAAGTCGGTGAATTCGGTCGCAGTGAAAATCGAAAATTCGTGGTTACCTGCGAGATCGTTAGTCCGCATTTGTGACGGTGGGATTAGTGCTCAATTTCTTACCGAAAAAGGTTGCACCTGTATTTGTAACTGAGTCTTGACCTACTTGGACATGTGTCTGGTAATTAGTGGGGCCGAATCTACAGCTACTATGAGGCAAGTAATTGTGATAGCTGGAGGGATGAAATGACTGGAAGCTGGAGGGTTTTGCGTAGTCAGCGAGATGGTATTCACCTGCGTTGCCCATGGTGTCCATCAAAGAAAGAGGTGCGCCCGCGAAGTTATTAGACGATGGTTTCTTGCTGATTAGTTTCTGTTCTATTAGCACATTCAGCAGAAACTCAATACATGGGTGTATTGTCTTACCAACTGTTTTAGAGTCAGATGAAGTATTCCCTTTTTCACCAAAGCCACTATTAGACATACTATGACGAGCTGTCTGCTGCCGATCATTGGGTGGCCATGATGGCGGATTGAGGTTCGTCCGTGGTTTTTTCGTAGAGCACTCTTTGAAAGCTTGCTGTGGTAGAAATGTCTATATATTGTATAGTCACAAGGTTCTCACTGGCGTTAAACACAAGAGGGCACGAACATGCAGTATTTACGGGGATTTTATTTCTTAAAGAAGTGCCTAAAAATACTTGTATCGAGTACTTTCTCGCTGCATTCATATCCTTTATTTCCATATATCCTTTCCTTTAATCCATAGATGCAGGTCTGAAATATGACTCTCTATCTTAGAAATTAAACACAGGGAGATCCTTAGCCAAATAATAGGCAAATAGTGGAAATAGATCATCTATTTACCCTAGCCCAGTTTCCTACCTTGCACTCTTTTGTACTTCTCAATCTCAATGTTCTCCGTTTCCACAAACCTTTTCTCGCCGAGCCCTGTCGTCTTATCAAGATAATCCGCAATCATATACCACAAGAATACCCTTTCCTCTTCATTAAAAGCGTGGCGATTTTTGCCATTTTTTTTAACATTCGTCAAAGTTAGCTTTTCAAGGCCTCTAAATTTGTCCAAAATGCCGTTGGTAAAGATTGATGGGAGCAATGGGGAAAAGTCAAAGAAACCAACAACTTTTGAGAGTGCAACAACATCTCCCAGGAAATCGGTACTCTTAGTATGGTTATCTCGTAATTCCAAATGTTTGATGCTCTTCAAACCTCCTGGAATCTTCAAGTCAAGATATTCCAGCCACTCAAGAGTTTGTTTCAACGCCCACTTTGGTATATCTGCCGAGATGGCAAGAGTGTCATGTGGACCAATGCATAGAGGTCTTGGTTGAGTGATATTCTCCGCTCCATATATCTTGGTAACATGGAAACCATAGATCTTTCTAGCATTTTGTATTTTCTTTGGCCTCTCAATGATGGTGTATCTCAGAAACGTGATGTATCGACTTCTCTGACAAATGAACAAGGTTATCGGCAACTCAACTCTATATTCTAGACGTCTTTCATAGCTTTGGTGGACAAGTAGTCCTAGATGCTCTGTTCGAGGACCGGGAAACATGCATTCAAATATCGTGTCCTGGATTTCTTGGGGGAAATGGTGGAATAGTGAGAAGACTTCAAACTTTTCGAGTAAGACGGGGCCTAACTGATTGTTTGGGTTGAAAGCTTGAAGATCTGCCTGTAACTGATGAACATTGAACGCAAATGTGTTTCCTAAATCTGGCTGGGAAGTCCCATCATATTGAGGATTGGTTGCGCCAAAGTCGAAAGGAACTCCATTGTATGCACCGTTTGTGGGGGGTACCACGTTGCCATTAAACGGGAATAAAGGCATTAAGGAATGGTTAGGAACCATATTGGATTGGTACGGGCCAGCATCTGCAATATTGTTAGATCACTCCGTTAGTGCGGGAATAGTCCTAACTTACTGACTCGGTTGGAATATGGGATACCCTTCTGGTCGTAGTGTGTGGCAGGCATATGACCTTGATCGATGCGAACTACATGATCTGATACCATGATATGAGAGGTAATGGCGCTATGCTGGGATGTTGCGTTGCGATGACCATTAACCGGCATATGATGTCCATGATTTCTGGCAACATGTTGAGTTGGTGCCATACTATTATGAAAATCGACTGTCATGTGGTCTTCATAGTGTTGGACTGTGTGTTGCGCTGTGAATATCGATGCATCTAGATGTCTGTTGATACCTTGCATGTGCGGGATCTGTGCCATCGCACCATCGCTCATGTCGTAGCCATGTACGTTATTCACTTGGCGGTGCCTGGAAAGGAGAGTCATGCTACTTGTATCTTGATTATAATCTGAGAAAGTATTAGTACAACTTTTGCAAGTGCGAATAGTAGTTCTCTTACTGATCAGACGTGCAGCTGAACCTGGAACCAAGCCTGCTTGGACATTGCTATAATAGAGTGCATAGTTTTGTTGATCTGAAGCGAAAGGTGCATGTTGAATTGACTGCGAGATGGAAGGAATTGTGCTGTTGTAATGGTTGTCACTTGCCAATCCTCGTGTGTTTACACCTGCTGAATTATTGCCCATAATACCCATCATACCTGTAGTCATACTACTCTGAAACGGAAAGGTTGAATGACCATAAGCTTGCGTATTGTTATTGTGGGATCCGAATGAGCTATTACCCATAAGCATCATGTTGTTGGGATACTGGTTGTTGCCTAATATGTCAATGCTAGAGAGTTCTGAAAGTTTAACAGTAGTACTTATCTTACCATATTGAAATGCGACCGGATTAAATGGATAAGCTGCATGGCTATTTACATCGTAAATGCTCCGATATCCATTATCTCTCAAGTTAGAATCCATTCCTGAGTTTCGGCATCGGCGAGCTGTTGGAATATTCGTGTCGTTCCATGCATTACCTGACATGCTGTGGTTAATAGCCGGTTCTTGAGTTGCGAGGTCATTAGAATTCATTCCGTTTGCTTGTTGATTATTTCCTGCTACGTTAGCACGGTCCGTATACACTTTATGGGCGTATTATCTTACTATCTAGACCTGATCCAGCCTGCATATCTTGCTGGCCGAAACCAGTAATAGGCATATCGTTTCCACTTCCTAAAGGTGCGTGAGGATATTTCATTGATGGGGCTTTGCCATCTACTTTCCGGTCAATGTCGCTTTGACTCTCGGTACTTGAAGAATTATTGATCAAGACGTTGAAAGCTCTAGTAGAAGAATCACGGAACCCGTCGGTATCATTGATCCAGTGGTAAACATGATCTGAGGAAAGAATACCAGGAGGGAGAGTAGCTGGTAAGTACTGTCCGCCTGGTGTAGGAGGAGGTGGTGGATTCATTTTGGTCATCAATTTACCTTGGTGCTGGTGCTGATATGACTATGTTGTAGAAGTATTCTTGTTTATTAAACAAGGTTGCTCACGGTGGGGAGATCTCAAGCTTGTTTATTTATGCGAATATCACATGTTGGAAAGTTCAAAATGTAGATTCGTTTTAATTTGTACAGTGGTTTTATTCTATCATATTCAAATTGGCTATAAAGGAATGAATAAAATTGGGGCGAAGCAGTAGTAGAGGGGTAATGTTATTGGTGATAGGGCTAGATGAATTATAAGAGTAGGTCAGTGCTGGGTTTGACATATTCGATAAAGATGAAATTCATGTTTAATTGAATAAAGAAGATTTGGAGAGTAGATAGTAATATAGCTTTATAATATTAAAAAAAATTGATATAGAGCTATGAATTAGAATTTGTTAATTTTTTATAATAATTTCTTTTCCTAAAATATAATACTTTTTGAGTTGTTTTGTTTTCAACTTTGATGTGTTAATTTTTGACTTTAAGCTCAATATTTTTTCAACAACTAACTAATTTTATACCAAAGGCAATAGCCGAGAAAATCAAGATTGAGCAGTAGTACCAAACTACTGTACTGCTATAAGTTCAAGTCAACAAAGAGGGTCCGTACAAAGAAGTACATCCATCTATATTTAGAAGTCGTCATCTCTAACAACATCAACAATAAGAAACAATAAGACTTTGTAATTTTCAGTCCACTACCGCAAGTCACATACGAAAATGAAGACAAAACTTTCTTCTGCTTCCGAACTCGAGTTACTTCTAGGACGTCTATACAACACCCGTATAATATTCACTACTGTAGGAACAGCACAGCATATAAAGCACAGGAATAGCATATCCACATTACCTAGGTAATCATACATCGAATAATTAACAGAAACAAAAGACAAAAGAATGCACAAATGTAAATATTATTAATATTATCACAAAAAAACCTCGGATTCTTCTATTGGAATTTATTACCGAATTGATAACTCTTTAAACTACAAAATATATACTATTTTCTATATACATATACTTATACATATACTTATATAAAATCTGATGAATGATGGAATTATTAATTATAAAAGTGAGGGGTTAAAGATAAAATATTAATAGTATAATAAAAAGAGCGAATAAGATAAATAAAATAAAATACCAAATTGGATATATTCAGATTATAAAAGTAAAAGATAGGATTATAATTAGATTATTTTATTATTTATAAAAAACAAAAGTTTTGTAATCATTTTTTTGATTTTATAAAGTCGATATTATTATACTCGGTAAATTTTTAAAAATGTATAGATAAAATTAAAAACATCTATAACTTTTTCAATCTTGAATTAAATTCTATAAAATTCTATATTATTATTTATTTATAAATAATCTATAATTTAAATAAATAATAAAGAAGTGATAATATATCAAAATCGATAAATGGAGTTGAAATATTATGATTTTCTAATTTATTTTTGAACTTTAATAAATTTATAAATTTTAAACTTTGTTTATTTAAATTTGAATTATATATTAATTGAAATATTAGTTTTCGATCAATCATTTTACTTCTTTTCTATTTTTGTTTTTCAGAAAGTTATTAAAGATTAAATTCAAAAAAAGATTAGAGTTATTATATTTTGAGAGATAAATTGACATATTATAAGAAAGTCAGGGTTCATGCCATCCCTATAAAAGGAATTCTAGTAGTTTTATCATATGATCTTCAGTAGTTAGTTATAAAGAAAGGCCTTCGCTTTCCTCTTAAACGAAATGTTACGAAGGTAACAGCTGACTTGTTTGTATAAGCTAAGGCCATGTGCAAATAAGATACGATTTGACCATATTAGTATGTGATTATGGTCACCTGAGGATCGTAGGTGCACATACCATCAGAATACACAAACAAGAAAGCTTCAGGCATATATAGTATCAAATCACATGATATATCGAAGATCGAAGTCGATAATCGACGGGATCGATCGTCGAAATCGATATTCGACGAGATCGATCGTCGAAATCGATATTCGACCAAGAAACGAAGATCTATATAAGGAATGGGATTTCATTAAATGTAGAGCTTCGTGCTCAAGATCAATCATTTAGTATACCATACTATTAGTTACGAATTGCATCATCTTATTATCATTACTTTAAAGTCCCTGCTTGATGCCTAGTTATAAACCTACTTCGAGAGCCTAGAGCACTTCCACGTGATCTAGACGGCAAACCTCGTAACACGAAATCAACTCTTTTCATATCGTCTTTTTCTTGGACACATTGTTACAACCCCAAATCCATTAAGAAACCTATTTTTGTTCCTATATGATGTATTTCGATATAGTCTAATCAGCTTTTTATTCCTAGCCCCCCCTTCATAATATATTATTGGGATATACATATCTCGACCACCTATTTTTACAATATACATCTTTAAAAATTTTGCCGGGTATATAATTCGATATAAAAAAACTTTTTTCTTTCTCCCCCCTCCCCCCTGACCCCTCCCTCCCCTCAATCTTTTTTATATCATAAAGATAATTATAATAAATATAATATCTTTATAAAAACTATCATTCATCAAATCTTATATCAAGATGATATATTCTTATCTCTTCTTTCTACAGGTAAAGAATCCAAGACTTTTATTAAGAGATATTCAATCATCATAACACTTTCAAACCATAAATCTAACCAGTTCACAATTCATAATTGCGAATTCACACACAGCAAAAAAAACGAAAACAGAACTATCTAACTCATCGCATTCATTTAAAAATCTCGCGGGTACCTATCTACTAGACCAGACCAGACCAATCCATTCTATCTACCATCTCCACCTATCCCCATGATGATTTTCGATTCAACTCCCAGCCATGCAATTCCAGTCCGGTCCAATCCAGTATTTAAGCCCAACTAAGCACATCTATTGTGCTCTTAGTACATCCGCCACAATGCGGTTTGATAATCTATACCCATTTCCTCTCTCTTTCGTATTTATAGTTTTGAATCCAAATCCTCAAACTCACTAATATGCTTGACTGGTTGTGGTCCTGCGGTAACTTGCAACATACTCTTGAATTGTCGTACATCCGTAATGACATATGGCTTAGTACCATTACCTTCAACCTTAACCTCAATAGCTTCTCCATCTTCAGCATCTTTACGATCTTTATTAATCGCAAGAACAGTTTGCTCCTCGGGTTTCTCTTCTGGTAAAGAGGTTCCTTGAGCAATGAGGTGAATGGCGAGTTTAGATCGAAGTGGAGAAGATGGTAAGATAAATTGATCATAGAATTGTATCATGTCTTCTTTAGTGAGTGCTTTGACATTTGCAGCATCATGATGAACTTTCAACATGTTAGTTTATCAACTCAATACAATACAGGATATAACTTACCAATTTCAAAGTCAAAGTACTCATCACAAATATGAGTCCAGATAGAACCTGATTCTTGATACAAATTCTTAAACTTCTCCAATAGTTTCGTGATTAAACTCCTCTTGTGTCCCTCAAATTCAGAATCTGACATATTCTTAAGGATTTCTGAATATCCAACCAAGAAAGAATCAATTCGTTCTTCAAGATATTGTGGAGTCTTTTCACTTTGAATGATGAATCTATAAGCGATGGTGGTAGTTGTTTTTGAACATCCACTGAATACAACATATCCTAGCTGTTCTTTGGTCCGTAATTGATCAAATGCAGTCTCATGAGTCATTTGATCGAGAAGAAGGGTTTTGGCTCGTTGAGGACGAATTGCCCTATCTCCAATAGATAGAACGTACTCTATACAGTGATTGACATTGGCTGGATCTTTCAGAGTCTTGTGGTAAACGAAGTTGGCTCCAGGTGGAAAGACCAAAGATCTACCTATCGGCCATTGAGTTTGAGGCAATACTCTTGGCTTCAATATGCTTTCTGTCAAATTGGCCAGTTTCAAAGCATCCTCCTTGTACAGGTTTCCATGTACAAAAGTTTCAATGTGCAACTGCCTTAATAGATGTGGGTAGAACTGTTGAATATCGGCCGCAGTAAGATGTGGTAATTCGGCTAGGTATTGCTCATTTATGTAGCCTTTCTCACTACTGAGCCATGTCGAGTAACCAGCGACTTGATTGTAAGGTTTTTGAAAGTCCAAGTTCTTTAGACTTCTTGTCAACCTCTCCTTAGTAATCTCAAATCGGTCCTGTTTGATCTCAAGATCTCTCATAGTAGTCAATACCTTCTCCAAAAGAACCGAGAGCTTGTCATTATATCCGGAAACATTAATTTCCAAACCCATTGAATGACTAGATACAGAGTATTGGAGTCCGGCAAGCTTAGCATCATAGGCATAATCTGCTAATGCGTCGGAAACCAAATTGGTATATATTCTTACTTTGAGGAGGTTTTCTGCCGTTGCTATTGGTAAAGGATTTCTGCATTGAATGAAAAGATTTGCTTTTGGAACCCAGAAAGTATCATCTAGTAACGAATTAGCAATTATTTCCACCACAGCAAGAATATTTCACTGACCTTTCTTAAACCATGTCCTAACCGCGTCATCATTTCTGATTAATTTGGGAGAAATGGCAGGTGTTTGAACTTCCTTCTTTTCAACCTCGAGTTTAGTTGGGATAAATTGATTTACGTGAGGCAAATGTAATTCTGGGAAGCGTTCTCCCTTCTTGCTAGAAGCAGCCTTCTTTATATCTTCCAAGAAATCCGCCGGAATCTTCTCATATTTGTACTCTGTGCCATACCATTTCTCTTTTGAATCCCAACCACCGGGGAAGGTTTGTGAAGAAATTTGCATGCGGAAATTATCAGCTCTCAAGCAATCAAGTCCAGCAGATATTTTTTCCGCATCGAACTTTCGAGGTCTGCTATGACCACTGAGCAGCCATTCTCTGGGCAATGGTGTTTGCATTACGACACTGATTTTGCTGGTGAATTTACTGGCTGGAATTTTTTGCTTGAATTTGAAATCAACATCGGCTAAGCCTTTTTGCTCATTGAATATCCATTCTTGAGGTGGTGCATCTTTGAGAAGTGCGATGTATTGAAAGAACACTTTCACGACTTCCTTGTAATTCTTGAGACCATCTTCTGTCAAGCCTATTTGGCAGATGAACAAACCAGGCGTTCCAGGACATATTGGATAAACACCTAAAAGAATTAGTATAAACATGAAATCTGGAAGAGGACCCAGGATTTGCATGATGAGCTCCTCTTCATTGAATTCAACTGACCTGCACTTAAAGAATTTGCCCATCCCTTTGACTTTATATAAGCCATGATACTACCTGGTCCTTCATGTCCAATAAGATGTGACAAATATAGGCTAGGTTGTGATTCGAATAATAATTCTTCATCAATGAAGGGGATGGAAATGTCCAAAGTTCGAGAATCCATAACAGGTTTCACGAAACATTGAGTGGAAAGTTGTTCTGGGCCGTAAGGTCGCTCATCCTCCCATCGATTTTGTGGCAAATTTTTATTTCGTACACCGGCGAAAAGATCAGCCGCCCATGATTCCAGTTTATCCAATGGTTCTCTTCCCAATATGACAAGCTTCATGCGATTCGCAGAATAATGTTTTTCATAAAATTCCATAAACTTTTCTCGAACATTTATTCCCCGCGATTCTGGTTGTATCTTCAAAACCTCTAGATTTCCCGTTGAAAATTGGCAATAAGGATGCTTTGGGTTCGATAATGATCTATCCAATTGATGCAATCTCCATTGATCACTTTGTAAGTTCTTCTTGTTCTCTGAATCCACGGCTTTCAATTCTCTGTCCAAAGTTGAATCGAGAAATAGAGGATCTATGAAGAATTGAGCAAATCGATCCAGGGCACCATAGAAAGGCGAGAGGTTTGAATCTCCTGAAGCTCCATCTTCCCCCGATTTGGCAGCAACTTCAAAGTAAAAATTTGTAGATGTGGCATCGGTATACGCATTGGAAGTTCCCGAATGTGAAGAAAGGTATTGTGAATATGCATTTTCTACAGGATACTACTCAAATTGTTAGTATTTGTGATTAAGCCGGGAGATGTGCGAAAGTGCGCCAGATTTCTATGCAAAGGGTATACAATACCTTTTTAGTTCCCATGAAAAGTAGATGCTACGAAGAAAGTATACGTCAGCATAATTTCTGTAAGCATGGGGAATAAGTCATTTTTACCTCTACAGCATGCGCCATACCAGGGAAATCTTCAGGATCACTGAAATTCCCCACATTAACATCCATAGCTGCAGAGGCTTTGTCTGTTGCAGCATCATGAACAAGCAAAACCTCTAATTGATTGGGAAGCTTGATAACTCGATAAGAACGATCATCTAAACTTGGGGTTTCGAGTTGCTCGGTGAGTCTCTCAACGAGTCCATGATGTACTCTCTGTTCTCTCAAAGGGCTGTCGGGAGCTGTTGAGCTCTTGGGTTGCGGTAAATTGGACATATCTTGGGTAAGTGTCAAAGACGACCTTGACGGGAATGAAGGAGGGTTTAAGGATTGTGAAGAAAAAGAGGCGATATTTCGAAGTCTCAACTTCTTGTGATGATCCGCGAAGGGTGAATGACCGTAATGGTGTGGTTTAACCCCGCCTAGTCGGATCTTACTAGAATTCGGTCCAATGAATAATGAATATGGGTCTAAGGTCTGTGCGAAAGTTGATAGGAAGACAGGTTTCCGTGCTTGACCGTTTATCGGCGAATTTAAGTAGAAGGAGTGAAGATATCGATTATGAGACGGTGTAGACTTGGATTGGTGTGGTCGCAGACGTTTTATAGAGAAAAGGATGGTTGGTCTATGGGAGGATGAAGGAAGAAGGATTTGTTGTCTATGTAATAGATTTATTTGGCTTTGTTGGTATAGGTAAACGGGGTCGAATTGAGCATTGGGCGGCTCCAGAACAGATCGTCCAGCCAGTCAAGTAGGACGTGTGGTTAGGAAGGTAGGAAGGTAAAGGGTTGGAAGGTAGGAAGGTAGAGAGGTTGTCCGAACTGAATGAAGTATGGCGTAGGATGGATGTCAAATTCCGAGTTGGTGAAGCACAAAAGAGATAGAAAGGTAGAGGGGGGAGAGGAAGTTATTTAGTTCTGGAAAGCTTATGATCGAATCTATAGAGTCTATGTGATCGACGACAAAGTAAGGGACGAAGTGACCTGGTTCAAGTTAAATGATGGAGAAGGGAAGACGGAAGACTCAATATTATCGAATCTTTGATGTTACAAGCTGGTGAACCTATCGGAAAATTATTATGGAAATGAAAAAACATACAAAAATGACGAGGCTTTCCCCCAACAAACGGTTTAATGGATTGATTGTACGAGGTGTCAAGGAAGAAGTGATTAGTCAAGTCAAGTGGCAATAGGTAATATTACTAGGTAGGTATCAACAATAATCGATAATTGTATGATTTATGTTCAAATTTGGAGAAATAATACTCTGATGAGAAAAAATTCAATGTTGTACAAGAAATTCCAAAAACCAAAAATCGGTTTGTGTGTGCCGTTTCATTTGTGTTCAATTTCGTGATTCCAAGCACAATCACCAATATCATGGCACCATGACACAACAACGTCAGCAATTGCTTGTTAGTTCGAAGTATTTCAGCCGTCAGCCATCAGCCATCAGCCGTCAGTCATCAGCCATCCATTACCCATGGAATAAATCAATAGTGTCGGCGGCACCAGCTGCACAAGCAACACTATCACAAAAATATGATATGGCGGTGGACGGCGGTGAATGTAATGGAGGATGGAGATTGGAGATTGGAGATTGGATATTGGATATAATTGACCTATCCTCATTATGATGTTGTCAATACTTCTTTGAACCTTACTGGTTAGACCCTTGATTCTTCAAATCCTTGTCATCATTCATTTTCGCCTTTTTTTCCCCTCCATGCATCAGATCCCACGAACCTCCTCCCAATCGGTATTGTCGATCCCCTGTGATATACTACTCCGCATTTCACGCCTCGGTAAGTATGTATTGATTGATGTGATGTATTAAAATCGTGGGACATTACATGTGATGCGAAGAAAAGTCTCCGCAAGTCAGTACAACCATGATTACTCCGTACAACTTCTTCGCTCATCCAAACTCCTCGTACCGAGTGTGATGATGTCGTCGTACGAGGCGGAAATACTTACTGTACGACGTATCGAACAGGAATGCTGCCGCCAACCCGGTTGATGGATTTACAATCAACTCCCTATACCTACCTAACCTCCTCAAATACACGCAACAACGTCTTGATACATGTATCGCTCTTGGAGCTAATTCCCCAACTAAAACCTTTGGATTTTCTCCCCTCTCTCAGTCTACCGTCGTCGATACCATTTTCATTCCCACACATAGCGCTAACCCCTACCAAGGGAGACATGGCATCGAGTCCATCATGTTGTGTAATAAAAAATGGAGATGGAATCACGCACGAACAGCACTAGAAAGGTAAATCAGCCCGGGTACATGTATCCTACCGAAACGACCCCATGGTTCAACAAATCCCTTGGGACCTATCAAACCACAAGGCCAATCTGCCGGTAAAATAGAGTGCATATATCAAAAATGATGTTGGTATATTTTGGCTAAATAGGGTTTTGACTTATCAACGAATCATCCCTTTTATTGTATCTTTTCAATAAATCAACCTGGCCAACAAATGCATACATTATATTATTATTGGTCACACAACGAAAACATAAGAATTAATGGTTACAATTACAATACCTACCTAATTTAGAAGCTTGCAGTTCAACGTCCACCAGACTACTTTTTATACATCGACCAGAGGTATTATACCACCTCAAGATTCTATCTGACTCGTCCTCTCATACCCCCCCTTTCAAACTTCTCAAAAATCAGACCACTTACACGAATTCTCTTGGTACAAGATCCACAAGATGACGAAATCGAACCTCTCAACCTTTGCGGAGATGACATCGTCTGGGGTATTCTTAGCACCTCCATTATATTGATATAAAATCGAGACCGTCTGAAATCAAAACTGGAGCACAAAGATCACTTCTCACCAGATAACAAGCTAGCGGGAGTAACCTTATCATTACATATATACATCTAGCGTTTCTGGTTTCAGATCTTCAAGTCCCTAGGTAGGAAAGATCAATCTTTGTACGTATATTGCTTACAATCTACATAAGTGGCGTTTCTCCGAGTCAAGAATACGAGGGCATGCATTTGAATATGCGGAGGAATTACACGAGCAGAAGTCTTAGCATCATTTATGAGCATGTTGCATTTGTGTCTAAGAAGGATCGCCCAGTCTGGTTCCCTCACGGGTGTTCCCCAAGAGAATGTACATGCTTCTTTCTTATTCTTCATTCTTCTACAATTTCCTTAAACCATAGCCTCTCGGTCTAGAATTGAGACAATAAAGAATTGACCGGTCACAATGTCACTACACTATTAATTAGCTGCAGGAGTATCTGAAGCAGGTAGATCTTAGATTGCATCGAAACTTAATTTCTGTCGGAAGCGGACTTTGTTCCAAGGTCAATTACCACCTACCGTCATTACGAGTCAGATGAGGGGTTAACTTGTTGCTAAACTTGAGAGGAGTTATCACGAATATCTCAATTCGGGCTAGTCTTTGATGAAGACCGGGTCCGAGAATCCGTTGAAAACATGTAAACAATGAAAACGTACTTCTACCCCCTAGAATTTCAAAATCAAATAATTAATAATTATATAATAAGCTTATAATTCAAATTTCATTAATTTTATTTATTTATTATTAAATTATTTATAAATAAAAATTGTTATTTTTAATATAAAACTTTTTTTAAAAAAAGGATCTGAAAATAAAATATAAAATTTTTTATTTATCTTCAATATTCTTCTTTATAGTTCTTCAAAATCTTATTATTAATTCTTTAATCTTTTTTATTAATATTTATATATTCGTTCATTAAATATATATTCTTTATTTAATACTTTAATTATTATCTTCAAAAAACTTTAAAAGATTACAAATATTCAAGAATTTTCCATCCTCTTTACTCTAGAAATAAGAACTCGATCTATATAATCTAATTCTCATCTTCCTATCCTTTTAATATAATATTTAATAATTAATATACTTCATTTATTTATACCCTTTATATAATTAAAACTTATCAACCCACCAACCCACCTGTAATGATACTGTACTGGAGGCAGCGGCTGTCTGAGGTTTCGTCTGGTTGATAATTGTAGGTTAAGGCTTTATTACTGGTATTCACTTGGAAGTGAAGTCGTTACTAGATCAAGTAGAATGTAGATAAACTAATCGATAACTAAGTTGAGCACAAAGCTCCTAAACTATAAAACTATCCTAACTATATACTTGTGAATATCATTGGATAGTCTGGATAGACTGGATATCCAGTCTATCCATCACATGATCTATTACTGGCCTCAGGACACTAATCCTGGGATGATTCCAATCCTGGGATTATATAGTTCCTAGGATAATAGTTCTGGGATGAATATTATCCTGGGATACTTTACTCTAGGACGAATCACATCCTAGAACACTTGTCTTAAACCTATATGGTTGCTTAACCTTTTCTTCCTAGGATACTAACTATCCTAGGATCTATCTTATCCTAGGACACTTATCCTAGGATTCCTTATCGATAAGGGCCTTCCTCAGAAACAGCGGCCCAAACCGTCGTACTTGCTTTTATTGTGTTATAATGAACATGATTCGTGACACCACCACCATCACACTTTTTCAGTTTCCAGCTTCTAACTTCTGGCCCCTGCGCTAAAAAACATATAAATCTAAATCCACACCTTAAACCTCAAACAAGCAAACATGGTCACACAAACCCAAAAAGCGTCTGAGACATTTATATGTTAAATGTTAGGTATTAGATGTTCGACAATATCATCATGGTGTTTTAACTCTATTGTTGTCTTGAGTAACATGGAATACAGGTGTCGTATAGCTTAAATCGTCGGGCTGAGTAAAGTAAAATAAGACAATAAGATTTTTTTTAAAAAAAAGAGTTTTGATATTATTATTTTGTTTATTTGTATAGAATTCTTTTTGAAAGAGGTTTTTATTATTTTATTTATATCTGCCTATAGATAGTTTTTAAATCTCGATATAATATTTCGTTTTTAAAATTGAAATATTAAATTACTTGTAAAAATTTAAATAAATTCAAATTATAAAATAAATAAAAGAAAAAGAAAAATTTTGACTTATAAAATAAAAAGTATTTTTTGTTATAAAAGAATATTAATATATAAAATTATTAAACCTTTATATATTCAATTTTTATTTTAATTTATTATTTTAATTTAAAAAAAGTTATTATATTACGAGGACCTAGTATTTTTATTATTATTTATTATTTCAAAATAATAAATAATAAATAATAAATAATAAATAATAAATAATAAATAATAAATAATAAATAATAAATAATAAATAATAAATAATAAATAATAAATAATAAATAATAAATAATAAATAATAAATAATAAATAATAAATAATAAATAATAAATAATAAATAATAAATAATAAATAATAAATAATAAATAATAAATAATAAATAATAAATAATAAATAATAAATAATAAATAATAAATAATAAATAATAAATAATAAATAAAATCATTCTCATTTCCATTTTTGATATTTTATCTCTGATTTAAAAATGTGCTGGATTGAAATTGTAAAGTTGTCGAGTTCTGATTAATAGATAATTAATTTAATACAGCTTTTATAATCTTAAGATTATAGCGGGTGAATTTCGGTAACAACAAAGCTCATGATGACGTTCACAACATTCTAATTCGATAATTTTCCAAAGCTCAAAGCTTCATCTCAGCCCATTCATCACAATGACAATCCCATAACAAAAAAGGCACATCCCACAAATATAACATCAACACTTTGATATACTAGATATTATTCTCAATCCGCCGAAACCTATCAATTACAATAACAGAGGGAAATAAGATCTCATCATGTCTCATCTCCGCCATACCTCACTCCTCCGTCCCCGCCCCTCAATCCACGAAATCGCAAATTCGATTCTTGCCCCGCGATCATCTTTCTCAACACATTGTATAAATACCAGTATACGATATACTTCCCGAAACAACAAGAATCTACACTCAACAACTCCAAGCAAAGCACATCCATCCGCACAATTCCCCCAAATCAACACCTCCCAATCACGCCGCTATTCCGAAAAAGTCCCCTCCTCACCAAACCCACGCATCACCATCTCTAAACCCTCAACACCGCAATCCTCCCATTCATATTCCCACCCCCCCACAACCCATGACCGTGGACCCCCCTCCTCCGAAACAACACAGACGGATTTCAGCATGTTGGATGTGTTAGGTAATACGCCATCGCCGAGCACGAGTATCGACGCGTGTTTAAGCGATGGGTTTCATTTGAATAGCGGGGTGAAAGTTGGAGGGGATGGGAAATTTGTAGAGGGGAAGTGGAGGGGAGGGAGTGGAGTGTTGCTTGTGGGGGGTGAGGCGTTTGGGTGGAGACCTTGGGTTTATGGAGAGGAGAGGGAGAGCGAGAGGGAATTGGTTAATGTAAAGGGTCAGTTTGATTGTGCGGATGAGGTTTGGGGCGTTTTGGGGTGTGTTTGGCCTAGACCTGGTGGGTTTTTTTCTTTGCTTTGCTTTGCCTAGCTTCTCTTCCCTTCTCTTCTCGGGAAATGAATGCTACAGCAGTCCCCTCTCAAATCTCTCGAAACAAATACTAACCTACCCATCTCCCTCCCAATAGATCTCCTCATCCTCGGCCTAGGCAAAGAAATGCGACCCATTTCCCCCAAAACCCGCGCTTTTATAAATGGATTGGGTATACGAATTGAAGTCGCCGATACGAGGAATGCAGCTGCGCAGTTTAATTTGTTGGCGACGGAGAGGGGGGTGGGAAGTGTAGCTGCGGCCTTACTACCTATAGGACGATAGATGAGCGATGAGTGCGGGGATGGGTTTGTGGAGATGGAAAATTTGGGCTGGGATATTGTGAGGGGAGAGGGGAGGGTTAAGTTTGCGGTAGGGGTGGAATACTGGAGTACGGCTAATTGCTCATAGGAATCTCTACATCATGGGGACTCTCCTAATAGAAATAGAGATCTTTCACAACTTCTCAAAATGTATAATCTCAAAAAATAGAACAAAATACGAAATCTAAATCCCCCTCCTCAACCATAAACCCCTCATCTACCTACTACCTAAATCCTCAACCCTAAACCCCAACCCCTCCACCCACTCTACCACCTAATCACCAATCACCCATCACCCCTAAAACAAATCCGTCATAGCCCCATGCGAAGCATCCCCCACCAACCGAGCATACTTAGCCAAAACGCCCCTATTAACCGCACTCTTCGGTGCCTTCCACGCATTAAGTCTCTCTGCAATTTCCTCATCCGATACATCCATACTCAGCGTGTTGGTTTCGGCGGATATAGTTACTATGTCGCCGTTTCTGACAACGGCGATGGGGCCGCCGACTGCGGCTTCGGGGACGACACTGGGGGGAGTGTTAGTTGAGTTGAGTGAGGTGTTTAAATATTGAGATGTTTTAGGGGGATGAGATAGTAGATGGAAGATGGAAGATGGAAGATGGGAAGGAATACGTACTGTCCTACGATAAATCCGTGACTAGCGCCTGAATATCGTCCATCCGTTACAAGAGCCACATTTTTGAGACCAGCGCCCATGATTGCTGCGCTGGCTTTTAATTGTTCGGGCATACCACTGTAAGGAAGTTAGTTTTTAAAACTGTGCAAGACAAGATGTAACACGTCTAGGATTTTGACAGTTTAGGGGTATAACTTACGGGCCTCCTTTAGGTCCTTCGTATCTCACGATCAAGACTAGATTTTCTCCGTGGGGAATTTCACCCTTGTTCAATGCATGATCAAGTTCATGCTCCTTGTCGAAAACCATGGCTTTTCCAGTAAACACTAAACCTTCTTTCCCTGTAATCTTCGCCACTGCACCCCCAGGCGAAAGATTTCCACGAAGAATTTGTAAATGTCCAGTTTGTTTGATGGGATTACTTAAAGGTCTGATGAGAGTTTGTTCTTGTGGTAAAGATGGCCAGCTTTCAACATTTTCCCTCAAGGTCTTTCCTGTAACGGTGGGAATATCACCATTCATTAATCCGGCTGCGATGAGAAGCTTGATGACGGCGGGGGTTCCTCCAATATCGTAGAGATCTTCCATGCAGAATCTTCCTGAAGGTTGTAAATCTGCTAAGAATGGAATCTTATCGCTTACTCGCTGGATATCGTCGATGGTAAGGGGTACTTCGGCTGTACCAGCCATGGCGAGGAAGTGTAATGTAGCATTAGTACTTCCACCAAGTGCCATTGTGATTACCAAAGCATTCTCAAATGATTCCTTTGTTAACAAGTCTCGTGGTCGAATATTCTTCTCCATGCAAATTTTGATTGTTTCTGCTGCTTTTACACATTCTCTCATCTTAGCTGGCGAATCGGCTGGATTGGATGATGATCCTGGAAGACATAATCCCATAGATTCGATTGCGGTAGACATAGTATTTGCTGTGTACATTCCACCGCAAGCACCGGCACCAGGACAAGCGTTTTGTTCGTAATCTTCCTATAGATTTATTAATAATAGATCAAACTTTCCAATTTGTCGTGATCTTACCATGACATCACTTGGAGTTGCACCTTCAACTGCAGCGTGAAGTTTACCGTATGTAAATGCACCACTAAATACCAACACCATGTTAAAATTTTATTAAACCATACAAATAGATAAATATCTGCCTACCTTGCTTCATAACAACTGCTGATGTTAATTTCCTTTTTCATCAATTTTGAATAACCCTTTTTGATTGAACCTAAAGAGAGTTAGACTTCTGAAATGCCCACTAACTTATAAACTGACCTCCATAAATCATGAGAAATGGTCTATTATGACGTGCAGCAGCCATGATGACCTGTTTAAACGTTAAAAACAGTTTCATATATGTCGAAATAGACATAGAACTTGTGTCTACCACACGTTAAACATCAATCTTACTTACACCTGGCATATTTTTATCACAACCCGGAATTGAGATATTTGCATCATGATGTTGAGCACATGTAACAGTCTCAATAGAATCCGCTATGATTTCTCGAGTTTGTAAAGAAAATCTCATGCCTATACTTATTAATGATAATCCCACTTGAAGATTGGAACGTGTTACAAACCTTCTCCACCCATAGTAATTGCATCACTAACTCCCACGGTATTAAATTGCCATCCAAGCATGCCCTGTTTTTGTACAGATTCCTTGACAAGCTTTCCGAGGTCGTGTACTACATACATTGGTTAATCGTAGGTCTAGAAAGATCTCCTTATCTTGTGTTACTTACGATGCATACTATATTCCCATGTCAGATCATTTCATTATCGTCTTCGTGGTAGACAGTAGATAGAGAACATACTTGCATGGATTTCCTTCCCACCATACAGAAGATATTCCAACGTGAGGTGCAGACTTCATCATTTCTCGATTTGGTACTCCTGCTGCGTAGAGCATTGCCTAATAACAGAGTCAGTATATGTATTGATTGATATGTGTATATTCTTACCTGAGCTCCTGGAAAATCATGACCTTTTGTGATTGTATGAGACCATCGATTCAAGGCCAACTTTCCATCTACAACAGTGCCATGTTCTAAGTAAGGGAAGTCAATATACTTTGGCTTCTCTGGTGCATGATGGGCATTTGTTGGCTCCATGGTGAGCTAAAGGATAATTTTTGATATTCTTTCAGAGTATTAATGGAATTGACAAATCAACAAACAAGTATTTGGAAAGAAAAGAACAATGAATGAACCAAGTAAGGTTGTGAGGAATGAAGTATTATAAGTACCTAGGAAGAATACAAGCAGAAAGTATTGCGGAGTAACTTTTTGAATTGCGGGGACGTAACATATGAGAAGACTGTTGGACTTGATTCTTTAGTTCATCAAGTTCGAGTACTAATAATTACCGCAGTCACAGGTTGCTTGCAGGACTTGAAAGCACGTACGATGCAAGAATCCAGCAATTCTTGCATTCTTGCATTCCTGCATTCTTGCCCTAGCGTGGTGGACGAATCGAATTGATGGGTTGAGCCAGTACATGATAATTCATTGATAATCAAATCAACGAGAGCTTCTCATCATGACCACTTGCCAACCTGTAGATCTGTACCCCGCGGTGGATTCACCATACTAAGATAATTATGGATAGAACAAGTCCGGGATCGGGCGTTTCAAGAACGAAGGGGCAGACGGATAGGAAGTGGGATGATGTAACATGATGCCAGGTGGTGGGTATGAGTATGGGGTAGAAACACTTTGGCCCGTTTTCTTGTGTTTGAAGGGATACACAGGTAACGATTGATAAAATGTAAAGTCATGATATGAAAGTAAAGAAGACCATGACCAGTTCCAAGTCTGTATGCTGTATGCTAGGTGCTAGGGAGTTGTGCTTGTGAAGGGGTTCAACCAATATTCCTTGTCCCCCCACCATCATGACCTTATATGCTGCTATATTAAATATTATACCGAAATACCGAATTTGGGGTTCCAATGTTTGGGCGAGAGGTTGCTTGCCGTTTACTGTACTCCCTTTTCGAAGCCATTCTCATGTCATGATATTATTGTTACTGACTCTTGGCATGGCAGGTTGAGCGAGTACTGCATGATAACCGTTAATAAACAGGTGTGGTGTAAGATGCTATATTATCCGACTTTAAACACAACGCTGCATGAATAGTTAGCTATTGGTCAGCTATTGAATAATAGGGGACGCGAGGTATAGGTATGATATTCTCGGCTTGGTTTGGATATTGGTCTACGGAGTATACAAATGAAGAGCAGTGGATATAAGGTTAAGGATTTGAAAAGATCTTATCCAGAGAGTAGCATCTACAAAATATCAGCCTTGTGTGCACTCACCGCTATTCATCTCCATCTTGATATCACCTTCCACAAAAACAATATATATGCGCACAATATATGAGGCCGGAATGATGTGCATTTGATATGCTACCTAGGTATTTAAAGATAACATTGATGCCAGGATGATTGTGTTGATATTTCATTCCACTCCCACTTCCAATAAGACCATGTACTCTCATCGTAGCCTCATTTTCAACTAGTCGCATATGCATAAAGTGCCAATAGTCAAATGGCCATGGTGTATGTATATACTGATATTCTAGTGTAAGGTAGGTAAGGTAGGTAAGGTAGGTAACCTCAAGGTCTGTGCACACCACAATCCACAGCCCTTCGAGTTCAAGTTGACCAACCATCATCAACTTTGAACCACCACGGTGCTTGACATACACATAACATGTCCTTGATCTGCTATCATCCTCTCGCGAGGCAATTATATCGAAATATTCTTTCTATTCCAAGTCTTGCGGCTGAAAAACTACCCATGGTCAAAAATAGGCAAGCAATGAAAGACTCAATAAGAGTCTTGTGCGACCTTATCGGCTGCAGACTTATGCACGTCTTTTCTTCCGAACAAATGGTTCGATGGGAGCCTTTCTTAGGTGGAGGCGACAGTAAGAGTTCCTTTGGGGGCAGTGTCTGCCTACTCTACATGCTAAGCTTATGGAAAATGAGACGGCAAGGCTGCAAATTTGTAGTGTTTCGCATCATCCAAAGCCCATTGTCAAAAGGTATTTGATTGTTTCGGACAATTATTGATTTATCTATTTTCTTTCCCATCTACCTTAATAGACAGGCTTCAGTCATAGCATCATGTCTTCCTCAGCTTCTTCAAGCGATTCCGATAATAGTAGAAGACGGCGCCGACCAGGACTACCTCCTACCCCTCCACCTTTTCAGGGGAACATGAACAATTCAAAGAAGAAAAAGAAATATGTAGCCCCTCAAGATACTATCGACAAACTTTGGTCTCGATTCTCCGTATCGAAATTTAGTAAAGCTACAAGAGTTTTACCAAATGCAGCACCCTTTTCAAGAGGCACATCTGCGAAGACTGTTATTGTTCCTCTGCCCGGTCCGCAGAATCAACTCGTTTCCGAAGACTTCGAACGAGCTGTTCAAGAATGTAGGGCAAAAGTGAGGAAACTCGTCAAGGAATGTAGGAGAGTTAATATGCGATATCGCGACCCAAGCTTCGATATTGATTGGGATTTGAAATGGGAAAAGGGAAATTGCTTGAATACACTTGCGGAAACCAGATTTGAAGTTTGCAAACATGCTCTCTCAAATCCTTCGTCTTCCGGGCCTAGGGCTGTGAAAAGAGTCCACGAAATATTTGACAAGCCTACATTTTTGGAGGATAAAATTTCCCCTTCGGATGTTAGACAAGGAGATCTTGGTGATTGTTGGTTGATGGCCAGTTTAACAGCATTAGCAAATACGAAGGATGGCATTCGAAGAATATGCGTAGAATGGGACACTAGTCAGTACCGAAACTTTAATTCTTGAGGTGGGATCTAACAATGTGTAGAAATCGGAATATATGGTTTTGTGTTTCATCGTGGTAAGTTGTCATATCAGTCACAAAGTATCATTTGCTGATTCAAACTAGATGGTGAATGGATCATATCAATTATCGATGATAAGCTTTACCTTAAATCACCAGATTGGGATTCACCCTCAGTTCATAGACATCTTCTCGAACAAACCGATCGTGAGGATGTTGAAAAAGAATATCGAAAAACATATCAAACAGGATCTCAATCATTATTCTTTGCCCACTGTAAAGATCCAAATCAAACATGGCTTCCACTTCTCGAAAAGGCATATGCTAAAGCACATGGGGATTATCATTCTTTGAGTGGAGGATGGATAGGGCAAGTCTACCCTCATCATCTTATGTGTCAACTAATATTCGATAGGGAGGGTGTTGAGGATATAACCGGAGGTGTAACTACGGAACTTCTCACTTCGGATATTCTTGATACTGACGAGTTTTGGCATAATGAAATTCTCAATGTCAATAAAGAATTTCTTTTTGGTTGTTCTACAGGTCTTCTCGATTATGGTTATGGTAACAGAGATGGGATATCTGAAGGCCATGCATATGTTGTTATGGAGGCTAGAGAGTTATCTACCGGCGAGCGTCTACTTAAACTACGGTTTGTTTCTTTACATAACCTCGAAAGGCATCACTGACAACATCTAAAGAAATCCTTGGGGGAAAATAAAAAAAGGTAATTGGGAAGGTCCATGGTCAGATGGAAGTAAGGAATTCACTCCTGAAGCTCAGATAGAGCTTAATCATAAATTTGGAAATGATAGTGTATTCTGGATTTCATATCAGGATTTATTACGGAAATATCAACACTTCGATCGCACACGATTATTCATGGATAGTCCTGATTGGCGATTGACTCAGGAGTGGATCAGCGTAGAAGTTCCTTGGAGATCCGAATTCGAACAAAAATACATGATAGTACTCAAAAAGGAATCACCAATAGTACTAGTTATGAGTCAACTCGATGATAGGTACTTTATAGTTCTACGTGGTCAATATACCTTCAGATTACAGTTTCGGCTTCATGACATCAAATCCCCTGATGAAGAAGATTATATTGTACGAAGCCATGGGAATTATCTTATGAGCAGAAGTGTGGTTACTGAATTGAAGAGTCTTCCCCCTGGAACTTATACTGTATTCATGATGGTTATAGCAGAAAGGGATAAAAGTCTTCCGAGTGTTGAAGATGTCGTGAGAGAGGAATTACGTCGGAGGGAAGATAATGAAAAATTGGCTCAAGTCGGGACCGCTTATGATTTAGCTCATAGCAAAGGGTTGGCTCATATGGAGGCAAAGAACAAACTCAGAAAAGCTCGAGATAAGGCCAAGGCTCGAGAGTCAAGGATTGCTCAAAGGAAAGTTCTCTGGGAGAAGAGACATAACACTCGAGGGATAGTAAGAAAGCAGGAGAAGAAGAACAGAGAGAAGCGTGAAGGTAAAGAAGTAAAGGATGCTAAAGAGGCAAAGAAGAAAAGAGAACGAGAACCAAATGATCAAGGTGTTCAAACGGAGGATATTCCAGAAGTTCAAGTCGAGAAACATGACAAGTCGATACAAACTGAAGATCACCTGGAGGGATCAACGAACAATGTGACGGACACGCAAACCACCAACGAAAGGGACAAAGCAGTTCAGACGGAAGATTTAACGCCATCTTGTAACGAATCTCAAGCAACTCCTGTAACTCCAAAGAGTAACGATTCATCTCCTCATTCACCATACACAATGAATCCAGGACAAGGATCTCATCCCCATGGATCACCACCTCCACCTCCAGGTTTCAATAACCACCGCACAAATTCAAATAATCCAGCAAACCCCAGTCGAGAACCTCCACCAAGACCAGGGCCATATATCACATCAGAAGGCGAGTCAAGCGCAAGTCCTATTTTCAATTACGATATGTACAGCGATGATGATGAGGATGATGAGGCCGAACCGTGGAATGCGGTTTGTATTGTTGGGTTGAGGGTTTATAGTAAGGATGAGGGGTTGATTTTGAAGGTTTGTGAGGAGGGTGTGGAGGATTTTGCTCGATTGGAGGAGGAGGAGACGGCGATTGATGGTGATGTGGAAGATGTTGGGGAGGATGTGGAGGATGTTGCTCGATTGGAGGAGGAGAATGAGACGGCGATTGATGGTGATGTAGAAGATGTTGAGGAGGATGTGAATTCTAAGGCAAAGGGAAAGGGAAACGATGTGGAAGATGGGAAATCGAAAGATGCTAGTGGGAATGAGTCGATATCAACTGTTGTTACGGCGAAAATTGATTCTAAAGAAGATTTGAAGATTGTTACTTCCTCGGCTTCATCGGAGACTGTCACTGGGATATCTTAATATAAATAACAGCTTTAATTAAATATTCTTAATTGAAAAAATCATGAAGAGATTATAATAGATTTTTAATAAAAAGAAAACTCTCTCTTTATCTAAAGAAATTATTTTTTTTTCAATTTAAGATATTATAGTTCGAAGCTTCCTTCGTTATAGTCTTAGCACACGCTAATAGCATCTCACCCAAGCTCCTCATCCATCACTAATACACGTTTCCTATTTTCAACAACAATCTAAGAACACAATGAAATTTTCTTTCATCTATCATTTTTCAAATTCGGATCAAGTACTTTAATATCCAGGTTTGGCCTGGTATTCATATTTGATGGTAAGTCCTTTTTAATTGTCATAATTACTTCTTCTAACTCTGATACGCAGATATTTTATGTAGTCTTAATTTACTATCAGCAGCGAAGCGTTTCTTAAGTTGCATGCGCAGTAACCATCATTCCAGCATCAATCAACAAGCCAGTCCCATTGACATAGGTAGCCGACGGGCTGCAAAGGAAGACGGCAACATTAGCTACTTCTTCTGGCGTCGCGGCTCTCTTTGCTGGTGAGACAGCCTGGATAACTTTTTCGAGTCCCGCCCAACGACCCAAACTTCGTTCCAACATGGGAGTCTTCACCCATGAGGGGCAAAGCGCGTTCACACGGATTTCGTGCTTTGCGTTGTCCAGCGCTGTCGAAGGCATCAGTTGCTATACTCAAGAAGCTCAATATGCGAACTTACCAGCCACTTTAGTAATTCCCATCACGGCGTGTTTCGACGCAGCATACGCCATCATTCCGGGCCCTGCAGCATACGACAATCCAGAGCCAAGGTTCACGATGGATCCCCGACCCAACGAACGCTCATCGCCATGGCGGCCCTTGACCTTTCTTGGTTCCTGTGCGGCCATAGCTTTCGTCACAGCTCTCAGACATAACATTGTTCCACGAGCATTCACAGCGAGTGTTTTGTCGAAGTTGTCAATATCGATATCGGACGTTGGTGCGAGAGATGTGGCTCCAACCTTCAAGATTCAAATATCGGTCAGTATTATATTCACACGAATATAGTTTTCGGGGCACCTACTCCAGCACTATTGACAAAGTAATCAATCCGACCAAACTCCTTGATTGTGAGATCGACCATCGCCTGAACACTCTCTGGCTCGGTGATGTTTACCTCCACGGCCAAGGTTCGGTATTGAGGGTTGGTAGCGAATTGTTTACTCTTCTCTGCACTCGCTTTGGCCCCCTCAATGTTGAGGTCGGCAAAGATAACGCCTGATGCACCTGCTTCGGCGAATGCAAAGCCAGTTTCTTCACCGATGCCTGCTGCTCCCTATGAGTAAGTGTGTCAGTAATCAATCGGGGATAACAGATTTGATAGATCCTACCCCTGTAACCAGAGCTACACCGTTGACAGTTACGTTTGCCATGATACGGACAAGTTCAAGTTCAAGAAACTTAGTTCTGGGAACGATTTGTGGTTTTTAGAGAACTTCTTCTTGGTGAGTTACAGAAGTGTTGAGAAAACTTGAGAAACTATCTCCAGCAAAAAGTAAGATTACCTTCTAAAAAGAAATCCAACGGTTGGTGGCGTATGTTATGAGACATATTTCTGCAGCCTTGAGGTGGTCCTACAGCCTACAGCACGAATCACATATTGATATAGAGCAGGGAAATATCCCTGACGTTCGAACCACCTCCAACAGATTTAAAATATATCGTCTAGTACTATTGGCCACCTCGATGTTGTGTTTGCTGATATCTGAGATATTATATCTTTATAGTAAAAAATGTTCTTTATTATATAATAATTTTTTGGGGAATTTTTCTTAATCTTTTCAAATATTCCAATTTTTAAAAATTTAAAATAAAATTTAAAAAATCTAAAATTTTATTGGAAAATTCTAATCTAATTTATTTTAATTCATTTTAAAACATAAAGATATTTTTATTTATATCAAGATTTTATACAAAATTACTATATGAGATTTATAATAACCGTGAACAGCTATTCGTCGATTATCAAAATTATACCAAAAAGAGTTATTTTATTATATTTTTAATTATAAAAAATAATATATAATATTATTATAATTAAATGAAAATTTCAATATATATTAAAATATCAATAATTTACATTTTCACTTAGAAAACAAAATTACCATATTAAAATTAACATAATTAAAAAAGAATTATTCTATAAACTTCTTAATTTTCGTTTATTTAATTACTAAATTTTAATATTTTGAAATTCTTAAAGTTTGCTGCTTTAGATAGAAAAGTATAATTAATAAAAAAAAATTTTCAAAATAAATTATATAACTTCTTTTTTTCGGGTAAAATCTAAATCTAAATAAAAATAATCAAATCAATATAAAAATATTTTCCATATTATGAATTTCAAAAATAAAAGAATTTAAATATTTTATATGAGTTTTGATATCATTTTGATGATCGATTAATAGCTGTATACAAGTACTGCCAGTATATTATTTTTTTAAAATTATAATATTATTTTCTTTTTTTCAAATTTAAAAAATATGTCTTTTTTAATTTTGATTTTGATTTTATTATATTATATTATATTATCTTTATTATAAAAATAAATTTTTATTCCAAAAAAATCAATAATATGAAAAAAAATCTTATTTTTATTTCTATATTTGAAACAAAAAATATCAAAAAATCAATAAATTGAATTTAAGATATTCAGCGAAGATAAAGCTCGAGGAAAATATAATATATTTCAAAATCATCGCAGTAAAAACCAAGCATCTATAGTCTATCTATAGAGTAAATAAAAGGGGTATAATGATAAACGCCTAAACTCACCCAACCCAACCCAGTCCATCCCACCTCACCTCACCTCAACCACCCCATCCCAACTCCTACTCCCTACCATCTCACATCCGTCCCATAACAGCATTAGTAGCCAAAACCTCCACCCTCCTAGCATAGAGCCTCATCATATGACTAACCGGATCACCCCACACCACCCCCCTCAACAACTCATCCGAGATCATCTGCGCAATAACGCCATTATCCAATCTATCCTGAATCCTCTTACTTCCCTCGGGATTACCATCTCGATCTACGCCTCGTAAAAGAACGATACTTCCCGCATTACTCAAAGTCGCTTCTGGAACATGCCAAATTGGACCTACTAGGGAAACATCCGGATCGGTTTTTGAATGCTTCTTCTTCTTTTTCGTTTTATTCTTCATGGAAAAAGTAATTGTGGATTTTTGGGGCTTGATTCCGACTTTTAAAGGTGGTAATGCTGGTTTTCCTGGTGCCGGGGTGGAATATAAATCGAGGAGAGATTTGACGTAAGCAAAATCTGCCCTGGCGACAAGATCACCTTCGTTGACGAAAGACATGAAGATAGATTTGGAAGCATTCTTAGGTTTCTTTAGTGGTAAAAGTGATATTGGCGGAGCTCCAAATGTGATACAATGAATTCGTTTGAAATATCCTGCGAGGACATTGAGTTCTGATTTGGCTTCGCGACTTGTTGAAAGCATGTGTGAGTATAATAGAGCTGCGATGGCTCCACCAGCGGAGTGTCCTGTGATAAGTAAGGAACATTGTGTACGTTTGGGATTTTCTTGAAGAAGATTTCGAAGTCGAGCTGCGATTGGTTTAATCCATTCTTTTGCAGCACCCAAAAATCCAGAATGACATAAATTTCCTGGGTCGTCCTAAAAATTGATTAGTCACTGAGCAAATTCATCATAAAGTAATGATCTCACCAAGAAGCCTTGTGGTGAAGTTGGTTTCGTCTTCACATTCACCGCCCAATCCGTAAATGAATGTGTTGTTCCTCGAATCGCAAACACAATTACATCCTTATCATCAATTGGCACACTTTTCATGACGGTTCCTGCCCTCCCTCCTGCATTAACTCTCGTTTCTTTTTCTTGCCCAGTTGGTTTTGAATAGACTTGTTCAGAATATTGAGCTGCGAGACATATGAGAGGATAAGTATTAAAGTACCTATAGATATTAGCTCGAGCTCTAAACTCTGAAGCTTGGAGAACTTACAATTTCATAGGCTTGAGATCCATGGGTAACCTTGAATTGGCATAGTCATGAACTTTCGAGAAGTAATTTGTATATGTCGTTTCAGCTGACTTCCCATCCTTCACATTGACTTTTGACTTTTTACTCCGTAGCATTAAATCTCGACTTGTCGTCTCTAATTGCTTCTCCTCTTGCAAGACTGGATCATAATGCTGAGGTACCGTAAGTTCTCTATCATCCCCACTGAATCTTTCCTCGTCAATTGATGTGACCACTGAGCATAATTTCGAAGATAAAGTATCGTACAGAGCTGACGTTTGGTGATAATGATGCATGGTTTGTTGTGACATGATTGCGACTCGATTATTAATGGCAGCCATGCATGGTCGATCAATCTTTGATGTCTCTGTGAATAAATTCGTAACCGATCGAAAATTCATCATCGCAACACCATTTCGTTGTGCTCTTGGTGGTAATGGAGGCGGCGCCATGGTAGGATATGGCTGATATCTCGACGGTGCTGGTTCGATTTGAGCAACTATCCAAGCTTGTGATGTTGGACGGCCTTGATTGTATCCATTTGATATATGAGGAGGTTCTTCAACATAATACACATTTGATCTGGTCGTAGAATTTGGCTGTCTTGGTAATTCAATGGAAGATTCACATCCATATTGAGGTGGAGACGGCCGTAATTTCTTCTTGTTTGATCTACCAAAGAGCCCCATGTTGAATTGCTTTATCCGTATAGTGTTATAATGCTTGGTTTTATTGATGTCGATTTGCTCACTTTTGAGGAACTTGGTATATTTGGTCTATGGTGGGTGGCATGACAGAGTTGGAAATATCAATCCTTTCAAATGGTCTGTATACTCTCTTGACCCGACGAGCCGTTAAGTAGATGGTCGATGTTTATGTCATCTTACTTTTGAGGGTGGAGAAGCGTTCATGTATGAGATTGAAGGTAGGAGTCATATTAAATAATGGAGTATGATTCGTCAAATACTCCGCCTCGATTCTATTTCGAGGGAAAGCACTAAATAAGTTTGCTTCAACTTCTCTCCATCTGCATCAACCACAACCTTGCAGAATATTGATGCACTTAAGCTTTTCCAAGGCAATATCACTCGATCATAAGTTGGCCTCGGAAAGGAAAACCTTACTGCGCCAAGGTAAGAAAAATGGCCGTACGGTATCAGATGGAGGAAGTATCAGGGCATTAATGCAATAAGGTAGTAATGCATGAACAAACTGTCGACTCCACCATTTGTATCCTTTTTTAATGTTTGGTAGCTTCTCTAAGGTTACTTACTGTACCGGTACGGGATATGGGATATGGGATATGGGATATGCAAAGGTCCGTACCGAATTGGAGTCTCACAGCCCCAACTAGTCCATGTATTCTCCGATACCCCCCATGGGATTTCTCAACATGATGAACCATTCTATTTCTTCATCGTTATCGCTCGAGTGAGTGAGCCATTCATCAAGAAGAATGATTATCGGCCTTTCACCGCCTTTGTCTGCGGAGGATACAACCCAAGGTTAAACACAGGTTTCAAGCCACATCAGCTTACCTATACATCTCTCCCTAGCTGGATTACTCATGTATCACTAGGTAATACATTTTCTGCATTAACCATAGCACGTTCCCCCCGGGATACACATGATTGAACCCCTAGCCTTGTGATGGTGTACAAGATTTTGTTATTTTCATTGCGTGTCCAATAGATGATGCAATCATCCGTCGGTGTCTAAGTTTGGAATCGGTATTTGTGCAGCCCTACCACTCAATTATCCCCCCGTCATGAAGGATACTCAAGAACTAGTATCTACTTGAGGCTGCCTGAAAAAGAGGTACTCATCAAATGTGTAGTTCACGGGTTCATTGGTACAATGCGTTGGCCATGCATTGTGTCGCCGTGACGAAAATACTCGCATGTTGGCCATGTTTTTCTCGTTTTAAATCACTACGAGGTAGAGGTCAACATGGATATTCGAGGGGGGTCGCGGGATATTATTAAATTATTTCCTTGCTCACTGGTAAATGTCCCGAGAAAGAGTCTACTAGAAAATAATCATCCAACTCCGAAAGCATCCCGTCTCCGGGTGATACTGGTCATCACCCGTATTACGATGACGTCCCGAGAATATACATTTAATGTTTCCAGATATTTCTAATCACGAATTCGTTTGTATTCTAAGCATTTTCTAGGTCTTATCTTTTAGCCCCACAGGATACAGAAGTATGACTACCTCAGGGCAAATGCCAAGTGTTAAATGCATCACGTTACCTTCTTTTTTCAAATCAGTCATACACGCCAATATATTTATGTATCAGCTAGTTGCCCATAGATTCAAATATATCTCCGATTCGTATTCAATATTTTCTGAAATCTTTGTTTGCAAGTTGCTAAAATTCGTTTCTAAGCCCTGAACAGCGGCCTCGTCCATTCAAACTTTGATATTCCTCGGCTAGGATTCACAAGAGGATTGGGCCGACTACATTTCAATAGGCATACTTATTCTAATGTTTCTCCCCGAGCATTGAATAAATTGTTTGTCTCTGAACACCCCATTTGCCCAAGGCATTCGCAATATTGTTTGGGGAGCACCTTATGTTTTAAAACAAGCCTATTGATGTTTTCAAGGTTGGGCTTGCATGGCATATATAAAATCCGCAGCCGCAAACGCCAAGCACAAAAGAGTGAGGCAATCGACATGAGGCAGAACGGTGAATATGACACGGGCATGCAGAGTCATGCTTGAGCCGCTGTGTCACAACATCTTGGCATGAAGAAAGCGAATCCTTCTCGAAGCCCTTATTTCAGTGATGCTCTCCAGTGATATTTACTCACTAAAGCCTTGGCAATAGAGGCAACTGATCTTGCATCACTGTACGACTCTTCTTGTATTGCTGGTGTATTAGATATTCAATTTAACGCCTCGCATACAAGATTAATATTTCATGTCTGTGACAAGGTTTAGTATCATTATATTCAATCAGTGAATATTTCCAACCCTTTGAGTACGCGAGCAGTATACTTTTAGAAAATACGAGGAGAAAAGTACAAGAGCAAGACAAGAGATGAAAACCAAGACGATGGCCCGACGCGAATAAGCAAGCGATTTGAGAAATACCAAGACATAAATGACCATTTAGTCTACTGCGTATCTATCAAGTGATATTCTAACAAATAGAAAACCTCACTTGGACGAAACAGCTTCGCTGGAGAGAAAGTGGCTTTCATCATATGACTGTGTATCTCACGTGCTTATCACAGCCTAGACTTCATCCTTTTCGAAAGTTACCAGAACGATATATGGATCAAATACGTGCGGGGATGCCACAGAGCCTCAAGATCTGTATTGTATAGCAAGTATAGATCACCGAGGCGCTACATCTCGCACTCCCAAGGTCGATGAAGCTACGGAATTGACTTCAGCTAACCGACCAATGAAGTCATTCCAGTAGCATCTATCAGCTTCCTCATGCTCAAGTTTAAGGATAGATCCGGATCACATGAAAAATAACCAGACAAATTACTTTTTGATATGCCGATGGATGGGGTTCTCCACTCTGAAATCTTTTTGTTGCTTGCTATTTATAGTCTTCGTACCTCATACTAATATAATATTACAGAGATAACTAAACCGGTGAGAAGTAAAATAAATTATCTGGTCTCTAGTCAAAGCCCGACGCATAAGAGAAGGCAAGGTTACAATGTCCTTGAGAAATTTTACTTTTTAATTAATATTGAGGGTGCAAGTTTGAATTAGTAAATTTATATTACAGCATATTACTATGGAGATGATATTCCGAGAGTTTAATTTACGTCTTGGTTTAATTCATTCAATTTCTTGCACCGGCGTTAAAGATTATAGAAGGTTTATTTTTTGGGAGGAATTAGATGAGGTAATTATATTATATAATAAATTTGTATCTATTATTATTCAACACATCTCTCTAAGGAATCGTATCATTTATTATCTGCCATCGACCAGTAATCTTTTACTGTATTTCAGATATTCACACGGTATTCTTCTTTGTAAGAAGTCCCCTGATTATTGCGAAATCAAATTCTGACTATCTACTTCTAGGATATGGGTATTTGACAATATATATATCATAGAGAGTCTAAGTGATAGTTGAGCTGAAGAGTTTTGTTTTGATCGCGTCCAAATGTCTTCAAAGTCCTTCGTTATAATGAAGTTATCTAGTGATCCTATGATTAGGTTATAAATACTAGATATTCCGAGATCACTCCTGAAATAATTAATTTATTAATTATTTATGCAAAAGAATTAGCTGTTTGGAGTAAAGTATATAATTTGGTATTATAAGGACTTATACGTTCCAAATAAACCTTAACAGATATATAAATCGATTTGAAAGAGAGACATCAAAATAGGAAACCTCTCTGTTCAGCTAAGCTGGTATACAACAACACAACCGCTTCTTTTGGCGTACCACACACACGAAAAAGATCCATAACTCGAACTACATGCGCATTCGTCTCATCAGCCCTATTCCCACACCTTACTAATTCCCTACCCAACCAGTCAAGAACGGCGATGAAATGTTCTTTTTGACCGAGATGAGCATAGCATTCCGCAAGATGGTAGGCTGCTCCTCTTGTTTTTAAATCGTTGGGCGAATGTAGATAATTGAATCCGAACAACGCTTCGTGGAATTTGATGGAGGCGTTTTGAGTTCCGAGAATTTCGATCGAGGGATCGGAATTTCGTGTTTGATGCCAGATATCTATTCCTTGGTGGTATATCTCTAGGATATCTCGTGCTGATTTGTCATGCCAAGTTTTGGGTCCAATATCTGGGTTCGGAGTGGTATATCGCTCTGGTGAAGTCCAAATCTGAGCCTGGGGTTCTCCAGAAGATAAATCATCATCATCAAGAGTTCCGACGCTATCATCTGAATGAACACTTGGGTTAGGAGATGAGGAATTAAAGGCAGTAATAAAGCTATCTTGTGAAGAATCCACATTTTCAGCTTCTGTAGTGGTATACTCGAGATTTGGAGGAGATGTGGAATCTACAACCACAGAACGTAAGTATTTCCAAATCCAGAGTAAACAATTGCAACAGGATAATTATATCAAAACATACCAAACCCCTCACTTTCCCCAATCTTAATCTTAATCTTAGCCCTCCTAATCTTCCTCCGTATCTCAACCATACTAACCCTCCCCCCGCTGAATATATACACGACTCCTCTCCCCTTACTCCGCATACATTTTTCGTGTTTCAATATCCATATTGCGGTGGATATCGGCATGTATTTACACAAACCCCATTCATTAAGTTTTTCCTTGAAGAGTTTTTCTCTTCGTCCGAATAATATCAGTAAGAGGGTAACCTTGAATGATTGGAATCTTATCATGAAGACGGGAAGCAAAACTCACGAGTGGGAAAATCCGTATTTTTTACTCATCACGTGGCGGGTTTCTTGGAGTGTGTTGTGACGATAGAGGTCTGATATTATAGAGCGTTTTTCTTCCCATTCTGATAGGTTTAGAGCGGAGGTGCGGGAACCTGTTCGAGGCTTTTTGGGGGAGACGCTCAAGGAGGTGGTATGATCGGTGTGGGGATTTTGTCGCTTCATTGTTGGTTCCGGATTGACCTTATTTGAATTCTAGATTGCGAGGAGGGATGTAACTGTTTAGTTTGGAGTAAAGGATACGAAGTTTTTGAGGATTTAACTTCAATCAACTCAAGAAATATATATTGGGATATTGTCGGTACTTAAGAATCTTGCTGCTGCAGTCAGCAATTAGACAGACTGTGGCTTTGCATCGCATACAGATCCAGGGTTCCACAACCGAACTTACAGACAAAAAATCCCCAAAGTTCCTCAAAAAAAATTCAAGGATTATTGCAGATGCGTCCAATCCCGTGGGAAATTTTGACTGATTGTATTGAATGTCACGCATCGCATTATTTTCTAATCAGGGTTGAATACCTACACTCTATTCAGGGTATTTAATCTTTAAAGAAGGGTTGTCTTCCTATATAAAGCGTTTGTAGATTAACTATCTAATAGTGTCAATTGATATGAGAATAATATAAAATAAATATTATATAATGATTGGATGGATATTAGTATTTAAAGATATAATAACTGTATATAAATAGACTCTATAATATAACAACTACATAAATAATTTTTTCAAATAATCTTATCAAATATATAATCTTATATATTTTGTATCTACAAGTGCTCTTATAATACGTAGAGGAGTCCACAAGATAGTTACTCCACTCTATATAAATAGAGTAAAAAAATATATCTACAGATTTCACTCCGCGTTACCCTGGACATATATTCCCTACCTTTTGCCCAGCCCCATTTCCAAACTTCTCGTTCTCCTCATTATGTGAGATTGCCCTTTTGAATTTCCAAATCTGATATAGTCTGATAATCGTGATATGAAGTATATATAAGTTCCGGTCAAAGTAGCTACTCATATAATTGAAGATATCTAGGTGACCTATTAGCACCGGGCTCAAAGTGAAGAGACTAGCGCTAATAAAGCTGTATTTCATATAGGGGCTTCACGTAAAGGTTTGCACGGAGACTGATAGGCTTGTAATTAGATACGAGGGCGGGGAAGAAGATAGTAGTAGTGGCGGGGAGAATGGCGGGTTATTTGATAATAGAGTGGTAGAGAGGACTATTTAGCGGAATGGTAGCTGTAGAGTTACAGCCGATAATATGTACGGATTGTTAGTCATTTCTCTCTAGGCCTTGTGCTGCTGGTATTGGTGGAGATTGTTATGAGTATGAATGAATTGTAATTGTAGGTTAGGGCCTAGACCCTTTTTCGACTCACTTCCCGCCACCACGAGCCCCCTTACCTCTCGTATCTTAGAGGCGTTTGGTCGCTAATGATGACTCTAGTCTCGGCATACGATGAACTTTATTTTCCATCCCAGCTTTATGCTACCTAGTTGCACAAGATTAAACCCTAAAGTCCAAGCAAAAAATAAACTTCAAAGAGTCAAGTTACAAAATCACTACAGCAAACTCACTAAATAGATATTTTATGGTGACTTCACCACTATCACTTCCTCATTCATCTTTCCCTCATATTTCATATATCCTTATGATCCAGTATAATTCCGATAGTAGCAGCGGCAATTTTGGAGTGAGGATCCAAGAGGTGGTGAGAAACTCAACATCAAAGAGTATCTTCTCCAATAGCGCACTTCAGAAGGCTCAGGTACATGGCGTTATTTGAAAGGTGTTCGTCTCCCAACATCAATATATAAGCGCCCGCTCCGATCTGTAAAAATGATGAACTGGTGCAGATTCATGCGAACAACCTCAGGTAAAGTCGGTCAGTCATAATCACACGCATATGCATACCGATGAAGAAGCCCTTTGCGGCGTGAAGTATGCTATTCAAAGCCTCGCAGATAATCGAAAAAAACTTGTCATACACAAAATCATCTTGCCACTTGACATTCGGAAACTATTTCGCTCAAATTTAAATAAACCATTCCTTTAAAAAAGTTTAATACACATATCCTGTACACATCTTCTGAAATTTTGCCGTTATCACCAATATGTTGCCTTTTATTTTTGCGCCACCCTCCAACCCCTTTTTTTTTCAGATCGTTTATTCCAAGAACAAAAATGAAAATATACTGTGAATACCCCCAAAGTCCAGAGCCCAAAGAAAAACATGAGAAAAGAAAATGAAACCCAACACTCCATGTCATACTACTGTCGAATTTAATCCCTGCGCCAGCGCAAATTTTAAGTCCCCACGAGTCAACTCAACACAAATTTAAATGCGGAACTATGTCGCTAATATGATACAACTACTCGATCCAAAAAAATTTACTCAAGCTCCTTTAAAAGAAAGGACTGGAGTGAGTGATGGTAGTGAGCATGAGAAGCTGGAGACTCTGACGTCGTGATGACTTCGGGCGTGTCAGGCCACCACTGTACAGTCGGCGAGGGAATTTGATGTTGTATATTGGGAGCCCGAGAAGAAAAATTAGGCCAAGATTGTAAATTGGCAATTCGATGCTGTGTAGGCGAAGCTTCAGAGGATATATCATAGTTATCCGCGGTCGATAGACCGTCTGGTTGTGGGTAATTTGCAGCCGATTTGATCGTTTGGTCTGATTCAACTGGGAATGATCGCGTATTTGGGTACAAAGGAATAGAAGCTGTGTCAGGGTCGGGTATGACTGATTTGACTTCAAAGCCTGTGCCGTGCTCAACATCAGGCTCTATAATTAATTAGTCAAACGGAACATGGAGAGGCCATCATGCAGGACACTGCATGTGATCGGAGTTGACCAGGCGGCTAGAGTTGTCTTACCTCTAGACGTATGATGCCTACACGTCAAGTAGATACTGATCACTGTCAAAACGACGCTTACAACGCCAAATGTAATGTCGATAATATTACCAGCGCCCACTAAGAAGTGTCAGTCAAGGAGCGACGTAGCTTAGAAGTGTTCACTTACACATCTTGATGCTCAGGAATATGAATGATCGTGAAATTCACTTCAAGATCGCAATTGAACATATATAGCTTCAACGACAGAAAAGCCTTTTAACTGTAGTTTGACTTTTTATTTTTCAATATCCCAACGGCCCCCATGGCTTACATCTGCCAGATGAGTTGGCGATATCCCACGCCTCAATGAGTATACCATCATAGATAGCTTTGTGAAACATCACGGATATGTTGCAAAGATGCGGTGTGTCTCTGTTCTTTGAAGATCAAAAGTAGAAACAAATTCAGCCTTGTTCAGGGGTAAATTGTGTAGCATGACGACAGACTTCACGCTTTGTATTCATGATTGGAGTAAATGTCGAGATGTTGTACATTGATGGGGTATCATTGCCGCCAGGGGAAATATTTCAGCTGGAGATTTTATGTGGTGGAAATCATGAGGAGCGGAAATCTTGATTTTTTGGGAATATAGATCCAGAATCTAATGAAGGAGGGGTAACTTCCGAGTCATTTCAGCCTGATGTGGGGTGTAATCGCTTCGAATAACAATGAGCTCACCAACTCAAAGTCATAAATTCAACACCTAGCAATATCAATTCGGATATTGGCGAATGGTGATCTTCCAGGATGCCAACCATACTAAAAATAATTGAAGCCGATGAGACATGATCAAGAGTTTAAGATTATCAGAGCCTCCATCTCACTGACAGCGAACCGACTTGAAATCCGTAGAAACAAATGTAATCGACAAAAGTGGGAGGCTATCCCATAGATAGGACACGCGATTCTTAAATAAGTAATAGTTAACGACGTGTTTGCACAAAGCAACATGCGAATGCTTAGCCACAAGTGCATAATGATCTATATCCATGTTATCTCTAAGCGGGGTTTCACGAACTTTAATTCCACAATGCTGTTCTGAAGACCATAGTTGGGTGGAGGACCGGAGTAACCGTCATCCTGCTTGCCCAAGGCAGTTGGGTGTAGTGTCATCGGCACGGGCCGAGTGTTTACTACAGCACAAACGTTTTAACGTTGCTGTGTAGCCGTTGCTGTTTAAAATCTGCTATTGGGAAACAAGCATTGGTGTAACAGAACTACGGAGTATTGTTTCAGCCTCAACCACCCTACTTCGCTTGGCATACTCGTACTATTTCATGTTTTGAGATCTGCCATGTATTTTTTGGTGACCGAGTTACCTGTGTAGCCCTCAAAAAGCAATTTCCAGTACCAATGTGGACATTGAATATGGAAAATAGGATTTTAAACCCGGCCAGTGAACAACGCGTTACACAGTCTTTTACTTTGGAAGTTGCCAAGACCTAGTAGAGTAAATTGCATTTCAACTATCACATTCGTTGCTATCAAAAGTCGGAAGATTTTTACACGCTGATGAGGCGCAAAGCGACTAGCTACCGAAAGAAAGATGAGGATTGCAGTTGGAAAGTTGATGCGAATAGGCACTCAAAGTCGCCTTTTCCTCTGTTTTGTGTGCTTCATGATAGGATTCGGCACTACCGAGGTACGATGTAACCATATGTGCCACATTTAGTCTTCTATCAAGACCCTCAGGGTTTATGCAAGTACTACTTTTTGTGACGAATCAACTTTGTGACAAAGTGATATTCATAGGTAATAGGATCACCACACTGTGGCTATCGTGCTGCCACAACACAACGTGTACAAACTCGTCATTCATGGAACTATCAATGAATCCGCTTCATTGTGTAAAGAGCCTCAAGTATTTCGAAATGCTGACTATTTTCAGAGGAAACGCTTCAAAGGCTCCAGGGAGCTCTCTAAAAGTAAGTGGGCGCTGACCCAACTCTATTCTGTCATAATTCTCTATTGACCCGATTCTATCTCGAGGCATGGCATGTAAGGCACAGTCAGATCATGGAGATCGTCTTTGCTTGTAAAAGTTGAAAGAAGTTGATGCAAATTGGGATGAAATAATAATGATTTACAGTGTAGCGGTTTTTGGTCTTGTTTTTGGTTTTCGGTTTGGTTTTTGGTTTGGTTTTGCTGTGTGTTGTTATGAGATTCAATTTCGCCGATTTGAACCACGATGGCTCCATTTTGCCGCTAACAAATCAATAAACTACGAGTCAGACATTGACGCGCTCAACTATCAACAACAACATTTTATCTTCACAACCAATCTCTACAAAATGCGATAAATCACTTCTACAAACTTCAAAACACATTGAATCAATATTAATTATTAATCCGTCAATATTTATACAAAATGCCACGTCCAAAACGTACAAAAGTTAATCGTTCTGCGCCTGCGCCTGCCCAACGCGTTACAAATTCAACGGAAGCAGTCGCGACAGAGCCTATACCAGCGGCAGCACCAACGGCGCTTTCTTTCAATGATTTTTATGATGTTAGCGATGATGACCACAATAGATCCGCGAGCGCCAAGAAGTTAGTCAAGGGAAAGGCCGTTGCAACACGAACCAGTGGTCGTAATACCGCGAGCGATATCGAGGATACAAAACCTAGAAAAGCTGTGAATACTGCAAACCTGAAGAATGCGCCGAATGTAGAATCGGATGGTGATGCTATGCGAGTATCTAGTAGTCCCGAGACTGAGGTAGGAAGAAGAGGTAGACTCACATCGGTCATGGACAATTCTGTGCTTGCAATTGGAAACTTCCGGAGAAGGACACGAGAGCCGAGTATTTTAGGACAGCAAGGTTCGCGAGCTCGATCGAGCAGTATAGATTCGGACTTGGCAGAGGAAAACGGTCTTACAAGTGTTGGCAAGAGTAATACATCTGGGCTAGGATTAGGAACATTTAGAGGACGCGCCGGATCTAGGAGACCAAGTAGCGTAGCCGGGGATAGACCAGAAATTGGATCAGTATTGCGACTCGGTAACTTCAAAAGAAGAGCTCGGGAGCCTAGTATATTGGGAACGGCGCGAAAGCCAGAGCAAGCAAGACCTACATTTGATTCGGACTCAGATTCGGATGATTTCGCGCCGGAAGATGAATCAACACCTTTAAACTTTACCAAGGGAAGAGCTGTACCTTCATCTTCGAGTTCAAGAAAGCGAAAACTATTCAACGTACAAGTTCCACGTTCACAAGAGGCTTCGCAAGCACAGCAGAGCCCTTCCAAATTGCCTGTGAACGACTCGGATCCTGAAGATATTGTACCTGCGACTGCGCCGATAGAGAGTGATGAAGAGGAAGAGAATAGTCTACCGGAACTAGACAGAGAGCCTTCACCGAATGATTCGCCATTACCATCAACCGAACGCATCACAACACCCGAGCCTACGAGTGAAACCATGGCACCTCCACGTGGTAGCAGTTCTTCTCTCTCGCCTGCTCAATCTTTACCATCACCTCCACCCCCTCCTCAACTTACTTTAAATCTACATCAAGCAAGCAGCCGAACTCGTCGTATTATACAACCTCAGACTCCACCACGTGTTGCAAATTCAGAAATGCAATCCTCTCCTATATCTTCTCCACCCTCACTCACACATTCCCCCGACATACTGACACGGTCCACCTCCAAACGACCCACACGTAAAGTCGCGCCCCAGCCTGCAACACTATCTACCGCAGCTCTACAAGCTCTACTTCCAAGACGTCGTCAACGCCATCGATCCGCTTTAGACGTGGAATCCGATAGTGAAGTGGATGTTACTGGCCTTGGTGAACATGATGACGAACTAACCACAATCGTCGCCCCAATGACTCGTCGTCAAGCATCTGTTCAATCTAATCCCAGAGCATCTGCCCCACCTTCAAAATATTCCCAAAAAGCCAAACCTAGCGCAAAAGGCAAAGGAAAGAGAACCTATGGAAGGAAACCTGCGACTACAACATCGGATAAGGAAAATGAAGCTGATCAAGATGATAGTTTAGCACCTATCCAAGACACAACATCACCTGAAGAGCCTCGGAGTGAAAATAGTTCGGAGTTAGAAAAGAGGGTAGGAAAGGAATTGAAGAAAGCGGCGAGGAAATTCCAAGAAGTTGATAAATGGGAGTTGGATTTTGAGGAATGTGAAGCAAGTAGTGATCATCTTGCCCGGTAGTAGTCATCAATTCATGAAAGGGGTGTGATGTAAACGAATTTTCTTTTGCTTACGGAGAGCAAAAAGCATAGCGAGGAGTTGGGGTTATGAAATGCACATGTCTTTACGAGTTTATACACATTATTGTTATGAAGGGTTTGAATAAACTTAGGAATCGGTGGTGAGATAGCAGTTTAACTGGAAATACGGCTTTTACGCCTGTTATTGCAGGAACGAAAACTTATGGTTTGATGGCTGAATACGGATTCGTTTCATGTAGTTGCTCAGTATGATTTATATATAGCTAGATAACTTCCTCTTCTCCTTTGTGAAAAGTGAAGGTATTACAAAGCTTAATGCAATGAATATGAGTATCAAGCCTTTACGTCTTTCTTTGTGGTGACTGTGAGGTTGCGGATTTGAAAGATGGTAGACTACCAATTGGAATGCCCTGGTAGAACGCTAACAGTTTCTCATTGACGGACAATCTCACATTCAGGAAACTCATATATCTATCTATTCTTCGACCTGTGGGCGAGGCTCCACACATAGAAGCTTGGATTTATATTGTGACGGTGTAGTGCATCTGCTTTTTGCTGGAAAACTACTATAAATCGTGGAGTCTTACCATACTCATATAAACAGATGGTATATAGATAGATAGATCATTGGACATCTATATCAACCGGTGCGAATTATCGCTGTTTAGTTTACTAGATTTCCAGACTCCCATTATCGATCCATCCCCTCCCATCCGGACATCTCCTAGCGCAAGTACTATAGAAATCGCTGCATCCAAGTTTCTACTTCTCAATCACCTAATTTATAAAAAAAACATTATCTATCCCATTCCCCCCTTATCTTGACCCAATCCCTCTCACTCCTCAACAATGTATCATCTCTCGTAACACTTTTTTTTAATCCTTCATCTCACTCACTCCCAACCTATCTTCCTAACTTCTAATAATGATTTTTGAAAATACTATAATTGGTGGATACACTTGAGGACTTCCAGATAACCAAGAACCATGAAATAAAGACTCTTCGAAGATTCTCAGGAGTTGGCCTCGAGGGGACATATACATATACTCTCCCTCGCTGCTTACTCTATCCTATATTCACGTGGATGTGAATATGCATTTCATAGGATCAACCTGCCCATATCTTCGCAAAACGCCACGGAAATGGAAGTAGAGAAAATATAAACTATTGCTGGATAATCAGGCCTTTGAATCTCAGGACCGTCTGGGTTCTTTGAGTACAGTTTCAGGTTCCGAACCTGTAGCTTGTGATCCTGGTGATGATGCCATTCATGTCGTATATGATATTTTATCATTGTGGTAGAGGAAAAGCTAGGTTTAGTTCTGGGATCTGTGTCTTGGGTTGTTATTTTATATTTTATTGTTATACACATCATGAAAAGCGGTAGCAAGCGTGTAATTAGCAGAAACCAGAAGAATACAACTAGATTATTTTGCTTAGATCATTTCCACACGACGAGGACTTTTTTATATTGATTGTGCTGGAAGGTGTGTGATTTGATGTATTGGATATAGTATCATGTTTCTGTGCCGTATTTCCTATGAGAGATTAGAGATAGGATTGGAATGTTGATATGTAGGTGAGGTGTATCTAAGATTGAGACTAGATTTCGATATATGGTTACTAGTTTCGTGGGGTGAAAGCGTGGGTTGCAAGATGCAGCGTAATTTAGACGTAAAAAGCTGGGAGTTGAATAGCATCATTTACAGTGTGAGGCAGGATGGTTATCACGAAAGAGGTGTGCTATTTAGCGGCACAATAAAATCTCACCTAACCCCTGATCATATCCTCGGTAACTAGCTACTAGTCTAGCTAACAATTAGCTGCTAGTAAGGGTCCAGGAACCCTTCCGCGAACCCCATCCACCATTCACAGACCCCTATTGATGTGAAATAAGTGGGTTTACTAGAATTGACGATGTAACGATACCTAGGTACATAACCGCCAACTGAAAAAAGTGAGTTCATGTACAGAGGACGAAGTATATGTGCAGGGTTGATGTGGAAATTTAAATAGAAATTAGGTTTGGGAAGTGCTGGGTAACATTTGTAACATTTGTTAGGGTTAGGACGAGGATTTCGAGATGCGGGAATGGACGATTGATGATTGATGATTGATAAGGGGGTGGTATGTTAACGTGATGGGAATATAAATATTAGGAAGACGAGGGAAGAGATATTGATTATAGTTCTTTAATTTTTATATCTGATCCTAACCTACAACCAGTGAGTGGATTAATATTTTCATCTCATCTCATCTCAGTTCTGCTCCACCATATAAATACACCCAATATTTAAATATTCATACAAATTCGTACAATGCCTCAAAACCGAACCAAACTCCAAAATTCCAAGGAAGCTCACAACCATCATGAACTCTGCACATACAACTTCGGCATCGAAGTTCCCTTCCACGGGTAAGAAGCTAAATCCGGACACGAAATTTTGAGCCGAGGTTGTGGTGGATTAATAGTATAAATCCCACGATCTGTTTTCGTGAATGAGAATTTATTACTTCCATTTGAAACTCTGCAAGAGCTGAAATATGGGTAGGTGGATTCTAGTTGGTGTATTGTGGATGAAGAATCTGAGTCTATTCATATTAGAATCTTTCAACCTGCAAAGTCAGAAGAATGAATTCAAGGTACTCACCAAATCTAAATCCAAGCTCCTCACCCCCAACTACTTTTTCCGTGCGGAAAACCTGAGTTCCATCTTTTTCTTTCCCGATGAAATTGACCATAGTATGGGGAGTAGTTTCGCAAACAATGTTTGTGATTTTTTGTTCGGGTATTAGTGTCCAGGTAAAGTGACCTGTTTGGACAAATTCTCGGAGGGGGACGCCAGAACTCTGGATATCGCAGTGTGCCGACAGATCGAATGTTGGAAAGCCATAGTAGCTGTACCAATCTGATTTGGATGAACTACGGATGTTGATGTGGCTATATGAGATATCTTGAGCTAGTTAAAGGTTAATACAGTGATAGGACATAGGTTTTGATGATAAGGACGAACTCAAGACTGTGGTATTTGGATCTGCATGGTCTGTTAGGATGTTTTTTTTTTGGATATAGAGAAGTGGTAAAACTAACCACACGATGATCCACCAAATGAAAAGAGAGCAATTTGGTGATTGATGGCAAGTTGTCCATCAGAAGCTGTGCCCAGTCCGTTTATTGTGACGTTTGTATTGCAAGCACCATGAGTCAAACCAAGGTAAGCTGCAAATTCGAGAAACTTAGAAGGATGCATGTTGTATATGAAGCTCCAAAACCGGTTCGAACTGGGTGTAAATCTCAAATGAAGTAAATGAAGATGGTGTTGTAATGGACGAACACTTCTGGCTGAAGAAAGGCGCAATATATAATAGTTCACGAGAAACTTCTCGTTTCATATTTTTATGTTTCATCGCCATTGATTTGATGTCGATGATTGTACTAACATTTTCCAACAGTTGGTAGTAATAAACCATCCATGGTCAGAACCAAACCGTCGGGTTCGTACGTCCATATGCGATATTAGCGCGAATGACAACTATATTTTGTGTGGTTTATTAGCCGCCAATGGTAAGACGAACTTTTTGTCACTCTATAGTTAGTGCATATGCATAGTAGATATGTGATAGTGATGTACTATATACATTTGCGGGTACCAAGATTTTGTGGATCTGTATTGCCGATTTGTGCTCCACCATTCTATTGCGGTTATGAGCTATGAACTCGACGAGGTCTGAGAAAAAGTGAGCGCCCACTGAGATAAATATGGGGAATCGAGACCTACGGAGTAGTGGCATACCGCACCGTACCTATATCAAAAAACAAAGAAATCTATTCGAATTGTGTAACCTGGATCCCAAGTTTTCTACCAGAATATTTCTCCGGTCATTACTTTACCCTTGCTCCTTTTATTTAAGCATCTTTCTCGGAGAAAGATATACATGAGACTTCATTCCACCAATCAGGAGCAATTTCCGAAATGCTGTCAAGGAATAAGCGCCGATAAATACCTCGTAGTAAAGACAGCCTGGAAATTACAAACTGATCTAGACTGCATCTCTCTCGTTACGCCATACGATGTCAGCCGCTCGTCGTGACACCTTTCCCTTTGCTATCCGCCACTACCTAAAACCATTAACACTAAGGAAGTGAATGTAGTTCTACGATAGTAGAATTAAGCTTAGGTCAAAACACACACACTACGCATGGTCTGAGGAAGAATCAGGGAGTAGATTCCGGAATCTACCTTTACCATCGCAGGTGCAAAATCCACGCCTTCGAATGTAAATCTCAGCAACTGGATAAAGAGATTTAATTTCAGGAATACCTATAATGGTTTTGATGTACACTTGCATGTTAGCTGAGCTTTCATGCTTCTACTTCTGTTTGGGACACAGGATCACGACGCTGAGCAGGTACATTGTAAAAGCAGAACGCACCTGTCTCATTGAGAGCAAGGATCTCCCCTATGATATTCTTTGCAAAAATTTGGATGTTGTCCCGACAAAATGTATCCTCATCAGAGGCAGATGGAAGTGTTTAGAGCAATGATTATCGAGGGAGAAAGATATCGTCGAAAATGTGAGAGCTCTCTCGCTTCTTATATGGCTCTTGAATCAACTTCTTTCCAAACGACAGCAGTGGGATAAGCTTTTATCATAGTTGCCACACACTCAGAACTGGGAGCCTATATGTTTTAGATGGTAGCGATAAGAATGACTCCGATGAAAGAGGACACCAAAGGGAGAGGACATGAGGGATGGTGCAGACTTGCTGAAGGTTATCGGAAGTCTCACCCAACATTATTCGCAATGCGAGGATCGAGTATTTCTAGACTCAAATACATTTTTGGCATCCAAACTATGGGCCAACTCAAAGATTGATTTCACATCGTCAATCATTCCATGGATAAATAGCCATGCGCGATGATGTCGGCCCTCTCTAATACCACACAAAGCCACCTTGAAAACGCAAAAGCTTCTTGTGGAATATCAGTTCAATTCAGTTCAGTCATGTGTGGGCGAAGGAAAAGCACGTAAGTTAACAATAAATGAGAATAATACAAGTAGTATAAATGTGAATAATAATATCCATCAGATCGGAGTGATATCGGGTCAATTACCCCACATTATCAGAAGCTTAGTCATGAGGTTTCCAATTTCTCACCACCATGATTACTTCCTTCATCTTTCTCATCTTTCTATCTCATCGGCCGTCCCTTTGTATATATACACAATGATGCTCATTCAATTTGTTAATTGGCACTCGTTATCTTTCGAAACTCTTATCGTACATTGACGAATTGAATCATAGGAAGAAATGCCATCAAGAATAGAACACCTCATCATCGGCCTCCGAGATACACTCGATTTTGTGTGTCAACGAAACGATGTCACGATAGTCCTTCTCTATGCTATCTCCGCCGTGCGCTGAATACCTGCACACGCTCATGAAGTGCCGATCAAAGATATAACGCAGACACGAATCCACAATCCCCGAGCTGCCACTTTTGAATACATTCTCCTGATCATATAACATTGCGAGATAACATACGCTTGGCCGTCGGCACTTGTATGGACCTCGTCACATTGATACCATTGGCACATACTGGACAAAGCGCCATCTTTACCTTCCTATATAAGCAGAATGTTCTGCCAAATGTTCAAGCAATTACTTGGCACTTGGCCTTGGCGTAGTTTTGAAGCTTATCAGATCTCGCCAAGCCCCCTTTCAACATTTCCCCCTGCCTAATGTGGTATAATATCCGACATTAGCACACTTTGGCAAATCTACCTTTTCACCAGTCATAACTTCATTCTTCAAGAAATTTATCAGATACACTCTTAACTCACTTGATTATTGAACATGAGTCGAACCAAATGATTCTAAAATAATCTAAAACTGGGTATTTACGGAGTTTTCGAGCAAAATAGAGATAAACCACAGCCGAATGCGGCAAGGTCCATATCCAGTCAAGTGACTTGAGACGGCATCTGAGATAAACCAACAAAACACAGAGGACGCGGACCGCGCCGCTCGCTGATATCTTGATCGTGTGGAGTTGCTATATATGGGAAGGATTATTAGAGCCAAGAGATGAGAACACAACACCTTACATTAAACCGCCTTGGCTTTCACCTTCTTCGTCGTTATTATCAATTGAGCGAGGCTGGTCGATGTGGATATACGTGAAGATGCTGTCAAATTTGGAGCCACTTTTTATCACGAGAACCCGGCAATGGGGAGACATAGTTGATGAAAGAGAGGAGTCTTGTGCTTACCTGCTTCTTCTGGGGGATTGTTCTCGATCGGCGGTGGGTGGTAAACCAGTACATATAGTTCTACGTTTTCTCCTTTTGTTGACTACCATCTTCCAGTCAAGTTTCAAGTCAAGTCAATAATTCAAAGATCTCAATATGGTTTCCAAGATTCTCCCAGTCGCCGCTCTCGCAGGTGCAGCTATGGCTGTTTCCAGTTGCCCACTCTCAGTTCAGATCGCTGGTACCGCCGACCATGTTGCTCAAGTCGCTATTACCAACACAGGTGCTGAGGTTGTTACCGTTTTCAAGGGTAACACCGTCTTGAGCGAACATGCGACTCTAGATCTTGTTGCCTCTACAGGTATGCCGAAAATCTGGATACACGTTACTTTTAGAATTATGACTAACAATTTACAGCCGATAAGGATCTTGAATTCAAGGGAACCTACGTTAATTACAAACGTGCCGGACTTGATGCTTCAATGTTCCAGACCATTCAACCTGGAGAAACAGTCACCGCTTCTGTGAATGTCGCCAAAACCTACAACCTTGAAGGTCTTGAGACCGTTGATATCACTGCTGTTCAAGGTTTCAGATATGTCACCGGCGAAGTTGCTCCATCTCTATTGAGCGAAACTAGTCTTTGCGAGGATGTCACCTCCAACACTGTGACAATTAAACCTGACCAGAGCAAGGTTTCATCGTAAGTATTATCACTCCTGAAAGTGAGTGCTGCATGCTAACCTTTTCTCCAAGTGATCTCATCTCCAGAGCTGAATCATCTCCTATGTCTCGCATTCAACAGCGTGCTGTAACCTTCAGCGGTTGCACTGCTGCTCAAACCACCTCCCTTCAAACCACAGTAGCAGATGCTATCACCCTCGCCACTAACGCTTACACCGCCGCTGGCACCGCTGCCTATTACTTCACCACCTGGTTCAAGTCCACCTCTGAGGAAACCGCCGTTCGAGCCATTTACACCGACGTCAAGAACGTTCAAACCAAATCCCCTAAGATCTCCTGCACGGATACCTACGGAGATTGCGCTGATGGAAGTGCATTACTCTACACAGTTCCCAGTGCCAACGTCATTGTTCCTTGCCCCAACAATGGATACTGGGGATTTGCTGAATACTCCCCTACTTGCGCTAATTTCGATTATGATCGTGCTGGAAGTCTCTTGCACGAGATGACTCATTTATACGGTACTCTGGATTACGCTTATGGCCCAACTGCTGCTAAGGCTTTGTCGGCTGCTCAGGCTGCTAACAATGCTGATACTTATGAGATGTATGCTGGATCTGTCAGACTTGGTGGTTGCACTGGTTAAATATTCTCGAATTTTGATTGGAGGTCAAGTGTGGGGAGAAAGGTTGCTGGGCTGGAGGCTATCAGGAAAACAATTTGCGATAGGAAAAGAGGTGGGTGAAAATCCCAGGCCTTTCTCTTGTAGTCGTAGCTGTACTTATTGACAGCGTAAGTCTAGAGGTTAGGAGATTTTGGCTTTTTAGAGCCTAAGAATAATATCCTCCTGGGAGTTTTCAGATTTCACGCACTGATAAAATATCATATCTTTTTATACTATTCTGCTTCAAAATACTACATGATCATATGATTTTGAATGAATATTCCGCTGATGTCGGGGAAAGCGGTTATGAGCTTTTGTTTGCCCTCCCCATCTCAGTTGAGAGGACAAAAAGAAACAATAGAAAGGGTAAAAATGAGAAGAGGTGTTCGAATTTTGAGGCTTTAAGACATTGTGTTTAGTACACCGCAATATGATAAGTCTATCAATTTCCTTTTTTGATTATTTATTCAAAGAGTGAATAACATGGCCGTCGATTTTTTTGGAGTCACCAGACAAGCGTTGTGACTCCAGTCATAACTCTTGGGTGGAAGTCGATGAGCACATGGTATTGTATGGACTTCAACTGTTACAGACTTCTCAGGTTCCGCTATCCAAAAGCTGGATACACATTATACAGATCAAGGTCTCTAGATCTAAGCGCAAGATTTCGGTAATATCATTTACTACTTTGTAAGATCTTACATCTAGACTAATACCACCGCACACTGTAGACTTCTTCAACATCGCAACCAAAACAGAAAGCACGCCCATCAAAGTGTTTACTGGACCGTAAGTCTTTACCAATTTTTGCATGCGGGCTCACGATCCGGAAAGTCATATTAGGTTAGATATGCGAAATTTGTGGATGTTGGAGATTAATTTTGTTTGTTGTAGTACAGGTTTGGGTGTGAATTGCTAGAATACTAAGGCTTGTTCTGCGCAATTTGACTCTTTTTTGGGCTATTGGACGTTGGATTATAAAAGCCTAAAATAAGGATTATATAGGGGTATTATGCGAATAGTCAAAGCATTACTTGGGTTGAGTACAGTCATTCAGTTAGTTGAGAGCAAAGTCGAGGAACCAATTCAAGATGCACTTCTTAACCATTTCCAGTATCGTGTTATCTCTTGCCAGGAGGTAAGTTTTACCCTCCCTCACTCGATTCACAAACATGAGAATCCGGACGAGAATGCTTCATATCAAGCAAGCTGTTGGAGTGATATCAGCATCTTACACTCATGATAACCACCTCAGACATCATCATGTCTTAATACATTAAAATTGCATGTATCTATAAAAAGCTACTCGACGCAAACCCCAAAAACTCACGTGCTGCCTCTAATTAGGAAAGTCATCAGTCGTTCTTTCCCTCTTCTGCACTTCCTGACTAGCTACACCTTACCAGCGCAATTTCACCGTCACCTTCCCCTTCCCCTTCACCTCCCATGCGATTTTCTTTTTCTTTCTTCTTTTCAAACATCCTCAAACTCTCATCCACCATCTCATGGTGAGGGAGTAAATTATCATTTCATTCATTTCACTCGGGCTCTCCCGTTTTTTCATCCCATTTTCGTTATACCCTCAACGACATCTAGTTGCAGAGACGATACATACTCCCGTCAATTTCTTCCCATCACTTTCGAGGATCAACTTCAAACTTGTCGTCCCATCTTGTCATTCAATCTTGTACAATTCCTCTCGATACTTAGAACGTCAACATTTCTCTTACCATTCACTTCCATCCGCTTCACCTCTGCACAAAGAACCCTTGTTGAGTCCCTTGAAGTCATCATCCAAGTCTTTTCAGGTCCATGTAAGTCTTTGATATTTTTTCATCTCCCGATCAATTAATTTTATTCTAGGCCATGCTAAGGGGTCTAGTAGTTTTTATCTGTGCTTTGAGGATTCACAACTGACCACGTATGATATGCAGATTAAGTAGCCATGGAAAAGAAGCCTCCTTCCGGGGCTAAACGAAAGGTTGTGGATGCATTCGCACCTCTTCCAGCTGTACAAAAACGTCGCACAAATTTAGCATTATTACAAGATTCCTTTGTAGTATTGAGAGATGATGATTTTAATTTGGTAACAGATGATGAAGGCAAAAATTTTCGGCTAGGTGATGGAAGGAATCATCCCAGACGGGCTGTGGAATTTCCGCGGGCGATTCGAGGACTTGATTTAATTTACAAACCTTCGCCCTCGTCGTATCTTCAGTGAGTATTGAGCATGAGCTTGATATTGCGTAAGCTAATAAGCTTCTCTGTAGGATGATTATGGGACCGAGGGTGAAGGTATTTGTTGGTCCAAATAAAAAGTTATTCGATCTACCAAAAGACCTGCTTTCATACTACTCTCCAGTTTTAGATCGGTGCTTTAATGGGGGGTTAATTGAAGGCCAAACACAAACAGCAAATTTACCAGAGGACTCAGTAGATGATTATGAGGTCCTTGTGGAGTACGTACTTCGTCACGATATCAGTTATACGCTCTCTATCTCCAACTGCGGAACGGAAACGGCGGAGCGTTGTATATCTTTCTTGAAATTTGCAGACAAGTACGACCTGGGAAATATCAGTAACGCTGTGTATAATGTACTTCGACCAGCGTTGGTAAAGTATGGAAAGAACTATTTCAAGGCGAGCTACATCGAAGAAGTGTTTGCTTTGACGAGGACTGGTGATTGTTTGCGGGAATTGATGGCAGATGCCGCTATTTCATTTGATGGCATCCAGATTTCACGAGCGTTCGGAAAGGCTGGCCTTTTCCATAAGCAAGAGAGTGAGATAGAGGGATTCGCACCCGTCTTGTTGCAACAACTTATGAAGGCAACATTAATGATGGAAATTAAAGATCCTTTCTCGGATGAATCAAAGTACTTGTGATCTCTGTTTTGGGCTTGAGCGTAGAGCTTCAACTACATGTTATTTTGCAGAATTTCCTCAATGGAGGCGGAGGAGGCCCAAGTTTAGCTTATAGAACGTGGAAAGTGGGAAGTGCCTGGACGTTTTATGATTGATGCGATTACATACGGGCTCAGGGAATTAGTGGTCAAATCAAACAAGAAAAGGTGACATTGCAGAAGGATGGAAGGGGATTCAATTTAGCTTGTAATAATCGATTGATGTTACAGTTGCACAGTAACTGGTTTATGGAATCTATGATCATGTATACAGTTAGCTATAGCAAGGTTCGCTTCTATCAAACACCTCAATTGAACATACATCTATCTATCTAAACTCATATTTCTAGCTCTTCCATCCCGAATTCTCTTTTTATACTCCTTCCCATGCCCCTCCCATCTTCCTTTCTCTTCTCTTTCACTCGACCCTCATTCTATTTGTTTATGTTAGAATAATTATAATACACCACTCGGAAGATTAGGTGATTTAGGTGATTTAATACTTCGTACACTGACTATGATAGCTAATTGGTCCACTCTAATAAATACCTACCTAGGTAATTAGACAGAAAAACAGAATGAATGAAGGCGTGGGCTGTGAATTATGTGTCGCCGCGAGCTTGGATGAAAATAAAAATAATTGTCAAATTATCTACCTAATTAATCTCGCTCTATTCCGCTTTCGCAAGCTCGTTACTTCCCATGCCTAGAAACATATACAAATTATCATATACTCATTTACGTCATCAATCAAGCCCCGAAATAACTCTAGACGAATCATACACTTAAACAAGTTCTCTTCCTTTCTTCTCACAATCCTTCTTCCACTCCTCCATCCATTTTTTTACAAACTTGACTTCTTGACTGTGTACGTTCTTAATTGGTTTTGGAGGAAAGTCACGAGTGGTATCGTTTGGGAAAACTCCATTTTCATCCCAGTGATGGACTGCTCCTTCGATTAAGATGAATGGTTGGGAAGTAGAAGAGGTACGGTTATGAGCTGTGGTGTTGAAGGGTGATGCGTGAGGGGTTGCTGGACGCCAAACATCTTGCTCACCGTCAATGTATGCGAGACGTGGATAGCTGAGGTTGAAACCACCGTGCTTGTTTATATTTTCGACAGCTGGGGGCGTGGTGATGTTGAAAGAGGCTTCGCAGATGATGGAGAGGTAGGGGAGATCAATGGTGCGGGATAATAATGGGAGCTGGTTTGCGGGAACGGAAGCACCGTTTTGAAGGTAGCCCCACTCGGTACAGTATTGATAGGGCCAAAGACGCCAATCTTGGGATGAGTCATCTTGTGCGTAGTAGGTAAGGTTGTGGGTTGAGTAGCAGGAATCTTGGCTGGGAGAACAATCGCCAAAGTTTGCAGAGGTGTAATCTGTGATACGTTAGCGTTTTGCAGGTAAAATAGTGAAAGATGGGGAGGAATCATTACCAGTCAACCAACCAATCCAGTTAAGATATGGAATTGTTAAGTTACTAAGTTGAGAACCATAACCACCTTTCGTAAGTAATTTCTGAACCTCAGTTGTAGAGGTATTCAAACTTGGCCAAAGAAGCTTGTTACTAGTAACATTACCACAATAGTAATCGAAATATGGTGTTCCTTCAACTGCTGGATCCCAGTTCTTACTTTGCCATTCCCACATTCCGTACATGACTACCGACATGAAATCATTGCTATAAGTAACATTTGGAAGTCCCCAAACAGTCTTGAGTTCTTGGACCAAAGCTGTGTTGTTTTCTTGTCCAATGACAATGTTATCCATAGAATTAGTGATGAGTTGGGTATTTTTGATACATTTTTGATCGGCAAAAACGCGAATAGGCTCAAAGTAAGTCCAGTAATCATAGATGGCTTCTACTACACCACTAGAAGAAATTGTACCTAATCAAATGTTAGTCAGATTACCATTTGCAGAATGGAAGGAAGCAAATTACCCCAGAAAGTATCTGGATACAACTTTCGCAAGAAAGCATTGAAAGCACCAGCATAAGAACCTCCATAACCAATATAAGCCACATTTGGTGCTGTAAGATTCTGATCTTCCAATCCCGGAAACACAATATTCCTAGCAAAATAAACCTCATCCATCAATGCTTGTTCCGTGGTTAAGAATCTCAAATTCTTGGTCGAGAAATCTGGGGTTGGGATACTTTCACCATAGTAACGATGTTCGAGCACAACACCAATACCATTTGTCGCGACAGCCAATTGATGTAAAAGACCATTTTGTAAAAATGGTAATCGACCTGTGGCATCGGTTTCTCCTGATTGAAGGACGATTACTGGTCCACCAGGTTTGTAGTAGGTAGCGTCGAACCAATAGCGGAGTGGAAATGTTCCATTGCTGTGAGGTTCATAACGGGATTCATTGTGGAAATAATCAATCGGAACGGTGAGATTGTACGTTGGGTAGAGGAGGGAGGGATCGATATTATCGCGCTTGGATAGTGCTAACTCTCGACGTGGAATGGTGGTTCTCTATCCGCGAGGGGTTAGCTTTGGAGTAATAGGAGTGTAAGGAAGCAACTAAGTGACCAAGCGGGACTTGACAGACATGTAGAGAGGAGGTGAAAGGGAACATACGCTTAGTTTTCCACCAAAACCATCAGGATATAATTGATGAGAGAAAGCACATTGAAAGAATGCGAGAATCGCGCAACCAGTATAGATTGTAGAAACCATGCTGTTTGATATGGACTTTGGTAGATTTGTGATGCCCGAGGATTTGTTGATATAGAAACTTGTTAGACCATCAGCTTGGTTGGCTGTATATGATGTCAGTCTAATGATACGGTTTATTTGAAATCATCTCTGATTTCCATCTTTCCTTCCATAAGTTTATTCATGAAATACATTCTCCTCTACTGCAGTAGGATGAGGTTCATTGGTGTAACATTTGATCACCAGTTGAAGAAAAGGGAATTTGTGAATAGTAGTTCGATCATTAGGATTGGAACAAAGTGAACATTATAAAATACATACCTAGGTAGGTAGGTATATAACCTTACTTGACTGATGAGCACAAATCCAATTGACTTCTTATTTCTCCCACTTCAAATCAATTCAATGAATGAGTCCTTTTCTCCGAACCTCTTTTCCTTCAAAATCCATTAATAATTGCGACACCGTTTATCTTTATACGATGAATACTTCCCTCAGCCACCCAAGTCAAGTATGCAGATCGATATCAGCTGAATAATCAGTCTCTCCTCTATCATATCTCCACCGTATTCCACATCTAGAAGGTGTTACTTCTCGTATAATTCTAATGTATACAGAGTAGGTAACAAATTATGTGAGCGTGCTTTTCTGTTATCTTCACTCGATCTTTAAAGTGGAGATGTCTTATCGTGAAATGGATTTTGATTGGTTCGGTACTGCATATTGGATTGTACCTTCTTCTTTAAGCATGGGTTCCGCTCGGGGTGTGGCTGGTAAAGAGGGTTTTTGCTTTCAAACGAGAGTATTGAGATTCGGTAAAGATTGTGATTGGTGGGGATTCAGCCACGTATATTTGTAGTACTGTCTTGATACTTCATACCATACCAACATCAACATCAAAATCTATCAACACTTTTTATACCATTGAATAATTATTCTCTCACCTATCTCATCATCTTCATAAATATTATCTCAGTCGTGTCATTCACTGAAAAGTAATACAATCTCACCAAGAATACCTTTTGAAAGCTTGGAAGGTTCCAAAGAACAATATGAAAAAACTTCCCGAATCAATATGAAGTTTCCTATTGTTTTATTAATTATTCCAATAAGGATTGAGAGACTTTTGTTATTAGAATTGAAGCCCCTGTCTAAGTTATCATTTTTGTTACAAATTCATGTTTGATGATTTTATGAATTAGGTACTGCCTTGACATTGTATCTTGAAGTTTTTGAACATACCATGTCCTGTTTATCCCATCTACCTATCTTGTAGTTGGTCAAGGGATGAACTTGTTCCAGCGGACATGGACTGATGATGAAGGCAATTCTTGAAGAAATTTGTATCTAGATGCAAACCGTAGAATTATCTTAAGATTACCCCAATGTACCAAAGCCTTACATGTTCGTATGAAGCAAGTTTGAGCTGTGATTGTGTAGTCAACTTGGATGTCTAACATTTCGACATCATTCTCGAGACCAAGAGGAACGTAGATATTATCCCTTGGATCCGACAACTGGATCTTGTTTCCTTCATCTTGGTCAACAGATCCCAAAATGGATAGGTTCGTTTGTTCTTGAACTTTTCTCTCGAAGATCAAGGATGTCTGTGCACGTAGAAATCCCAACATGATTGTTGCTACGGCTTCCCTCCTTCAAATCGATTGCGTTTTTTGTATATTCTATAGAGGTGTCTGTGAATGAGAGATTTCCATGGTCTGCCTGACCAGAGTCTTCTACCCTTCGAAATACGAAGCTATCATATATAGCAGAGAACACAAGCTGAAGATGTTCTAGAGGACATAGAATGCTTCTACACACAAAACACAAAGGTAATACACTGGCCTACAAAAAGTTCTTGAAACTATGATTTCCTTGCTACAGATAAGAACAATTTATCATCGATATCATCATCTCTATGGGCCTCTGCAAATCGCCGTTTTCTCGAATTAACTTAGTCATTTAGCTTCACTGGTTCCAGAGACTGTATTATCTATTATCTGTTAAGTCTAGTCTGTTACAATTCAACATGTCCCTGCTATTAAGCCAAAAGGTAACGCATTCCCATACTCACAAGAAGCAGCGTTCAAAAAGGCAAGAATTTAATTCATTTCAAAGCCATTCATTTACTTAACTTTCGAAATTAGACTTGCTATTCATCCTATTATCGTAAGGAAAAATAAGTGATAGAATGAAGAAACACCGATTTTGTTTCCCCGGTTCTACTCCTCTCGCTCCAGACCGGAGTTTAAAATATACATTTTATTCTCATCCTCTGTTGTCATCTGTCCTTCCCTTTACCCATCTGATATCATCTCATCTCTTATGCCTCAACAATATCTCCATCGGTAATACATCCATGACTAGCATCCTGCACCAATCTCGAGTATTTCGCTAATGTCCCCTTAGTATATTTCAACGGAGGCGCAACAAACTCTTTTCTTCTCCTTTCTAATTCCTCCTCACCACCTTCAACCTCCAAATCCAATACTCTAGTCTCTGCATCAATAATAATCTTATCACCATCTCTAACCAATCCAATAGGTCCTCCAACTTGTGCTTCAGGTACAATATGTCCAATCAAGAATCCATGAGATCCTCCACTGAAACGTCCATCGGTAATAAGTGCGACATCCTTTCCAAGTCCTGCACCCATAATTGCTGAAGATGGTTTTAACATTTCTGGCATACCTGGTCCACCCTTTGGTCCTTCATAACGAATAACTACAACAGTCTTCTCTCCTTTCTTAATTTCACCACGCTCGAGAGCTTCGATGAAATCATTTTCAGCATCATAAACCTTGGCTTTTCCGACAAATCGTAATCCTTCTTTACCGGTAATCTTACCGACAGATCCACCTGGTGCGAGGGAACCACGTAGAATTTGGATATGACCGGTTTCTTTAATAGGAGCTGAGAATGGACGAATAATTTCTTGATCGGATGGGAAATCAGGAACATCCTTGACGTTCTCGGCGAGAGTTTTACCAGTTACAGTCATTCCCGATCCATCAATAACACCTTCTTTGATGAGGAGTTTAATGAGAGCAGGAGTACCACCGATACTATAAAGATCATTGAAAACGTATTTACCGGACGGTTTAAGATCTGCGAGGAAAGGTGTTCGGTCAGAGACAGCTTGAAAGTCATCGATCGTGAGCTTAATTCCAACAGCATCTGCCATAGCAATAAGATGAAGAACAGCATTAGTAGATCCTCCAGTGATAGTAACAAGAACCATGGCATTTTCGAAGGCTTGTCTAGTCATAATATCTCTAGGTCTGATGTCCTCTTTAAGAAGATTTTTAATGGCACCACCAGCTGCGAAACATTCGAGTAATTTAGCCTTGGAATCCGCTGGGTTGGTAGAAGATCCAGGAAGGGTCATTCCCATAATTTCAATTGCTGATGCCATTGTGTTTGCGGTATACATTCCACCACATGCACCTTGACCTGGACAAGCATGACGAATGACATCGAATCTTTGTTCTTCCGTAATTTCTCCAGTAATGAATTGTCCATAGGCTTGGAATGCAGAAACGATATCAATATCTGCATTGTTTTGAGTCGAGGCACATCCCGGTTTAATTGAGCCACCATAAACCATAAGAGATGGTCTGTTAACTCTTCCAATTGCCATCATAACACCGGGCATATTCTTGTCGCATCCAGGAATTGAGATATTTGCATCATACCATTGACCACCCATAACAGTTTCAATACTATCTGCAATCAAATCTCTTGATTGAAGACTATATCTCATACCCTTTGTACCCATAGAAATACCATCCGAAACTCCAATGGTGTTGAATTGATATCCTACTAAACCAGCTCTCTCAACTCCTTCCTTTACTTTGTGGTTGAGTTCCAATAAATGCATATTGCAAGGATTCCCTGACCACCATACTGAGGAAATACCAACTTGTGCTTTATTTAATCTTTCTTCGGTCATTCCAGTAGCATATAACATTGCCTGCGAAGCACCTTGTGATTTTGGTTGTGTGATGGTAGATGAGACTCTGTTGAGTTTTGGTTCTGAGTCATCCGATGATGCGCGGAGAGATGAGGTAGAAGATAAAGAGCGTCTTGACGTAAAGTTAGTCAATTGGAAAGGACAAGACTTTGCAGATACTTACACATATTGTGAAGCTCTTCTTGAGGTGAGAAGAGAGGCATTTGCCCTCGTTCTCAATTGTGAGAGCATATTTGAGGGATGTTGTAAGTAAAATTAATTACTTCAACTTCTGTGTTTGTCGATGCTGAAATTTTAGGATAAGAGGACAGGTATGAAAGTCAACCCGTACTTCTCTTCAAAGCAAAGACAAGAGAAGTGAAAGCAATTGTGACCTCCCAAGTAGTCAACAACACAGCTTCAAGTAGGTATGAGCCAGATAGAAATTATTTCTCGAGATCGATATCGGAGCACGGAAAATGCACAAACCCCAGGTTTGCTGATTAAATTATTTTTGATTGGTTGGAAATTGGCTAAACTTAAGCAATATATTGATAAATCCAGACTCATTCTAACATTGGTGCTAGTGACATATTTCTGTATGAGCAAGCACGAGAGTCTTTTGAATCATGAATTCATCCCTCATCTTCTCTTCAAGCACAGCTACTCCGTCTATAAGGTGTTCAGGGACGACAATTGAGTGACAATTAAACCCTCAAAGGCTTTTTGATAATCAACTATTGCTCAACATAACAAGTTCCTATTTCGGAGCAATTATTACTCCACCATTCAACTCTATTATCGGAACCCCTCCTACCGTGTTAGATAGCAAATCCCTCCCATGAAGCTCTACCAGGGTAACATTCGCACGGTTCATTGTCGGTAACCTACTCCGTACGTCTCAATGGATGCCGAGAACACATGTAAGCCGATTCCTTCATAATTTACATCAGCAAGTACCGAGGTGATGAGATGAGAATATACATAATGTTGTTACTGATGCTTGTGATTTTGACATATGTGGGCACGTCAGGAGTGCTTTCTGCAGGTACGGATTAAGGCGCCATTGGATATTGAAAGATATAAGTATCGAAGTTTATTTCCTTTTCTTTTATTCTTCCCTTTTGATTGTCTCTTTCCTACTTGAACTCTCGGTATCTGTCTAACCAGCATATCGCCAAACTTACTTCTCCACGTTCCTTGTACCTCTACACAGCTACCCCGCATTATACCTAGAGATTCAAACAACCTTGACATCAACATCAACGTCAACCAACACTAAACTTCCAACACAAGCCTCATCACACAATGTCTGCACCACCAGAAGTTACCTTGAAGGATATAAGTGGAGATTGGGTTATGGTGAGATATATGTGACTCCTTCTCATACCTCATTTCTGTCTCTGTCATCAATTCCACCAACATATCCATACCCTCCAACCCGCTACCGCATATCAATGAATTTGATCCACCATCTTCAATCCACTAACAACCCTTAGAACAAAACCCTTTCCGACGACACTGACGCAGTCCTCGCCCTCCAAGGAGTAGGCTGGTGGAGCCGCAAAGCCATCTCTCTCGCAACCGTAACTCTCCACGTCAAACAATACATAGACGAAAACAACATTCCGCACATCGATATTGAACAAACTGCCACGGGCGGTATTAAAGGCACATCTGAATATCGAACACTCGATTGGGTTCCTCGAGCTCATGAAGATCACCTATTCGGCAATGTTTCCGCAAAATCTAGATTTTGTGCTTTGGAACAAGTAGATGATGATGCGTTTTTGAAAGAGGATTGGTTAGAGGGTGAGGAGGAAAATAGTGGTCCCGATGGGGAAAGACATGTTCAGAGTTATGGTGTTAATGAGGAGAGGGGTTGGGCAGCAATGCAGATTTGGGGGTTTGCGATTATTGATGGGAAGAGATATTATACCAGGAGGGTGGTGGTTAAGAAGGGAAGTGAAGCGTTGAAGGTTAGATTGGTTTACAATTGGCAGGGAAAACAGTAGATGAGTGTGGTATAAATGATAGTTGACGTGGATACATCAAATAGCAGAGGATGATAGATACCAAGGAGATTTTGGGAGTTATCGATCGTTGAATTTCTTACTTACATCCTACCAAATCAATTTTATACTTGAAGCACACTGTGCTATATATAGTTTCGATCAAATCCGAGCAGCAAACCCTGCCATACCACTTAAACCATCATCTAATATCCCACCCTTCCCTCGAGATAAACTATACTCTGCCCTCATCACAAATATCAACAAACCCTCACACATTTACCCCCCAACATTCAATACCCCATTCAATACCTCTACGCATTACTCCATCAACTAATCCAATAACTGATCTAGCAGGTTAATAAATCTACCATCATTCTAGCTCCCAATTAGTCTCATCAGACAGAGAGAGAGAGAAGGAGAGAGAGGGGGGGGAATCACTTCATACCTGTTATCTAATTAATTAAAAACGATATTTTTGTTCTTGATATTATTTCTATTTTCAAGTTTAGAATTATCGATTGTATAATTAAAAGATCAAAAAACACATATTATAAAATCCATAAAAGTAAATGGTGAAATTATTCAAATATATCAATTTATGTACCCGCGATATAACTCTTGTTTAAATATAAGATTATATACACGAGTATCCAAAACACCCCCAAATACCAAATTTATCAATTTATATACCCCGTGACTGATATGACCTATACCTCACAAAATACCCCATCCCAATACCCCGCGCAAAATGTCCAAAATACCAAATACATCGTTCTCCCATGAAAATTCATGACAGATAGGAAGTCGCTATATACAACCCATCGCACAATTCCCATCGTCGAACTCTGCTCAAAAAAAAGAAAAAAAGTCACACCCCCATGACCAATATCCCCCATCCAACTAATTACATCCTACAAAATCCATCTCCTCCACCTCATCCAACCACTTCTCAATCTCCTCCTCTTTCTCCTCCCTACTGTAATGAAAATTACAATCATTCTCAATAACATGCGCTAGAAGATTATCAACCTTCCAAAGAGTAGGAAGGAGTTTTGGTTCCGACCTATAAAGAGAATCGCACATCTGGGCGATATCCTCCTGTTGGGTTTCTTTTAACATTCCCCACATAATAAAGATTGGCAAGTGGCAGAATTCGACAAGTGAGATATCTATTATATGCATAAATTCTAGGGCAAGAGGAGTTGATGGGACGATGGTGCGGGCGGGAGCGGCGCGTGGTTGATTACCGCGGAGACGAAAGGTTGTTTGGTCACTCTCGATGGGGTCGAAAAGTGTTGGTTTGCGAGGAGTGGATGGGTGGGAGGTACCGCGCATTTGGTTGTGGGATGGACGGAGAGATCTTGAGGTTTGGAAGGCTCGGTTTTGTTGCGTTTTAACGCGGACATGGCAGTGTTTGGAAAGTTTTCCGCGAGACATGTTGAAAGTTGCTGTGTTTGATTGGATCGGATTCGGGAGTGTTAATGTTTGTGGTTGTATGGATGAGAAGGAGGAAACAGATTTTGGCAGCATATATTTGAAAAAAAAAAAAAAAAACCTGCGAAATCGAATTCTGACTACAAGCATGACTAGTTGGCGTTAAGGGTTTTCAAAATCCACTTAGCGTAACTCAAAACATGCCGGATTATACCAAGTCGAGTAGCTAGTCTCGATCACCCTATCAGGACTCTCCAAGGACTTCTTGTTGAAGGTATCTTGACACGTGTGGTGTGTGATTCGCCTTTTATAGTGTTCATGTAGTGCATCCAGGACGAGGCGAATGAGATTTTCTTTTTCGGGCTCTGGTATTCTGAGTTAATTACATGCCGATTGTATATTCTTCTTTCTCAATCTTAGTGGCTTGCCAAAAATCAATGCAGAAAATCCCCCCCGCCGAAAGATGAAATTTTCTTCGATTGTACGACTTAACCATTGGTTGGAAGCCGATCAGCTCTATATATTCTCGAATTGACCAATATGAAATTGTTAGATTTGAGAAAGGGTCGGTTAAACAACTACGATGTCTGGGAACACCTTACTTCAAAACACATAGCAGCGCTCACTTACAAACATAACTCAGTATAGGCTTGGAAACACACTTTGGTCAGAATGACTACTTGGACCAAATTTTACAGTCTCTTATTGCTGATTCCTCCCGCCTGAGAACAGCTGTTATGGTATCAATCAAGGTTTACCATTTAGGTCAGATAATACAGGCTACTACTCACCATTGAACACTACTTCATGGTGGAATTCCTGCCGCCTATCATTTTCAACGACCGAGTCTCCGCCATATATACTTATCATAGAAAACAGAAGACCGACAGGGTGTGTTTTGTTAAAAAACTTTTTTACTTTAGGATAGAGCGTAGAGCAATTTCTGTTTGCTTCCAAGGAGTCACACAGCTTTATAGCGCGCATTTGTGACATGAAGAACTCATAACCGAAAAACTTTTTGAAGCAAAATCACATATCTCAATTCCTGAAAAATAGTGCTCGTAAGAGAGATTCTTCACGCGGATACTTATAAAACGGGTTTGGTTTTGAGCCGCCATATGATAGAGAGGGCCAAACAAGACTAGTAGCTGCATCAGTTCCTTGTTAAGTTGCTGTTTGGATATTTACTACTGAGCACTTTTGACTTCGTGTAGAGCTCAAAGTACGCAAATATTCCTTTGATTCCTAAACAACTTCCAGGCTAGCGGTATGCGTAAAACCGTCTGTTCTGCTAGAGAGTTTGTGAAAAATAGACCGCTGCCACACTCATGGTAGGCGATGTTCTGCCATAGCCTAACTTTATGGTGCATAAAAGGACAATCTCCGTCTTGAGGTAGGTACTACTACCAACATCAAGACCGCTTCTCGTCTCTCCGCAGAAGCAAATTTCCAGAACGAGACAATTACCAGTGTGAACTTTACCGCAATTAAAGAAAGCATGGTGGAGGAGCTTTCAGTTCCTGGCTTCCCACATCAAAGCAGTCAACAATAAGCGATTCCGATGGCTCGGTAAATTCAGCATGGAGCTGGACTTGCTGACGCTCTATCATGGCAACCTTGTGGGACAAAGCTGTCAATGATGCAACCGAGAGTTAACCAAAAAAGTTCGGATGACTAGATGCAATTACCTAGATATTTATCTCCTAATGCTGGCGCTTATATGTCCGAGGCAGACAAATTAGAGCCAAACTTTCAGCAGGCCCCTATGGCGCTAACTATGGCCGTTCGCATAGATTGAATCGAATATATGACCCGGCAAGATTTTTCACGCCCAGAAGTGAAATTCAGGAGTGATATATCACGGCTTATCTTATGTATGTGCAATGTATAAAGATAGAAATAAATAATTCTTCGAATGGGAAGTCCCATCGGTCGTCATGTTGGGGTGAGTTGTTGGTGTAAGCATTGGCTCAAGCAGGTAGGATGGTTCAGACCCGGCAAGGGAGTCAACATATATGAAAGTCCATAAAGCTAAACTTTTCTTAGCCAGAGGATATTCGTTCTCTATGCCATTCCTTTTGGGATAACATACGGAAGGATTGTTACATCATCGGCAATTGAGTTGATGTCTCTTCGAGACGGTGATATCAATTGAGGGTTGAATGGCAGCTTTCATGCTCCACTTCAGTCATTGAATTTTTGAGAGGGATGGCCATTAACCATGAATATCCAGATATAGATGATTCAAATAAGAACATAGGAGCAGCCTGTATTCATTCAAGACGAGGTTGATGTTGAGTGTTTGTGGTGTTGTTGGTTCTATGGTGGTCTGAGCTCAACTCAAGAAGCCTCGGCATTCCCTGCAACGAAACAACTTCAAAAGACCTCACGTAACTCCACCACTCCTTCCTATTTCAAACCTCAATCATAAACGCCCACCATAAATCGTTGATATGTTGCTAATCGGTCTCACCGGCTCGATCGCGACCGGAAAATCCACTGTTTCATCAATCCTTTCGCAACCTCCTTACTCTCTTCCAGTTATCGATGCTGATTTACTTGCGCGCAAAGTTGTAGAACCAGGGACACCGGGTTATCAGAAGATTGTCGCGCATTTTTCATCAACTACCCCGGATCTCCTTCTCCCTCCATCTTCCGATCATGACAATACAAAAGGCGCTCCGCTGAATAGACCTGCACTGGGTAGAAGAGTGTTCGGGGATACTGAGGAAAGGAAAAGAGACAGGGCAGTGCTGAATGGAATTGTGCATCCCGCAGTTAGGATGGAGATGTATAAAGAACTGCTCGGATGCTATTTGAGGGGTTGTTGGGCTGTCGTTCTTGATGTGCCATTATTATTTGAAAGTGGAATCGATGTGATTTGTGGCACAGTCCTTGTTGTGGCGGTAAGGGATCCAAATATACAAATGCAGAGGTTAAGGGACAGAGATGCACACTTAACAGAGGAAGATGCTGAAAACAGGGTGAAGAGTCAAGGGGACGTGAGAGAAAAAGCAAAAAGATGTCAAGCTAGGGGAGAGTCGCGTGGATTAGTGGTTTGGAACGATGAGGGGAAGGATGAACTGAAGATAGAGCTACAAAAGGTCATGGAAACTATTCAAGGCAAAAGCCCTAGATGGTGGGCCTGGTTAGTACTATTGTGTCCACCACTAGCTGGACTTGCGGGCATATGGAATTATTGGAGAAATACTGTCATCAATAAAGAGTGGAAGAGAGGGGAGCTACAAGCCAGGGCTAAATTATGAGGCGCCAGCCGGGGAAAAAATGGAACGGACATAGTTCCAAAGGACAGGGACCATTGCGGAATTCCCAAGGAAGATTTCCGAGACAAGCCTGTCGGATTCAACGTATTGGCATTGCAGAATACCGTTTCTTGCATCTCCTGGAAATATCTTCACACATCTACAGAGGCCGAGAATAATAGGCAAGGTCCTATTCTTCCTTATGAATAGGGTCCAGGTGTGGTGTCAAGGTTAGGAGGTCTCCTGGTCGGCCGACAGTTTCTGTTCCTTCATAAAGTTACAGTAACCCATAGGATATCCTTTCCGCCATATTGAAACACTTCGTGTTGATATTCATCATAGTACAGAATCTAGATCTACCATCTTCCAATGATAGGCGAATTTCTTGGCTGAGTTTCAGATCGGATCAACTTCACTTGGTTATTTAATAAGGGGTAGCGAATTTTGAAATCATAGATACAAGAGCACAGGTTGCAACCTCTCATATACTGAAGTTATGGCTGTATTCTATATTCACAGGCGACCTCAAATTCAAGAAGATCATGTGAATTCTTGACCCGAATTCAACCATTACCCGAACTTTGTGTATCTGTTTCAATGCACTCACTAATTGCAGTGAAAATTCACATATTAAACAATTGTGAGTAATCTGAAATGATTATTTATTTTGGTTCGTGAACCATCTGTTACTACGGTGAGGTATTTGGAGTTGGGAAGGGGTGCTAGGAGTTCAGATAGGAAGGTGCGCTAAGAGAACCCATCCAAAAATGGAAGAGACATAAGGATTTTGAACATCCACCTTAAGTAATTGACCTCTAGGTGAGAAGGACAGTTTTTTTCCAAGTGAACCTTTAACTCTCTTTAATTTTATATAATATTATTTTTATGTTTTCTCCTACACTCTTTGTCGCAGTCATTTTACTCCTCAGTGTCAATGGACGACGCAAACTAAAAGGATTCACCCTCAATCTTGATTTCACAAAATCACAAAACTCCTTCATCAAGGTACCCAGGCCTTTCAAAGTAACTTTCACGGATATACTCTGCTCGCCTCACTTCCTGCGGTGCTGAGCAGCTCCTACACCAAATTCTCAGGATTCTCAATGAAGGGTTATGGGCGCCGAACTCAATTGACGTGTTTTCGCCTCCGTGTAATGATTTACACATATTTTCATGCGCGATATAATACTTGATGCTACAGTGCTTTTCTTCAAGTGGACTGGGCTATTCTTTACTGGTACTCAAATTGCATAGTAGCATACCCAGCGTAAGGTCCTTACTCATACAAGTGCGTGTGAGCACCTTTTATTCCCAGGGCTAAAATAAAATAGCATTTGAATCCTTCAATATCATTACTCCCAAGTAACCTCTCGCGTGTGCAAGCATCTGCGACTGTTTTCTGATGCATGGTAGATACACTATTTGGTTACACGAAGCTCGGTCCCGTGTGATTGACGGGCTTCCAATAATGCCGCAACGCCCAGCAAGTGTGATTGAATGGGTCGCTGGGCCGGCTCCAACGAAGGCTGCATATCGATCTATTGCCATGGCGAAGTCAAATATTATCACAGTGAGCCAACCACTTATTCGTCGGCGTCTCGCAATCGAAGTGGAGGTTTCTGATTTTGACAACTCTTCCGCAGTTTCTTCTGAGGAGGAACCTCCTTCGAAACCAGCAACCAAAGAAATTAAGAAGCCGAAATTCAAGGAACCAGAACCAGAACCAAAACCAGAACACAAGACACCTCAACCTGCAAAAGAGGTTGATAAGAAAGTAAAATTTCAAGAGCCAACGCCAAAACTTAAGTCGGCATTGAAAAAGAATACTCCAAAGACCTCAACAGGTCCTCGACCATGCGAATGCTCACAATGCAGAGTGCGGGAGAAAAAGAAAGATAAAAGCAGCGCGGAAGATTCAAGCGATTCCGATGATGAGACGGGAGTTGAAATTGAACCTACAAATAAACAACTGAAGAAAAAGCAGCAACCCAACAATAAAAACAACAACATCCCACAACCACGAAATCAAAAGGTCAAACATAATCAGAATTTTGAAGGGAACCAAAATCAGCGGGATATGAATGCGAAACAACGTAAAAATTATCAGAAATCCAGAAACAATAACCGCCAAAGCAATCAAGATAGCTCAGACGAGTCAGATCAATTCGAGATCCAATCCGATCATCAAAATCAAAGCTTATTGGGATACCTCGGTCAAACAATGGAGAGACGTATTCTTCAAGATCTGAGAGCTGAGGTTATACTACGAGAGGATGTGATCGAAAATCCTTCTGATCCACGCCCAAACGCATTTCTTGATACAAAAAGCGGTGTCCTGCGCGTTTACCATGGTCGGGTGTATGGCAATCCTTTTGCGACACTGCTCACGCCAGCTCAAGTGCCAATTGGTACTTTTGCTCCAGATTCAGCACACTTTGGTGGCTCACCTCCAATGTATAACCCGTCCAGGCCGGTATCTTATGATCAGCAACAATCTCAACCAAACCTACCCCGCGATTTCTCTAACAATACTGTCAGACACACTCCCAATCAAAATGTCTCTGGGCAGCGCAATTTCTCCAGTAGTAATCCCAACCAGAATCTTTCCAACAATCGGCGCCAGCAGCAAGGCAACAGCAATAATAACAACATTCCGCAGAATACAGATATGCCGGGTAGCTGGGTTGAGGATGCAAATAACAAAGAAGGCTCCGGCTCTGGTTGGAATAATAACGACAAGATGAATAATAATCAAGGTTCAGGTGGTTGGGGCAGTAATGATCAAAACAATAATCAAGACTCGAACGATTGGGGCAACACTGGCCAGAACAGTAATCAGAGGGTTGCGTCTGTAGGCAGTAACAAAACACAGACTTCCAACAAGCAAAAGAATAATAAGAAAGGTGGAAAAGGTCAAGGCAACCAGAATAACCAGTCCAAAAATAATTCAGGTGATGTATGGGGTGCAGATAGCAATGATCAGTCTGGCAACTCAAACAGCTGGGGTGCGAACAATGGAACAAGTGGGAATTCGGGGTGGGGGAATGACACCAAGGAAGAGGATGCAAATGCCACACCGAACAATGACTCCTGGGGAAATGATAATGGCCAGTCAAATGACAATTCCAACAACCAGAATTGGGGTTGGGGTAATGATAATAATCAAGAGTCAAATGATAACTCAAATAACCAGAACTCTGGTTGGGGCAATGATAACAACCAAGACTCGAACAATAACTCGAACAACCAAGACTCGAGCTGGGGCAACAACAATAGGCAGAACTCAAATGACAAATCGAGCAATCAGAACGCAGGTTGGGGAGGAAATAACCAAGACTCCAACGATACCTCAAACAACCAGAACTCAAGTTGGGGCAATGATAATAACCAGAATTCAGGCTGGGGTGGAGATAACCAGAACACTAATGATGACGCAAACAACCAATCTTCTGGCTGGGATAACAACGACAATAATGACCAATCAAACTCCAACGCTCAATGCAACAATGACAACTCCGCTGGTTGGGGGGGAGATTCGGGCGGTAAAAATAACACTAATCCAGGAGATTGGGGAGATTCGAATGAGCAACAAAATAGCAGCAACTCGGGAGGCAGGGCAAACTCGAACCAGAAACAGAATAGAGGTAATTCTGGGGGTTGGGAAGGCTTTGGTAATCAACAAAACAATGGAAAATCCGGCTCTCGTGCAGGTTCTGGAAATCAAAACAACAAATCCAACAATAACCCGAAGAAGCCACAGAATAACAAGCCAAAGAATGATCAAAAGTCTAAGGGTTACGATGATCCAGAATGGACTGCCTACAACAACGATCAACAAGATGACGAAGGTAACCAAGAAGACGATGATGAAGGATGGGGTAGGAAATCTAATACAAATTACAATGTAGTGCAAAGTGCCAAGGGTAAAGGATGGAACAATAAGAAGAACAATCAGAACAGTGGTGGCCGAAAAGAAAATTCCAGTAACCGAGGAAGTCAATGGGGCGGAGATGGACATAATTCTGGCGAGGGAGGAGACCAAGAGGATGATGGAGAAGAAGGCAATCCCCAGTTCCGTGATCATACACCCACAAGCAGTGAGATTCTGAAAAACTGGGATAATATTGACCAGGGCGGATATTCAAACTTTCCCAACATTGGTGGTTATGATGGTGGTCGAAAATCCCGTCATAAAAGAACTCCCACTGCTCTCTCTTTGGCTGGAAGCTGGGCCTCATCTGAACCCAGCGAGAATGGTGGTGACGGTGGCTATACTCGCAGAATTCGCAAGGCCAGTAAGGCAGGTAAAGGCGTGAAGAGTGCTAAGACTAACAAATCTGGCCATACTGGTCATGATAACAGCTCTGGCAGCAGTGGATGGAACAACACTGGCCCAAATGGTGGCTGGTAAAGGGTCTCAAAATTTCAATATTGTGGAACTCTGAATGCGAAGGATGTTACGTTTGTCTTGTACGATTACGGTGAAGAGATGAGGAGGAAAAACTTCTGTCCTGATACAATGCTAAATTCTGTACTTTGGGTACATTTAAACAGTTTAAGTCTATATATTATGGCAGGGCACTTTGCACATTTGTACATATATCATATATGTTGGCTTTATGGGTTGCCATCATGGGATGAAGAGATATCTTTGCTTCGAGATACTGTGGGTTTAATCCACGGTCATAATAACATTAAGTAGAAATTAGCAAAATAATAATAGCTTTCATGATGTAACTTTATGAAATATTTCTGGAAATGTACTTAACAACTATCGATCACGATAATAATTGAGTTGCTCCCGGTGATCTCACTTGACCTGCAGTGAGCACCCTATAAGGCTGGAGCTTGGGCCCACCAGGCCTCAGATTCAGGATCAGAGAAGTCGAAGCTCCTGCAAGGCTGACACTGTCCTTTCAACATTAACCTGCACCCCCTCATTTCCAAAAACAATCAAACCAACAAAAACCACCCTCACCCACCGCAATAAAATAAATTCCACGAAAAACCATCTCATACCAAACCAAGAAAGCCAACCATGACGACAACCACATCTCCTCCCTCAAATCTCCCAGCGAACTCGGAAGTCTATCCCTCCCCATTTCCCGCTCGCTCGAAAACTGCTTCTGCTATGATTAATAGTGTGCTTACGGATGTTTCGTGCATGTATTTCGCGGATAGGATTTTAGTTACTATTTGCCAGGGAGGGAGATTGGGTCAATGGGTTTGTTTTCTTTTTTCTTTTTTGGTTGTTTCTGTTTATGAGTTACTTTAAGCTTTTGTGATGTTTTTTTCTAAGCTCACTCTACACTCTCCTCCTCCCCCGAATCCACCTCTCACTAACCCATTCACCAATCTATAGATACAAATCCCCCTCACCAGCGCCTCCCCCACTAGTTTCGACACCGCAATCCCCCTCCCCTCTTCCACATCTACCTCTCTATCCAATGGCGCAAATATGATTCTCCCCCTTGAACATTTGACTCCTCGTACGTTATTAGGTGCGGCTGGGGAAAAGAGAGAGAGAATTGCTCATTTGTATGCGAGTCAGATTGGGAGTATGATTTTGGGGAGGGATCCGGAGGAGAGGAGGACGGTTTTGTTGGGGTTGGGATTGGAGGGGAGTGCGGGTCCGGCGGATGGGGAAGAGGAAGATGGGGAGAGGAAGGGAGGGAGAGAGGGGGAGAGAGTGGGATATTTTGATTTGTTGGAGTTGGTGGGGGGTGTTTTGTGAGGAGGGTAATGCAGTGGGGAGGGGAGTATTGTTCTTCTGACGGATTATCGATAAAGATGCATAGGGAGGGGAGAAGGGTACCGTGGCATGATTGGAGGTTGTATGAGGACGATATATCAAACATCGTATTTGCAAGGTGCAGGAATGCAACCACAAGAAAGGACCCGGCTGAATATCGCTACATCGACCAAAGGCTCCAGATATGCAACGCATGTTCTCAAGCACATGAATAAATTCCTTCGCAAGACTCCATAGAGGGACTATTCACTCGCACGAGTACCCCCTACATATCAATTATCAGTTAAGTTTCCTCCCAAGCGATTCATCTACCTCTCGCTCCATACAAGCAAACATGTCTCCAGTTGATATTGGAGGAAATGGACTGAATCCTGGTGGATCCTTGAAACTGTTGAAAGGATAACCAACGGAGTCATCTCTAGAACATTGGGGGCGTATATACCCCAGGTATTGGATGAGTAGCACTGCATACATGATATCTGGAAATGCTATGCAAAAATTATACGGATGTTGACTGAAGGCGTATTATCTAGGACGTGACGATATCCGTGATCTCTTCAACAGATATCTAGCAGGGTACAGGGCGGGATCGAATAGGGCATAGATTAAATGCTAATTATTTAATGCACTACCTGCTTATTCTAAAAATGCCAATGGGTATATATCAATTTAGATATGGCAGTGTTTTCCACCAGCTTTAAGTTATTTCCAAAACTCCTCTCCAGTAGTTTTTGGAAACAATAACGAAACATCGTTTCTAAGGACATAATCCAAACGTGCCCTTACACGCCATACAAGTTCATAGAAATCTAAGCCTTCACAACAACAGCACTAGGTGCCTGCGCTCGCGCAGCCTTCTCCTTGAACTCATCATTCTCCAATTTGAAGCGAAGTTGACACCCTGTTTTTCGTCAGTTGGGGGATTCTCTTGATGAATGAATGGATGAAATTGTGCAATGGGAGAGAAAAACTTACAATCGCCACAAGATATTGGTTCGTATTTGGGTGGATTATTTTCATCGGTGCATGTAGATATTACGCCTTCTACACAGTTGAAATTAAGTCCTATATGGTGTATGTGATTAGTATTGTTATTGTTGTTTTAGTTTATGATATGATATGATAGATCCACTGATATTCAGGAAGGAGGGATGAATGGAAAACAAAAACTTACCAAAAAAGAATGGCATGGATATTCGCTCCACGGTTGCGCGATTATAGACTCGATGCACTGTACTCTTGTACATATCATTACAAAGTCTCATCATGAAATCTCCAATATTAACTACGATGGTTCCCTCGATCGGGACAGCCATGATCCATTGTCCTTCTTTGTTTAATACCTGTAATCCTCCTATCATATCTTGCCATAATAATGTAAAAAGTTGTAGATCGGTATGGCTACCTAGCCCTACACTATTATTTGATTTCTCCTCCTCGGTACTGGGGGGATAGTAATTGTAGAGACCGTCGGCGCCGGGATACGTCACTCGACTATCGAAATAATCTTCGGGGAGTGAGAGACTTAGTGCGAAGACTCGCACGAGTTTGCGCGCGAGAGTGAGACAGGATTTCCAGTAGGCTAGGGTGTCGGTTTTGAAATTGGGGAGGTGGGATGTTCCTTCCCAGACGAAGGATTCACCTCGTATAAAGGGTTTTACTTCAGAGGGGATGGAGGAAAGGGGTTGTGGGTGGTCTGGGTCGTTTTCGGGTTCGTAGCGCCAGGCGATCTAGGGTTGTTAGTGAGAAGGGTGGGTATGGGGATATATAGGGGTTTGGAGACGTACGGATTCTTTGACGTCTACACTTTCTCCGGGGCTGATGTTTGAACTTTTTAAACCCATGTAGCCGTTGAAATAGCGGGAATGACTTTTATCTATTTTGGCTTTTTCTTCGTATGGTTGTTTGAAGAAACTAGGCTCATGAATTCATGTTAGTATTCATTTAAATTCATCCATCCAGTCCTCTTTCTCCCGCCCGCATGTGTCAAAGGGAAACCCTGGGTTCTCAAAAGTTTTCCCATAAGAGCCTCCCCTGAGCCTCCCATCTCGCTCATTTTAAGCAAGAACTCACCTCAAAGCTTGTTCCTTCGCCCTTGCGATAACCTCCTCCTCAATCCCATGATTCTTCACATAAAAAAAACCCGTCCCTACAGCCGCGGCTCGTACTTCTGCTGCTAATGCTTGTCGATCACTCAGATTAGGAGAGGTTATATTCGAGAGATCGATTATAGGGATTTCGGTATCGGTACAAGGACGAGGTGGTGTGTTGAGTACATCGCGATAGACGGGACCATAGGCGGTCCGGAGCTCGAGTTTGGTTGTTGTAGGGGTGGGGTTAGGAGTGGACATTGTCAGGTTAGGGTGACTTTTAATGGGTTGGATGGAAAGGAGGAATATAGGAGTGTTCAAAATGGTTGGGTTTTGAGCGGCGAAAGAAATGGTGAAGAAGATAGATGAAATGTAGCTGTAGCTAGAGTAAATGGTGGCTGATTATACCCCGCCAAACGGTCATGTATCTTACAATAGTGAATCGGCGGGTCCCGATCAAGGGATTATTCGATTCAAATATTGAATTTATGTTCTATGTATATCCAATGGTAGATCTAATATTGATAAGAGATCTAGGCATTCATTGTAAAATTATATCCTCATGTTTATTATCAGCCAAGTGATGTCCAAGATATTATTGATAAGGAAGAATTAAATATCCCACTATCATTTGATCTCTTATCGCTCATGTTATGCTTATCGTGATTCTCAAGCCAAACCAAGAACCTCTCATCGCACAGACTTCAAGCGACTGTACAAGGATCCCTTACTTGTGGAGTGCAATGACCCCTGCATCCAGATCACAGCTTCGGTAAAATCCATCACGTGCGTTGACCGATCAAATACATCCTCCATAAACACAACATCAACGTTTCAAATGTATCTATCCATCCGTATCACAACATTCCTTCATTTCAATTCAACGGCTACTCGCATACTGAGATCTCACATGGTACCAAAATGTCAAAACCTCGTTTTCTCGTGCATGATTCCTGGCATGACAAGTTCTTGATAAATCTGATGACAAGTTTGACATTGGCGTACACAAGCGTGTATTTTAATTGCCGGAATGCTTGATTTGGTTCTTGGGTGCACCAGTTTTGTATGGATGGTAGAGATAAGGATGTTCATTTGGTTACATCTAATCTGAGAGAGCGGAAAACTGCGCAATATTCATGCCGCTTATTGCTCAGGATTTATGTGCCTTGCTGCGAGTCACTGCTTTGGGGAAATGTACTTGGTTACAGTGCATATCTATATCTTTTCCTTATCGTTTCATGCAGGTACTTTTTGGACCAAAGAGGATGTGAATAAACTTTCGTGTGGGGTTGGATGAGTAGTACATTTTTCTATCTACTAGATGCGATCTAGAGAAATCGTTCCTACCCGATAGACTCTTTATTCCTTGTTTTCCCTCATTTTCTTCTCCATCAGCATCAATATCAACATCAGTATTGCTTTTGTATCAATCAATCGCATTCGTTGCGTCCTCATTCAAAATGATCGGTCATCTATTCGGTCTCCTACGCCAAAAGTTGCGAAATCCGCACTTTGAAGCAAGAGGCACAGCAAATGTTCAAGGGAAAGATAACTGGTTAGATAATGATGATATCAGACCTTTGAAATTGGCGGATCGTACTTGGAATGTTTGGACTTATCTTACATTTTGGTTTTCTGCAAGTATGTTGGCAATATTGTCATGAGCGTAGATATGGATTCGTTGATGATGCTAACGTAAATTGAATAGCTTCGACGGTTTCGACATGGTATGCTGCATCAAGTGCTCAGGCTTTGGGATTGAGCATGTGGGAATCGCTTTTGTGTGCTTTTGGTGGTCAATGTTTGATTGCCATTGTCATTGTATTCAATGGTAGATCGGGAGCTGTATATCACATGTGAGTTTTATATTTCCATCTTATGCATATGGGATGACCCGTCTCGATTAAGTGATTGTTGTATCCAACAGGTCTAATTGTCATTTTCCGATTCGGAGGGATATCTCCAATTGATTTCTGATCATCAAAATATCATAAATTCCATTGATGCTCATCTGCTGACAATGAACGAAATATTCAGTGGTTATCCTATTCTCAACAGAGCTGCATTTGGTGTTTTTGGAGCATGGTGGCCTACCTTCAATCGTGCTGTGATGGCCATTGTTTGGAATGGTGTCAATATGGTTCAAGGAGGTGAATGCATCTATGTCATGCTTCATACTCTCAGTCCACGTGTTGCCAATTTCAAGAATGTCATGGGGGAAGGATCTGCTCTTGATTCTGGTGGTATGCTTGGACTTGGGATCTTTTGGATTCTTACCTGTTGTTTTCTCATTATTCCTGTTCCAAAGGTTAGTACCATTCAGCTATTTGTTTAAATGGTAATACTGACGCGAAACAGATGAAAGGTCTTGTATATACAAAACTTATTGTCTTTATCATTTCCGCCGTTGCTATGTGTGCCTGGACTTTGACCATGGCTGGTGGTATTGGACCGGTGGCTCGTCAACCAGGGACGGTTAAAGGCACAGAACGAACATGGCTTATCGTACGATTTATACTTCTTGGTGCTGCTAATTGTGCAACATTTGCATCCAACGCAGCTGATTTCCAACGTTATGCTCGCAAACCTAATGATGTTATTTGGGGGAACATAGTCGGATTTCCAATTTCCAATGTTCGTGTCTTTCCGCAAACACATAAATTGGTTATTACACCTCATACTGACACACTCACTAGCTAATCGTAGCAATCATCGGTAATCTAGTTGGTTCTTCAAGTCAAGTCCTCTTCGGCGAAGTCATCTGGTCCCCACTTACCTATCTCGATCGAATTCTTGAACGAACATACGATGCACCTACTCGAGCTGGATGTTTCTTCATAGCTGCTTGCTTTGCCTATTCTGCAATTTTCTCTTCAATTTTTGAAAACTCAATTCCAGCAGGAAATGATATTGCCGCTCTTTGTAAGTCAACGTCATTCTCATCATGGAGCAAGTTCTAGAGGTAAAATCCGTTGCTAACACAACAACTTCAGTCCCAAAATACATATCCATCCGCACAGGTTTCTTCATCTGTGCCGTCATCTCCATAGTAATCCAACCATGGTACCTCCTCAAATCCGCCGTCATCTTCATTTCCTTCCTCGCCTCCTACCAAATCTTCCTCTCAGCCATCACTGGTGTTCTCCTCTGTCATTACTTTATCGTCGCCCGTGGTTTCCTCATTATCCCAGACCTCTACACCTCAGATAAAAATGCAGCATATCACTACACCGGTGGTTGGAACTGGCGTGCCTATGCCGCATATGTAATCGGCATAATTCCAAATTTCTACGGCTTTTTAAATAATATGGGTGTTAAAGCTCCCTTGGGCGTCACAAGAGCATATTATTTCGCGTATCCTATTGGTCTTTTTGTTAGTTTTATGGTTTATTGGGGTCTTTGTTATAAATGGCCGGTACGGATTCAATATCCCTTGGGTGAGTGGATGGAGGTTAAGGATTATGTGAGGGAGGAGGAGAGGGGGGAGGGAGAGGGAGACGGAAGTGGATGGGGTAGTATGGTTAGTAGGGAGGAGAGAGTGATTGGAGGAGTGGTGGGAGAAAAAGAAAAAGATGGAGCTTCTTTGAATGAGGAGAAGAATGAATCGGATGTGGCAGCGAGGGAAAATGTAGGGGATCGCGTGAGATATCGTGGACAGGAAACGCTCGTTGGAGAGAAGTAGAGGTATGGAGATGCTGTGTATATATACATATTTTTAAATATCTTTAGATATTTATAATATGACTCTTCATGATCATATATATAGTCTTGATAGTTTATATAGTTTCTTGTTAATATTAAGATCGATCCCCATATTTCAATATGATAATAATTACCCTGTTGGCGAATAATGTAACATCGTTCATTAACGTAAATAAAATATTAGAAGTGTAACATTAATATTTGTAGGAAGATATTTGGGAGGTAGATGATTTTGGTGATTCTAATTTTTTTTCCTTGCCTGCTATTACTAGTTTTATTGTTGTTGATGGTGGTTGTAAGATCATACGTACAGACAGAACTTCAAATCCGAGATAATAAATCCACACGATTCAAACCCCACCTTCTCTCCCGCACCCCTCGGTTACCAATGACTCTGTACTCTGTACTCCGGACTTCTGTACAACAACCCTAACATCAACCCCAACATCAACACTACCAATAATCAATCCACTCACTCACACCTCAGCATAATTATTAGTCGCATCCTATCCCATCCTATCCCATCCTACCCCTACACACCACTTTCACACGCATAAAAAAGTATACCTATCCATGACAATAACACAACATACCACCATTTCCTAGTCCTCACCACAACACCATACTAAAAAGACTAGACAGGGTAACTGGGCCTCACCACTGCACGTTTTGTAAGCATCTAATTACTCTCTAAACTATACTTGTCTTTGTGGATCAATAACCTGCATTAATAGAAACTCCTTGTTGCATGTCTAGATTTTTAGTTTGGTACGTGGGGTCGTAGTCGTGGGTGCTGTGCTTTGCGTTAGTAGGGGTGGTGAAAGGGAGAGATATGTATATAGTGACATTATTTATTGTATTGTGATTATATGAGTTTCACCGGTTCTACTAACTTTTTTCCGGTATTGGTATATCCTCCGCAACGCCGTGAAAATATCGAATGTAAGTGATCTACTGTACAACAGGTTTGTATTTGAAACCTTTGTTCATCCTATGTAGGACTCACCCCACCATTCATCACCTTACTCTTCCTTCTTTTTGGTTTGCCTGAACCAGGAGTTCTAGGACTCTTCTCTCCCTTACTTCCTTTCTTTTGCATTCCCAGATCTGTTTTCAATGGTGTAGGAAGTGAAGGTTTACCACCTAAACCAAAGCCTGCTGCTTTTGATGTTGGTGGTACCATAAGCTTTTCTTTTTCCTTCCGACCTGTTGTACTGAAATGGAAATCACCTGGAGTTCCCGTGATAGGATTTTCATCCATATATTCGTCACCATATTTGAGGGTGATTTTGAGGGTTTCTTCTAGAAGATGATTTGCGAGGACATTGTTGGAGAAATTAGTCGAAGAATTTTTTGCTTCAGTCGCGAGAGAGTCAGGCATTGGTGTATTTTCTTTGGAAGTTTGGGAGAAAGCGGATGTAATGGCTTTTGTTCGTGGAGGAACTGGTGGCATATATGTATGACCCAGAGAGGGAGAGAAATTAGGTAGTTCGGATACTTTTGAAATGGCATTTGTGAGTGAGTTGAAGGCTGATAACTGTATTGCGATTAGAGAAATTCAATATTAGGTTGAGAATTATAAATACCATTCTACTACCTACTACATCTGCGGCAGTAGGAGCCATATAAATATTCTCCCCCACGACAAAATACGATGCGTGGATTGTAATTTCATCATCCTCAAGAGGTCTTTTTCTTCTCGTTTGTTTCCTAATCACCCATACTCCGGTACCACTACCTGGTGTCTTCTCTGCAGGTTCTTGCGAAACTATGAATTCCAGTCCAGACATAGATTTGAGTCGCCCCTCGAATGCGGCACGGGTTCCAAGTAGGTACATCAAGTTTGGATTCATCTGAGCTTGAATAGTAAGGATGGCATTTTTTGAGACACGATCAAAAAATGGTGATTGCGCAAAGTAGTGCAGAACGGTATTTTCATGAAGACCTGTATTCTGCGCCAGCCATTGTGGATCTCTCCATTGTATCTCATCGAGGGGCGGATCTTGTGATGCCATGATTACGATGCGAGTGGATATGGAGGGACAATGTTGAATATACGAGATGAAGCAATATAATTTAAAGCCTCGATGATTGAAATTGACTCTGACTGTGTAGGATGAAAAGATCCGTCGTATGTGCTATAGATGAAGAGCATCCAAATAAGTTGTTTGTGAGAATCACACGAGAGGTATCAATGGTAGAATGAAGAGGACAAAAATGGCGGCAGATACCGAGAAGCTGGAGAAACCCTAGCGGCCGCTAGTGTGAATTCTGTGACGTCGATCATTAGGCCTAGATTGCCCTTTGATCTTCACGAACGGACATCATTAAATATCCAAACAACTGAATCATTGTGTACAAATAAAAAGTAGTGAATGAATCTATATATTTTGTTCGACTTTAATAGACTCACGGTTCAGTGCATCATGGCTGAATCTGTTGGATTGGAGACAGAAAGTGGGAGAATGTTTGCTGGGGTGAAAGGGGATCTTCTTGAACACAGAACACGAAGGTACTCAAGGAGGAAGAGTGACGAAGGAAGTCGGAAGAGAAAACTTAGTATTAGGTAAGTGTTTGTAGGTCATGTCAGAACTCTATTCCAGTGGAAACGGTCATTTATTACTAAATTGAGTTTGTCTATTCCTATTTCTTGTTTAATTGCTTCAACTAAACTATTCTACCTGCTTATCATTACCTGCTATCATTACCTACTGCTCGTTACCTACTAATATCCACACATAAAAGTAGCGCCAATAAAAATGGTACCCTTCTATAGAGGCACAAAACTTCTTCCCCCCTTTTTATCTCATAGTTTTTCGTCTCCTTTCCAGCATCCTCCCCTCTTCAATCATACAAGATTCGTATATCTCAGCCATATCTTTCCAACCTGAGACTACAGCTGTTCCGCCATTTAATTTCAATCGAATATCACATATATTTGTGGGTTAAAATAGTATTAGTCAACAGGTCCTCCAATTCAAATACCTTATCAGGTCCCCGCGAGATTTGGGAACAAATCTTCTCGTATTTTTTGATTTCGCCTACTGGAATGATTACATACGGCGTTGATCGCATTTTAAAAGATGATAGTAAGAGAATTGCAATAATTTGATTTCAATGTTCAATGCAAGGTCCCAATTCTTCATCTAAATGGCTTATAGATACATCCGCCTTCTCACTGGAAATGATCCCTATTGCTCTATCAGCTGAGATATCCTGACAATAGTTTAGGATTACAATACCAGATGGATGAAGGATAAAGAATAAAAGATAATCTACAGCATTTACCATTGCTTCTTACTTGTCGATAATGTGGTCAAGAATGTAGAGGGATGCTGTGTGCGGAAAATGCATTTTTCGGTTGGCCATCCTTAAGCTGCGCTGAGAAACAGCGAAATCTGTTTTGCGCGATATACGGCACACATATTTGAATGCAAAGTAGATTGCATTAAACACGAGGTGGAATTCAAATTACGCCAGCCTAATCTGCTGAAGGCAGCTTTGTCAATATGTGAAGAGTGGTCTACTATAGAGACTCTACAACGGATCACATTGTTTTCTTTCCCCTTCTTTTACCTAATAGAATTAAAGCCATATAAACAGTATATTAGGGAAAATGAGAAAGGCTTGAAGCTGGAGCGTCGATCGACAGTATGTCGGTCAAAAATGTAGACATCAAGTACTGCAAATCCGTATTGCGACGAATGCAAAGACTGAAAGAGGTGTCATCTACATCGCATGTGAAACTAGCCATTTGTATGATATACAATATGGGAAGTGCTTTAGAAAAGAATCCAAAGCCGCGTTTCATGAAACCAATTTGATGAAAGAGTTAAATGAAGGCCTCGGCGATGACTTATGGGCCGCCCATAATGGGCGAATGGAAGGTTGTGTTATAAAGATGGGGTGGAAGTAGGTCAGCCATTCAAGATTGGTATTTGAATTGGGAAAATAGAACGGACTACATGCTTCTCACTGGAGGACTTGGATATACATGATACCATTTGGGCGTTGGATATATATGATGTGCACTACACTGGGTCTCAAGATCTGAAGAGTAGACCGAACGTATTATAAGTTTCCAGGAGACATTGTGCCTGGCTCTTGAATCGAGCAGCTAGGAGTTGTTCCGATCATTGGCATGTTGATAGCTATCATTTCACTTGAAAGGCCACCGTTATGGTCATGTAAATGAAACTACAATTCAATGGATAAACCTTAAACAAGGCAAGATGTCCGGTGAGCTTATGTGAACCTCCCTCCTTGCCCCGCAATTCAACCGACCCACTTATCAAGAAAGTTTAAAGGCGGTGAACAATCCGGCAAAAAAAAGTTCCCGACCAGAATCGCAACAGTACAAAAAATGCCATAATTATCATTATCACCATATCAAAATTTCATTCAATCGAGGATCGAGAATTAAAGATGCCTCCGAAATTCACACCCCGACAGCGAAAGCACAAAGTGCTTGCGAGAAATAAGACCAATGAGTCTGAGAACCCAGTCGACTCTAATGCGACAGAGATTCTTCCCTCCTCGAAATCCGCTCATGAAGAAAAGAAGCAGAAATTGAAGGAGGAGTTGGCAGGGGATAATAAGATTAGTGGAAAAAAGGCCAAGAGACTGGAGAAATATATTGAGACGAAGCTTAGGAAGGACGAAAATAGGATATTAATTGAGAAATTATCGAAGCGGAAAGAGGAGGGAGGATTGTACGAGAGCAGTAAGAAATTGGGTCAGGGCTCATTAACTAGGAGGGAAAGATTGGCGCGAGCGCTAAAGGAGCGGGAGAGAGGAATTGATATTGATGGAGATGGAGAAGATCTACTTTTTGAAAAGAGAACAGTTAGAGAGATGGAAAGTGAGAGCAGTGAAGAAGAAGATGATCAAACCGAACACAAGAAGGAGAGCGGACTATTCCAAGGCACCGCGACAACGCTACCTATCGCTTCGGCCCCAAAGTTACCTGCACAAACATTACAATTTGGCGTGGGCACAGGTTTAAAGAGACCACTTGAGGTGGACGATGACGGAAAACCGGTGATACAAAAGAGGCAAAGGCGAGGAGGTGTTAAGTCGAGGGTATCTTTAAAGCCACAAGCTCCCGCCGCGGAACCAGAATGGGAAGGATTTTCTTCGGGATCAGAGGTTGATAGTGACGAAGAGATGAAATCTGATGAGGACTCTGAGGATTCGAATGCGCCAGATGATACAAGCGACCCAAAACGTGCTGAATTACTCAAACGTCTCACGGGTATTTTTGCTGAAGAAAATGAGGGTGGTGAATCAGAAGATAGTAGTGAGGAAGGATCATCAGATGAAGACAGTGATGGAGAGAGCGATGAAGACAACGATGAGTCAAGTGATGAGGCAAGCGACCCAGAACATGCCCAGTTACTAAAGAATATTATGGCCATTTTTGGAGAAAGCAAGGAGGGAGCTCTTCAATCGAAGCTTGGAAATGACATGGAAGATGACAATGAAGGAGGATCATCGGACGAAGACAGTGGTGAAGATGATAGCGAAGAGAGCAGTGAGGGAGACGAAGATGAGGATAATACCTCGAGAAAACAGGAACGCTCATCTGCATTTAAAGCCTGGGCAACTCAGCAAGTAAATGAAGCTTATGGTTATGAACCATCATCAAATATTCCAAATGCGATAGAAACACCAAAAATAGAAGGATTCGAACCTCGACCTTTGGAACAAGATCCTTTACCATTGGAACTACAACCTACTACCAATCTATCACGGAAGGCATTTAGTGTTTCTGTGGAAAGACCATCAAGTATTCAAGATGTCAGACTTAAATTGCCAGTTGTAGCTGAGGAGCAGAAGATTATGGAAGCTATTCATAACAATAATTTAGTGGTCGTGTATGGCGCTACTGGTTCTGGAAAAACTACTCAGGTACCTCAATTCTTATACGAAGCTGGTTATGGTACTAAAGACTCTCCCAATCCTGGAATGATCGGAGTCACGCAACCTCGAAGAGTTGCGGCGGTTAGTATGGCAAAACGAGTAGGTGATGAGCTTGCGGATCATGGTAAGCGAGTTGCCTACCAAATTCGATTCGAAGGAACAGTAAGTTCAGACACTGCTATAAAATTCATGACGGATGGTGTACTATTGAGAGAAGTAGCACAAGATATTGCTCTGCGAAAGTACTCCGCAATTGTTATCGATGAAGCTCACGAGAGGAGTGTGAATACCGATATCTTAATTGGTATGCTCAGTAGAGTGGTAAAGTTAAGAGAGGAAATGGCCTTGGAAGACTCATCTATCAAGCCATTGAAGCTCATTATTATGTCTGCTACTCTACGAATTACAGATTTCACAGAGAACAAGACATTGTTTGCTAATCCTCCACCGGTACTTCAAGCCGAGGGTAGACAATATCCAGTCACTACTCATTTTGCCCGAAAGACACATCATGATTATGTCGAAGAAGCATTCCGAAAGATCAGTAAGGGTCATCGAAAACTTCCACCAGGAGGAATCCTGGTATTTTTAACCGGTCAAAATGAAATCACACATCTCAGTAAGAAATTAAAAGAGGCATTCAAGATAGGATCTACTACAACAGGACCACAAGTCCGCATATCCGGAAAAGATGCACCCGTCGAAGCCGAAGATATCGATTTTGGTGAAACTATGGACACTACTAATGACGATTATGTCGATGATGACGACGAAGTTACGTTTAATGACGAGGAAGATTTTGATATCGGGGAAGAAGCAGACACTGGGCCTTCAAAGATGCATATATTGCCACTATATTCCCTACTGCCTACGAAAGAACAATTGAGGGTTTTTGAACCACCTCCTGACGGTTCACGATTGATTGTTTTGGCCACTAACGTTGCTGAAACATCTCTCACAATTCCTGGTATTCGTTATGTTTTCGACTGTGGAAGATCAAAGGAACGTAAATACGACAAGACAACTGGCGTACAAAGTTTCGAGGTTGGATGGATCAGTAAAGCTAGCGCAAGTCAACGTGCAGGTCGTGCAGGACGTACTGGTCCAGGACATTGTTATCGATTCTATTCATCCGCTGTTTATGAAAGAGATTTCGAGGAGTTTGCTGAGCCAGAAATACTACGCATGCCCATTGAAGGTGTGGTGCTACAACTCAAATCGATGAATTTGCAACACGTTGTTAATTTCCCATTCCCAACTCCCCCCGATCGACAAAGTCTTGCGAGCTCCGAGAAACTTCTCACTTATCTCTCTGCAATTTCGCCATCGGGTCAAATAACTCCAACAGGTTCCACCATGTCTATATTCCCACTTTCACCACGATTTTCCCGTATCCTTCTGGTTGGACATCTACACGATTGTCTTCCTTACACCATCGCACTTGTAGCTGGTCTCTCTGCTGCCGATATTTTCATTCCAGAAAACCAAGTCATCCCCGCCGCCGCTCCACGCGAGGACGAAGACTCCTACCTTACCACTGCCGAGAAGATCGAACAAGATGCCCGTGCAAATCTCCGTCGTCAATTCAACAAAGTCCATCAATCATTTTGTTTCCTTGACGATAGGTCTGATGCCATTAAACTTCTCCAGGCGGTCGGTGAATTCGCCCACGAACCCACAGAGGCATGGTGTGCGTCTCACTATGTTCGCTATAAAACCCTCAAGGAAATTTCGCAATTACGTCGTCAAATCACAGATCTATTGCGCACTAATATTCCGGCATTCGCGGCATTGAAATATGAAGAGAAATTGGCTCCACCTTCTGCTAAACAGGTCAAAGCACTTAAACAAATGGTCGCGGCAGGATTTATCGATCATGTAGCTATCCGAGCAGATTTATCCCCAATACAAATTGAAGCCTACAGAAAACCCAAGCGAGCAATCGACGTCCCCTACATCACACTCTTCCCTTCCCATCTTCGTACTCCCAACAAACACAACGACGAAGACCAAGAACAAGACAAGGCAGTTTATATCCACCCTGCCTCTCCCTTATCTCATCTCTCCCCGAATGAATGTCCTGAATACATCATCTACTCCTATTTGCAGAAACCCGCCGAGGATGTCAATGCAGATGGGACAAGGAAGAGGCAGAAAACTAGAATGCATAGTTTGACGGATGTTACTGGAGGGCAGTTGGCGAGTTTGGCAAAGGGAACGAGTCTTTTGGAGTATGGGAAGCCGATTAAGGAGGTGATGGTTAAGGAGAAGAAGGCTGGCAAGGATGCAGGAGCAGAAGGTGAAATGAGAGAGTGTTGGGTGGTGCCTTATTTGAGGGCGGAGGGTTCTGGTGGTTTAGGTTGGCCGTTGCCGGCTAGGAAGGTGGTTCAGAAGAAGGTTAGAGGGAAGGGTTGGGTTGTTGAGTAGATACATAGATATACAGATACCTAGATTGTGTGTTTAGATGACGTTGCATGATATCCAATGGTTTTGATTATGCCTTCATAGAGTTGATTGACTAAAATTTTGGTTGCTTAATTAACTTAACAGTGACTTGGCTATGTGAATATTGAGCGATGCAAGATTTGACACTTCAAAGTTATTCATGCTTGTAAGCGATAAGCCCGGGATAGGTGCGGGGGGGCTCGTCACGGGAAGCTTCCCTGACAGTCAGAAACTCCACCTGGAGCCCCTACCAATTATTACATGATGCCACTTGAAGATATTCTACGGATTCTGAAACTCAGAAATAATAAGCAAAAACCAAGAATATACTCCTCAGCGCGGTCTTGATAACTTCATTGATGTTTCAAGCCAAAGCGTGCCTGCTTGTGATTGGTCATCACGAAGTCCAAACATCATCTTTAAAACACACTTCGCACAGTCTCTCCCTGAGCCACCAAGATCAAAGCACAACTTCAGACTCACACAAAATGTCGACCTTGGGGATGTTTTCCCTTCATTTTCCTACTCGAATATCGCTATACAAATTGCGAGAAAAATGCAGCTTCCAACTGGTATCAATCGCAAATATGCCGCCTTAGCAGGCTTTTCCCTAGGACTGGCATGGCTTTGGTACGCTTTTGATCGTCCTCGTGTTATACCTACATATATCATCTGGAATGCTAGTCCCGATGGTTCTCAAGCACATATTCCCCCTCCTACCTTGGATCAACACGACGTGTTCGATTTCCCACACGTCAATTCCGAGGTTATGAGAGCAGTTTGCGCGACACAAACATGGAACTCGAGCATCATATTTACATGCGACAGCAATCAAGGAGGAGTTGGGCATGTGCGAAATTCGATACTAAATTGTGTGCGATATGCGATTGGTGCAGGTGGTAGCTTGGTTATGCCAAATATTAAGCTGAGGGAAGATATTGAGGGAATGAACATGATGCCGAGCGAGGATGGGGACGGATCACATATGGGAAAACGACATGGGCTTGGTTGGAAAGGGATGGATTATATGTTTGATGCGCACCATTTCAAGAAATCTTTGAAAATGTCATGTCCCGAATTGAAGGTCATTGATCATATGGAAGGAACAGTTAATGGGAGGAGGCGCGGGCTTCAGCCTGAGAGCTTATTTATCAATCGGCCAAGCAGTGGATTGGAACATCCAGAGGAATGGCAAGGAAAATTAAATGATTGGATCCAAAAGTGGATGGCGCCAACACCAACTTCGATACCAATTGTTGTGGATCTCGAACAATCCAATCTTCAATATCCAACTCATGCTGATGGCCATGTATTTGCTCATGAGTTCGGAAAGATTTTGAAATTCCGACCCGATGTTCGTCGGCTCGCAACCTCGACTTTGCGCCAAATGTCCAACTGGTACGATGTACCACTTAACGTTAGCTCAACAATTGTTACTCCTTCATTCCTGGGCGTACATTTGAAAACCGAGCCAGAAGAAATTTCAGAAGGAATCGCAAAACGACATGTCACTACAGCTCCATTCACGCACTACGATGGTCAAGCTGAAGCATATATTGCATTGGCTAAGTCAATGAAAACGCCACTTATATATGCTGCATCTGGCGATATTGATTCTACTCACAAGCTCGCAATTGAGGCAAAGGGTCATGGAATCGACGTCACTCACAAAGAAGATCTTTTGAAAGAACATGAGCGAGAGGAGCTCTCTCATCTAAGGTGGGATCAGAAAGCTTTGATTGACTACCTTGTGGTTTTGCGAGGAGAATATTTCGCGGGTGTAGGACATTCAATGTTCTCGTGGAACGTAATGTTGAAAAGACATGAGTCTGCATTGTTGAAGCAAAAATTGCACGAGAATATTTATGCCGATGACCTAAGTAGTCTCTATGGTGTTAGAGAGAGCTATCTGGACTCGGCAAAATGTATGTGGCCTTGATTCCGTTTGGGTGCTTTGGGTTGGAGTACAGGATGTTTTGGAGTATATGCTTGGATAAGCACTGGAGTACATACATAGCTTGCTGGGTTAGCTACTGTTGTAGGTCGAGGCAGAATTTAATACTACTACCATAATCTTTTTAACATCATATATTTTCTACATGAAGCCTACGTGCTTCATATTCTGAGGATAAGGCTCACGTCTACTGCTCAATGCAAGATGTAAGACATATCACTGTCATACTAGTTACATCTAGGTACGTCGGAAATTAGGAGAATTCTTGATCCTCCCGAGACTTTCCAAATAGGAACTTGCACTATCGAGATGTGAACGAGGCAGTCAGCGCAATAATCAAATTGACGTGCAGTGAGCTATTGCTACTCCTCAATCAGAAATTGGATACTTCTACAATTTGCGGGATCTTTTATTTTCTGAATTTTATAGGATATACTCAATTAATTCAAGTGAATTATTTCCGTACAGTATGTATACAGCTGTTTGGGGAAATGAAACTCTCCACTATTTTCACCGCAGTAAGCACCTTGCCGCGTACCACTGCACAATTTAACTACCAGTCAGTCGGTGACACTAGTTTCGCCCGGGATATTTTAGTTATGCAGGGTCCTACAGCTGGTAATCCCATGCCCCATCCGCTCTGTCGGGGAGTTTCTTTGCGAGTTCTTATTACTTTTTGGACTAGTTGTCTGATTTTTTTTCTTTTGGCGATATAGTTAGATTTCATTTTGATGGGGTCTTCGATTATACTATTATACATGGGGTGTTTGTGGCTGTAGACTATGTTTTTGGGGGAGTGGTGATGTTGGTGCTTCTTGAGTACTCTTTTATACATCTAAGCTTTTGAGGCTTAGAGCTTGTGTAGGGTAACAGCCTTTTCACTCAATACTCTACAGTCGAATAGATTATATTCATGCAGGATCTTTGTGTTCCATAGATGAACTAAAGTGGAAAAACTGCACGCCCATCCCTGCAGCTGAATACACTTCCAGAAATTCTCTACAGCAGATTACACGACAATTTTGAAAGTTCTCTTTTGGATCATCTCATTTCCGTTTAAGCATTAATGGTAGCGCGATGATACGCTTTGGGTTTCTTGGTCAATGGGTCAGGCCGCAAAGTACTACGCGAGGTGCAGCAGCTGGCTGTTGAAACTCGTCGCTAATGGGTTTGGTGACTTGTGTGTAGATATTTTGAGTCCAATTTTCATGGTGGCCGTGCAGAGTCTTATCTTGAGGATGCGGGCTTTGTCTGTGGAGTGATATCGCTAGATTGGAAGGTGGGTGTTGGATTAGCTGATTAGAGTAATGTGGGAAGGAGTGGTAGAGGAGAGGAGTTTAATAAATGAATTTGTATCGGCTGGATTTTTGTGATAACCTCGAGCTTCTGTGGTACTAATGCATAAGCGATTGGAAGGCCTAGAATCCCTCTTACCTTATATGAATACCTCTTCCCGAAGAGCTGGGTAGGCGCTAATTGACCTAAGCTCAGACGAATAGACAGATGTTAGCTCCTCGAGCAGACCAATAACAAAGCTCTGGCCCATAAATAGAAGAAGAGGTAGATTGTGTTCGGACGAGAATTGATTAGGCCTTTTTATAATCTGATTTCACTGATACCGATGATAAGAGCTAATCTGAAATAATATACGTGTATAGAGACTCTCTAGATTGAATTGTCCGTTGAAGCTTCTATCTATTTTTGAGATGCTCAAGCAAACATTATTAAAAAAGTTCATTCACTCGCATCATAACGTCCCACTGGAATTCTGAGCCGTTTCCAATAGCAACCTAGAAGTCACTATCCGTGCCTCACTTTTTCAACTTCCAAATAAGGGTCCATAACCGACAAATAGATCTGCACCTGGTTAAAGCAGAAGAGTTAGGCTCCTTCTGGTTTAGTGGCATTCAGGGGTAGCTCAAATCTTCAGTTGGACCCTTCATACATATCCCTCGACAACATATCCCAATGATTCCTTCCATGAAGACCAAGCAAGCGAATGCCTCAATCATAAGCGCGATATTATTCGATGAGTAGAATGGCTCCCCCTTCAAACTACTCATACGAAGCCACATGAAAGAAAAGATACAGAGACGGATTAATTTAAGTCGTCTTTTCAATAGTATTGCACATTTGGATAGCTCCGTGGTATAATTATAGTTAATACGGGGGTACTTTGAATTGAATCCTCGTTGATACAGTGTACAAGGAGTCAAAATATATCAGACTTTTGAGTTCCTCGAGTTCCCTTGCGGAACGCCACAAATCCACCGTGCGGGAGTTGTGGCTGGCTGAGTAGCCCACCAGGGGAATGCGAAAATTTATCCAATAATAGCTAACGCTACTACCTTTTCGTTCCATGTTTTCAATAGTCGTCGTTGATACTTCATCTTAATTCAACTCAGCTTGAACGATGGATTGATCATACCATTTGCTGGCTCTATTGCTCAGCCTTGTGTCAACATTTCCAGTGGTGTTGATTTTTACTCCAATATGTCTGGACGTTATCTTCGGAAATACCGATGTAATGTTTGTGGATTACTGTTCGTACCATGCTGTCCACCAGTGGTCCCTTCTGTTTACCCCGGTATCAACACTCCCCGCGTGGGGAATAGTCACATTTTGCACGGATTTCCTGCCAATCACTGAAATTCTCCTTGAGCTGAAATCTGTATTAGCTATGGCTCGTGAATTTATAGTATCATTGATTTCATGGAGCTTTATAGCCAGCAGTTTTTTGAGCTCGCCGACGAAAACCCTATCACAGTTTTCTTCTAGTATCTTGACCCTCTACTCCCCCCATTCATTCCGCGATCTCAAGAATGATGTTGTATCACAAATATCATCGAGACTCGGTGTTTCCGAGATGATAGGGGGCACGTTAGCCCGAAAACATGATGTACCATCACCTAGCCAGGTACAAATAGTGCGTTTCCGCTAGGCTCCTTCGCTTCAACTTACATTTTCTTACATATAAACAATTGCACGCCATTGTTCTCCACTCGTGAGTGGATTAAACATGCCGTAGCCCTTCACTCGAGTGAGTCAGTTTCCATTAAAGGCGCGACATTGCTTCGAATGAGAACATTAGAATGCTAAAACGTCTTTTATAGAAGTCTCAATTTACGAAATCTTTAAGACCATCTTCAACCTCAGTTCATACATATAGCTCTAGCTAGAACCAACCCGAAGAGGTTCAATTCGAAGCTCTCTGAAGGCAATATTCGCCAACATGGCTCCGTCAGCAATACGCAACGGGCCCCTATCCCCTCTTAAACAGCGACAGCTATCCAATGGACATCACTTCACAAAGTCAAATGGCTATCAAGACTATGCACAATCACCAAGCTTTGACCAACGCAGCATGACGGGGAGTGATTATTTTCAAACACCTCTACTTCAGGATACAACCCAAAAGGTCATCAAAATGTATCGATCTGAGCTCGGGCAAAGCTCCGAGAAGTTTCTTCACAGCTGCAAATCTATAGAAGGCTTCTTTGACTTTGTGGCTACTATTCGATTATCACAGATGCCACATCATGGTAGCCGCTGGGATAAGATATTGAAATGGGCAGAGTTCTTTACGGGTCAGGTTTCTACATACAGTGAAGAGGTTTCCTCTTTCACGGCACAGAGCGAGCAAGCAACGAACATCATATATGCAAGCTGTAAAATATTGCTGGAGGTTTGTCTTGATATTCTTGACATCTAAAAAAGCAAAGTACTGACCATTTGTGTTCAGATGGGCCCAAAATTCGTTTCTATTCTCGAAAATATATTTGGCGTGCTTTACAATTGCAGTCTCACACTTGGCTTCCTTGTGCGTCACCATGAACTTCTACATACAATTGAAGAACTACAAACTGTATTGGTGGCTTGTTACGCAGACCTACTGAAACTTGTAACTGGTGTCACGATTCATTACACCAGACGACAACATGGTGAGCTCCTCTCTGGTATCTAAAATATATGGAAGCTAATTGAGCAAGTAGACTCGAATCTCAGTATCCGTGCCTTCGACGAAATGTTCGGCCAAAGCATTGATGAATTCTTCACGCACAGCGATCGCTTTGTAGATAAGATCTGGTCAACTAGACTCGAACGTCTAGCTGAGCCTGGAGGTAAGCTGGTCCTAAAAGAATGTTTGAACTCATTACTAAAAATCCTTACTTAGACGATTCTGTGGGAGCTGTGAGGAATTTTCTGACTCCGCACGATCGAGTTACACGAGTCCTTGCAACTACTCGCCGTACCCATGGAGCAAGAGCTGATTTCACATGTGAATGGTTTGACAGACCCTTAGGGGAATTTATGCGAGGCGGGAAGAATCTCTTCATGGTAACTGGATCCGCTGGCTCAGGGAAGTCCGTGCTTTCCGAGTGGGTTGTTGAAAGACTTCAAGCATTCAAAGGTCGCCGAGCGACTGAGGTTATTCGTTATACCATTGGTATGTCCTTTGATGTCTTTTGATATGACTATCACTAACGCCTTCTAGATGGAGCCTTGAAGACAGAGTTGTCGACTCTCAGCATCGTCAAAGGGCTCTTGCTACAAATGCTTCAGCTTAGTGCTGGTGATAAAGCTTTGTATCAGGAACTGTTTCACGCATATGAGTTGCATATCCAGGGAAATTCAAATACCAAAGTTGAGGACTCGCTGTGGGCTGCTTTAGGTCAGAGTCTTCGAACGGATCGTGGCCAGACAATCGTTATTGATGGCTTCGACCAAGTTTATGGCGGCGAAAGTAATGGATTCGTCTTACTGGAGAGATTGAGGACTATTGTTTCCAAACATCAGAACACTAAATGCATCATATTCTCTCGACATCTCACCAAACCGATTCCAGGAGACTGTTCTCAACTCTCAATCAGTGCTCAACATACAACTCAAGATTTGCAATACTTCATAGAGTCGCTTCTATTCTCGACAATGAACCTGAGCCAGAGGGAATCAGCTTTGGTTACAGCCAAGCTTTTGCAGGCAGCCAATGGTTCATATGTATGGACTCAAAACGCAGTCGAGATTCTCAAGAAAGAACACACACTAGAGTCCATAATGAAGCGTTTGGACACTCTTCCCAAGGATCTAGGGTCGTTGCTCGACATCATTATTTCCTCCATTGATCTCAAGGACCGGGACACAAAATTTATCCTTGCTTGGCTCCTGGCTAGCGAGCGTCCTTTGCTCATCAGTGAATTCAAACAACTACTCGAGATAGATACTGGATCTTGTCAGCATGTCCAGAGAGCAACCCACGTTGAGGATGATATTACCACTGCCGTTGGGCCATTGATTAAAATGGATGATGGCTTTGTCCGATTCTCTCATGATCTTGTGAAGCAAAACATCACTCAAAGATCAATTTCGATTGTAGATTTCAAGAACAGTGGCGCCTTTCCCTTTCACATCAAAGAAGCCCATTATGACTTGGCACTGAGATCGTTGGCTTATATTAAAGCCACTCTCACCAGGCGCTCGGCTCAATTAACGTTTACCACCATGTCTGAAGAGGATTTAGATGAGTTATTTCAAAAATACGAATTCATTCAATATGCCTCCAGATATTGGATAGTGCACTTTGCTGCATCTCCTATGAATGAAGGAACCCAGCAAAAGCTTACACCTGGTTTTAAAACCTGCTTCGCCGACTCCATCCTGTTGTCATTGTTCGAAGGATCCTGCTGGGAGTATCAGTTTCCACTTGAGGACGCTCTAAGTAAACTGCAGTTGGCTCTATCCGTACGAAAATTGGTGCTTGGTGAGACTTCAGCGTCTGTACTTCAAACTCTACTCAATATTGCGCGATTGGGCCACATCAGTAATTCTTCAAACGTGGAGCATTACTATGATGCATGGAAGCTAGCGGAAGCCCTTCATGTTTCATCGATTGCCTTCAAGTGTGCCCAACAATACATCGAAAGAACATCTTCAATTACTATTACCAAGAAGACTGAGTTTCTTGCACGAAAAATTGAGCTTCTCGAGTACATCATCAAGGTGCAGAGATCCACCAATTCAGTGAGCCAAGAAACCATAACATATGCGGAGTCTCTTATTCAGATTTACGTTTCTACCCACGAGACATCCAAGGTCTCTGAATGGCAGAAATACACATACGAGTTGAATGTAACGGTTTATGGAAAATCAGCCTCACAGACTATTAAATCGTGGGAAATCATTTCAAGGAGCTCGACTGAAATTTCCAAAGTGGACCAGCATACCAGTACTCTAGAACAAGAATACGAAATCAGTGTTCGAACAATGAGTGCAGCCGATTCAAAACGTCTCGAATTATCATGGGCCATGATTGAAAAGTACGAGAAGGAGAAAAACACCGTTAAAATTGAGGAGATACTGATCAATCTTTGGCAAAGCTTGACAAGTTTGACACAAATTTATGACGTCTCTATCCAAGAGAAGAAAATTGATGTTGCTCTCCGCTATGTCGAATTCCTAAGACGAGAACAGAGAACAGTTGAAGCAGAGATTATACTTCGAAGTATTCACATTGACCTCGAACATAGTGACATTCAATCTACTATTTTGATCAAGCATACGAAATTGGTAGGTGATCACTTACAAAGTATTGGGTCGGTGGCAGCAGCTCGTCTGGTTTTTAGTAACCTCTGGGAATATTACGTCAGAACCGGCAGGCAGGAATCAACGGAGGCCAAATCTGTCTCTAAGAGCCTAACCCAGATCACTGAGACAAATACTGAAGAAACCACATGGGATATCACGACCGTTCGTGAGGTTTTCGAAAGAACTATCGTTAATAAAACCATTAAGACAATAGATACTACCACCATCCGCCAAGCTACGTCCTTATGTTCTACTTACTACTCAGAGCAGCGATGGTCCGAGATAACCCAAGTGACGAATTCGACTTTGCTTCGAATTTGGCCATCATTCTCAGGTAACAACGTCAATGTATCTCTACCAACCAATTTCACCGCGGAGATCTTGGAGCTGCTCAATCGGTTAGCCTTCGCACACTCCAAGCTACGCCGGCTCGATTTAGCAGAGGTTACCTATCGAAAAATTCTCTACGCCGTCATAGCAACTGCAGAGACCTCGGATGAAATCTTGGAATCGACATCTAACAAACTTATCGATTTCTACGAGTCACATTCTATGAATGCTAAACTCATCATTGTTTATCGGGATCTTCACCATGAAATCGAAAAGAGACATAGTAAGACACATACATGGACGATCAAGACTTTGTATCTGTTGGGTGATTTAAACATGCAAATCTGCAATATCACAGAGGCAGAAACTGCCTATCGCACCATACATGTCAACTTGGGCAATGGGAATACGGAAATCTGTCACAAAGATGCGCTTCGGGCGGCTTTGAAACTCTGCGTTATTTATGAGCAACAACGCCAGTACGTGCTTGCTCAAAAAATCTGTAGTTCTCTCTGGCAGATGCTTGTGAAGTATGGAAAAGAATACGAGATTAAGTCAGATTTTGCCGAAGATCTATATCAAAGATATGTCCGTGTAGTCAGACAAGCTTCAGAGACGCACCATACTCTTTTACGTCAGCTGGCTGTTGACTTCCGTAAAGCATGTTTGGCCTTCTACGGCGTCCACAAAGAGGTCACGATTAAGTCCACACTCCAACTCGCTGAGCTTGATGAGCATAGTGAGCAGTATCGTGAAGAGGCTATATCCATGTATGAGGACGCTGACTCCAGGGCTCATGAAGCTCCAAAGGGGCAGATCACGGAGACGACCCTCCAAGCTGTGCTTGCTGCCAAGAAGCGTCTACCTCATCTCTACTCCATCTCTAAATTCTCCACGTCCACGAAAGCTATCGCTTTATACAGGCAGGACTTTAACAAGTTCCATACGGAGAAAGGATGTGCCCATCGTTATACGCTACTTTGGCTTGGACATTTGACCAAGGCATTGGCAAAGCAAGATAAGCCGGAAGCGACCACTGAGGCTCAACAAACTCTTCAGGCTTCGGTTATAGAAGTTCTCAAGGCCGAGAAGAATTCTCAGATGCTATCAGACTCAGCAGCGACGTTTGCAACAATCTATAAAAATGCGGGATTGGAATCCGAAGCAAAGAGATTGATGAAACAACTTCGCTCACAAGCGATATTTGCTCACTCTAATCTAAAAATTGACCCCAAGATCAAGCTCGAGAGCCATACTTGGGTTTTCTTGGTTTCTTTTGAGTCAACCATCACCGGAAGAAAGGAGCTCTACTCATCGATTATGGCTGACCTATTCATGGAAGACTTTTTGTACCAAATGTACCAGCGATCGATTGCGCAGAAGATGTTCTTTACAACTGTCCTCTCATATGCTTCCAGACTCCTCGCTTTCTTGAAAGAGGTAGAAAATGACGCGGGACTTGAGATTGCCGATAAATCAGTTCTGGAATACTTTGCAACCAACCTAGAAGTCAAGAACTTGAGTAGCCACATTCTCCGCGAGTTCTTGCACATTGTTCTTGTCAACCTCAATAATGGCGAAGCTGAAGTCTCTATCTTACAAGCAGGTCTCGATGCAACAAGTGCTTACATGGGCAAAAGCAAATTTGCAGAGGCACAAGAACTTGCTGGATATGTCGACTTCTTCCAGAAGTTTTATGGTGGCTATGACACTCTGCCCAAGGTAGACATGGGTCTACGATTAGCCCTAGTCTTGGTTGGTAGTAAAACTAAGCTGAAAAACGATCCCCAGCTTCTTGCCTCGTCGGTGGCTTTGTCTGGATCTATCATGAAACAAATCATCAAGCACTTCCGTGCCGGCAAGCTCCAAATTGTGGATTTGCCAATTGAACAGCTCAATACTGCATGTGGATTGCTTGGAAAAACACAAGGTTTAGAATCACTCGAGGTAAGCATCATTCCCTTCTTTTCCTGTCTCTATGCTAACATTAATCGCAGTGGCTTCTCACCCAACTGTGGAACTCCCGCCACTCACAACCGTCCTGGTCCTCTTCAACAATCGTTCACATTGGCCGTCTCCTTGTCGAAACGCAATTCTCCAGCAACCACCAAGAACAAGCCATTCATCTCCTCGAAGACATGTGCTACAACGTTCGTCGTGTCTGGGGAGCACTCGATGCCACTACCCTCGAAATGCAAAAATTATTATCCGCGTTTTATACCTCTTCTCCAAATCCCAATCTCACAAAAGCAATGCGTATCCATGAAGACATTCTTCGCAGTACTGTCTCCGATGCTGGAGATGAACTGCCCTGTAATGAAGTCTGCGTTATTGCTCTTGCGCAACTCGAGTTATTAAAGAAGGTTTACTGGAGGAAGGGGGGGTGGGATAAAGATGTGAGTGTTTATGTGGATCTTTGGAGACAAATTGAACAAGAATTTGAGGATGAAGATGCCTGGAAAGAGGCATCGAAGATGCTTAAAGGTATTGATAAGTGGAATGCTAAGAAGGGTGAGAAAGGAGAGAAGGATGATGAGCTTGGGATCTGGAAGAGGCCGGAAAGTTTTGAATTCATGACGGCACAAGAGGGAACGAGACAGCATTCAAATAAGTTGAGGAAGACTAGCAGTATGTGGGGAATCTCGGGCTATATTCATAATCATGAGAGGGAAAGACAAGCTGTTTGACTTGGACATGGAGGAGATGAGGGGGTAATCACGAAGAACGCACAGGAGAAAAAGATGAGGGGTTATAATTATTCGCTCTTTGGTCTCTTTGGATGTTTCCTTTGTTTTCGTGTATAACTGATTCTTGTTGAGTCTTGTTCCTCGGTTTGTTTTAGTATATGATGGTTTGAGATGAGTAATGGCATTAAGATATTTCACTAAGCGTTCATTTCGTCGTTCCATTAAGGCTTGTGATGTGTGATAATAATGCTGATTAGCACAGAGATATTTTTATAATATTTGGCTCTTGTAAATTAGAAATTGTTACGACTATCGTATGCACTAACCTATAGCCTAGAATTCCTTTCGAACATCGTTCTCTCATGTAGTAAAAGGGCGAATATTAGATCGATATCGACTCGGGTTTGGAGCCCCTAGAGCTGGAATTAAAGAATGTGCTTCGACTGATAAAGATCAGTAATATCTTTCGCAAGGTTTTTCTTCGACCTTTATATGAAACATGAACATCGCGGTCAAGGTTAAGGTTGGTCAAGCCACATCTTTATTCAGCGCAACCTCGCTTCAATCCCACTTTTCCTTTGTCATGGGCCGACTGTTTGGGTCTCTCAATCTGAAAACTCTATCATAATATCATTGGCACAATAGCACATGCTTCGTACTTTACAAGCAAGCACTTTCCCACAAGCAGATTACAGCGGTCTCACCACAGACAGCTCTTCCGCTCGAACGGAATCATGATCTTGATACTTCCAAGGGCAGATTACAACTTAATGAAGGAGCGACGAAACCTCGGCCTTGAGTGCTTGACTGCTTGGCACAATATATACTCGGCAGAGATACGCCGTCTGGTCGGCAAGATCCATGTTGAGATGGCGGGGATATGTCTAGGGTTACATATGAGGTGATTTTAAAAATACCGGGGAAAAGACGGGGATGTCTGCTGGCAAGTTATTATTGAAGATTTGCTGGAAATGTTTCATCTGCATGGGGTTATCTGCAAAGCTCGAACGACTTCTAAGTCGGTCGTTCAATTGGAGGAGTCTCGAACAACCCGCAAAATATCATTCCAGGACATTCTGTTCTGGTTATTGCGGTTGAGAGTAGGCCTCCGCATGATCAGCAAAGCTTCATTTCTTCAGGATTACCCCGGGTTCATCGGCTAGACGTTTTGCCCAATGTCTGAGACTTTTGACAGCGGAGCATCATGTCCCGTGCGGGGTCCCCACAAATTGGTTATATATATCCGGCCCGAGCCTCCGACTATCCCCTGTAGACAGGTTGTCATGATGGATTCTCCATTGACCTATCTCATCAAGAATGTTCCTGACCATTTGGATATTTCACCGCGATATGTGGAGGGCGACTAGGGTACAAGGATGTCTCGGAGTACGTCAATCTACCGAGATGTTACCTTAACTATGGATGAATCGGCAACATGGGAGCTGTTTCCCTTAGTCGATTATATATCTGTGTATATAGACACACTGGTTGAAGCATATTTCTTTTCAGAAGCTCATTCTGCTTTTCTTTTATGTTTACTGCGACAAATTGATAGCCATGCTTTTGAAGAGTCTCATCTCCACAGTTGGAGTCTTCGCGACTTCAGCGAGCGCTACCATATACTATGCAGGAGTTGCTGAAAGTGGTGGAGAGTTTGGAGTTTATAGTATGTGTTCCTTGAATCATGTCAAATTTCGGATTCGAGCATAGCAAGTTGGCGTTAGAGTGTTTGGATGGTCGAGATTCAAAGATACTAACATGGAAATAGGTGGGACAGGTACTGTAGGAACAGGATTGCCAGGGACATTTGGTCGGGATTATGATTTCATCAACAAATCCGCAATTGATGTCTACGTGGACCAGAACAAGGTGCGTTCGTAGTCCAACTCTATCTCTTATGGCCCATGAGAAGAATAGTTTAGTTGTGAACTAAAAGCAGTAACTAACGGTTTTGTAGGCAAACTTGTTCCGTGTAGCATTCCTACTAGAGCGAATGTGTCCTCTTGCTACAGGCTTAGGCTCCACATTCAACGAAACCGTAAGTTTCTCAATCGTCTCCTCTCATCATCAGCCAAGCTAACATATAGAACAGCATTACTCCTACTACGCGGATGCCATTAACTACATCACCCAAACCAAATCATCCTATGCTATCTTGGATCCCCATAATTATATGCGCTATAATGATCCATCTTCACAACCATACTCTGGATCTATAATAGGTGAC